>JAPMOQ010021468.1:457401-479841 GCA_026543055.1 Argiope trifasciata | reverse complement strand
CGAGGAAAAGTGCTCTTACAAATACATACAATCGAATAAGTATCAAGTCTAACAGTGGAACACTTCAGTTTATTTTGATGAAGGAATAAAAAAAAAATGTTGATGATAAAATTTTAAATAAATTTAAATAAAAATGTATCAACACAGCTGAATCAAACTGTCTCGGACATTAGTTAAAGATTCATTAGGCATGAGCAAAGAATAGAGATTCATTAGACATAAACAAAAGCATTTAACTTTATAATATATGAAAGTAAAATATATATAGCTAAAGTAAATGTATAAAGCAATATGATATTGAAAAATTGATTTTTCTACCAGGACTAGTGTGATGGAAGAAACTATAGTTTCAAAAGGAATGTATGATGAGTTTGTGTCATCAATCACGTGGATGCAAATAATCTAAACGGAATAAATTACAGACCCTAGTAGTACACAAATATTGTATAATAGTGCATGACATTGATCCATATTCGAAATACTGTTTAATATCATATAATATCGTACAATAATGAACAGTATTGTGCGACAGACTTTGCTACCTGGGGATAGTATTAAAATCAGACATTTTGATTCAGAATTCCTTTTTTTTTTCAATTTGAAGCGCAATTTCATATTATTTACAAAGTTCTTCCCCTAATATATGTTGAGGCAATACTTTTCTCTTTCTCAAGATATCCACAATCTAAAAAGAATTTCATTTCATTTTAGAATTCAAATCTTTCTTACTTTCCAGTAGTAAGGCTGTCATGAATTCTGAACATTTTCAATTAATATTTTCAAATAATTTTTAAATCATAATTCTTCAAAGTTTAAATATAATATTTTTTTTAAATCTTAGAAAATTAGCTACCCTAATAACATTCTTTAAACTGGAAAATTCTATGAAATTCCAACCTTGTAGCTTTTCATCTCTAATTATAATTAACCAAACTAAATTGCATTTTTCATTACTGGGTGATATTTTCTAGCAAGTATACTTGACTTCTTATTGTATGTGTTTCGATTCAAAATATAATTCTGAAGAACACTTTATTGTCGCTTCATTGTTTTCTGCAATTATTTCAGCTGAAATGTGTTCAAAACTCTTCAAAACAGCCCTTTTTACCATATCACGTTTGACGTCAATATCTGACCTAAAAACACTTATTTCCTCACTGGAGTAGTAAATGTTTTAGCACCTAACCGTATATGTTTATATTCAAAAACTTCTTCTGTAGAACTTTGCTTTTTTACTACTGCATATTTGTCTGCAATTATTACAGCTGAATTGTGCACATCACCAAATGGGTTCCTCAACAGTGCACATTTGACGCCGATGCTTGAACTAACAATTAAGCTTGTTGGAACCTTTTTAAAACATCGTATATTTACATCTTTTTTTATTTTTTTGAATCATTTTAAAGCTTGTTCAAAGATTTCAAAAATCTTATTCGATGTTTTATTTAATTTCTACAACTTATAGCAATGAATGAAGGTAGTATTATAAACAAAATTATCATTCAAAAGCTAAAAGATGCACTATTCTGTATTCTGTGTATAAGAATTCATTTGATATCAAACGCATCGAAAAAAGCTGGTTGCAAACTTACTTCTTTATCACTAGGTACAAAAGAAATTCACCAGTCGAACTGGAATCCATTAGTTCAAACATTTACCATGGTCGTAGTCTTTACTACACTATTCATTTCGACACCATCAATACGACATTCATGACTATTAATGAATACATTTGAATGATTACGGTTCATTCCAATTCCCAGAACGCGTTCACGGACAGATTACAATGGTTCAATGTTTGATTCAGTAAAGGTTGATTAATTATTAGCGAGAGTTGCTGAGCCTGCTTTTGAAGAATACTCTTAGTGAGTGAATATCTTTTGTGCCCTCTTTCAAGGTACCCTTTGCATTTAAAGTTCAGTCGTTTTCAAAGATATGAAATTCCATTTGAGACGACAAGACGTATTTGTTGTAATTTAATTCATTTTATGTCTGATGAAATTTATTCATATAAACATTCCGGCAAGCATTATCATTCATTTTGTGTCTTGTGAAATTAATGCAGGCATGCACTACGAGAAATATTATCATTCATTTATGTCTTCTGTAATTAATGATATCTTTGTTTCAGTATCATTTGTAGAAAATAGTTTTTTTTTATCTGAAAGGCACATTATTTTATGAGTGACTAGACTATCCTTTTTACATTAATTATAGTTCTAAGTAAATATGTGAACATAGACAGGAATATTTAATGATCAAAGTTTTGAGTTAATTCAGTAAAAAATTTCACTTTATTATGGTATATATTTATATGTCATATACGTTTTCATCTTTGATTTATTATATCACAATATTTATCAGTTTATTTGTTTCAGTATTTGATATCTATGCTTGAAACATTAATGTTAATGACTCTTCTGAATAATAATAAACTGAATATTTACTTTGCTTCTGCAATTAATTATAACATGATTTATAATAATATAATTTATAATTTCAATAATAATCTATAATTTATAATAATATAATTTCAATAATAATCTATAATTTATAATAATATAATTTCAATAATAATCTATAATTTATAATAATATAATTTCAATAATTTATTTTTTATTACTTAAAAAATTAATTCTTTTTATCACATTGATTACAAAGTCATTAAAATTGATGAATTTCACTGCATTTCACATTCAATTTCACTGCATTATTATTTTTTTATTGCATACAACATTTCTTTTTACTTGCATTGATGCTCTTTAAATTCATCTTAATGCAAATTTTAATATTTCCTTTATTTTCTTAAAATTGCAGTGATACACTTATTTTCTCACAAAGCACCAAGAGTTATGAATAATTCATATTTCTTTAAGCATTATGAATCTATTCTATTGAAGATGGTTTTCATTTACACATTAAAGATTTAAAAAATTATAAAACTTTAAATATTATTTTTTGCAACTAAAAAGATAGCTGTACTACAGAAACAACTTCGATTTCTTTCTTTATCAGACATTTAAAAAATAATTAAATAATATATTTTTATCATAATAATAAATCATTTAATTTTATTGACAACTAATGACTTTGCTGGAGAAGGTATATAACTGTATTATTGAAGAAACTCTGATACATGTGGAGGAGACCGAGAGTAGATATTACCTATATGTTAAAGAATTGTTTATAAAAATATCTATTAAAATAATTTGACAACACTCTCTTTAATATATCTTAAGATGCCATATTAAAGATCATATGTAAATCTTGAAATATTTGGAAGTTTTACGATTTGAATTATAGTAAGATAATCATCTTTAAGTAGATTCAGAAGTAATATTATTTTTTTATTAAATGAATTCATTGAAAGAATATTTTCAAAATGAAAAAAATGTCTTAAACAATTAGAATCGTGATTTAGAGCATATATGTAGTGGATAAATGTTAAGAATGAGTTCGTTTTGTAACTTCATTTTATTTACATTCAAAATGGATGAAAATATTACTTCAGCTGAATCTTAGTTCCTCTTGGATTGCTTCAGACATTCTTTTTAGAAATTAGAAAATATGTTATTTAAATATATGCAATTCTTGCATTCAAGTATAAATTTCATTGAATGCTATATTGTTTTATAAAGATATAATGTTATATAAATATTATTTCATAAAGAATATATTATTTTATTAGGAATATATATATATATATATATATATATATATATAATTTTATAAAGAATTCCATACTCTAATAAGAATCAAAGACGTGAGCCGATTCAATACTAATTAATCATTATTTTTTGTATTACAATGATTAATGCTCAAATACAAGTATTTTCTGTCTTTTTTTCATATGTCACCACACATGGTATATAAACTAGTAAAAAAGTTATTCCTAGTGAATATTATTTAAATTTTTATTTAAAATATCTCATTTCTATAAGCAATTAGAAATGAAAAATATCACTCGTAAATGTTAGAAAAAAATAATTTGACAAATAATCTCAAGGATATATTCGTAAAAGATACATTCCGAAATTTTCAATTTTCCTTCAATCAAAACAGGATTCTATTGACATATAAAGTGAAATATGAGTTTAAAACAAATTGTGCTTCCACTGGATCTTTGAATATTCAGTCATTGTAAGAAGGCTACCAAAAATATTCCAGCATTCATTACAGTACTGTATTTAATTAATATTTTAACCTGCATGGGTTTTAATAAATTATTCTGAAATGATTACAAAATATTTCGAATAATTTCACCATGCAATTAAAAATGAAATTTTGAGAAACTATTTTTTAAATTAGAGTTTCTAAAGTGATCAATTAGAAAATAAATTTTGGGAAGCTACTTTTCAAACTATAGTTTGGAAAATAAAATGCCATTTATATCAAATTTAAATAAATCATTGGGAAAATTTTAATATTATAGCCGATGGTTAAAAGTTTAACGTTATTTTATCTGAAGAGAGCAAATAAAAAAATTACAATTTCAAAAGCTGCGCAATTATTAGTAGAAATGCATATCTATGCTAGCCATCTAGTAGAAATGCATATCTATGTTAGCCATCTAGTAGAAATGCATATCCATCTAGTAGAAACCATCTTGCATATCTTCATAAACTATTTAGCTACAAGTAAATCATAAGTTCAAAAAAAACGCATAATAAAGTTCAAGAAATTTTGAAACTAAAATATACTCCAACTTATTAACGCAATTTCAATTGAAATTATTTACTAAATCAAAAACAATTACTTCATTGTTACAAAAATACTTAAATGTTCTTCAACACAACTTAAACCGCAATTTATAATTGCCAAAGTAGACAAAAGATAATGCTGAAATTTACTCTCACGATATTTGGATCACTCCCCAAAGTCATCTCACTCCGTTGGTCTACTTAATGAGCTGGCAAATAGGTGTCAAAATTCTCGACCCATGTTAAGGATCGATTACATCGCTATTTAAAGTCCTTTAATTGCCTCTAAAAGTAAAAGTTTTTCTTTAAACTCACTTTATTAACAAGGAGGATAGTAAAATAAATTCTAGAACACGAAACTTTAGCTCTTAAATTAGAAGGAATTTTCATAAAATTAAAAATTCAGCTTCCTTAACCCCTTAGATAGAAGATTGCTAAAAGTGGACTTTAAGTGATGTTTGTATAAGGGTATCATTAAACGGTGCCAAGAGATTTCTTCGCAAATATTTGGCTTCACTTTACTAGGTGATTAAATATTGAATAAGTTTCTCTTGCATTACAATAGATGCAATTGAGATTTCCTTCGTACTATGGTGTGTCAATAAAAGCAAGCATTAAATGTATTTTATTGAGAAAATCTTAAGCAGTGAAAAATGAATTTGAGGTTCAAAAATTATGTCCATCTCTATCGATATAATAATAAAGGAAATGTGTGTTTATTGGCTCTCTACAAGATATAACCTGAAGTCACTTATTTTGCTCCGGTAAAAAGAATGAAAGTAATTACATCGACCCAAATAAAACCTATGTAAAGACCTTTCTGATTTAGATATTCGATTGAATATTGGTTTACCCTTTATATAGGCCGTAGGAAAAGAAGACTGTGAAATATTAATAGTTAGAAATTTAATAAATGGATTACATCGTTCGTGTAAGTTAGAAATAACTTTATAAGAATAAAGAAAATTTAAAATTATACCAATCAACAACTTATTTGAATAATAATATAGAAAAAAATAATTAAATGTAATAGTCCTCACATTGCTTATTGGAATAAAAAGGGAATAAATAAAAAGATTGTGATTTTTGCATAATATTGATATTGTAATGCAGAGAGTCCTCTTAAGAGAATAAATAATTTCCTTCATTAATTATTCTTTCTACATCAACAGAATAAATTAATCATACTAAGACAAATTGTTACTTCTGCAAATTAGATCAAATTAAAATACGTGTGGCTATTTTAAAGCTCACTAAACTTGCCCACCACACCCTCAAATCGTTTTCATGCTGACCATTCAGAAAATTTTATTTAAATCTTTTTAATTCTTACTCACACTAGATATGGTGAATCCATTGCCAGTACTAAACACTTTCTGTAATTAAGATTTATTTTATTTTTACGAAATAAATTCCTTTTCTGAATCAAGATCGGATTATAATCTAATACTATTCAAATTTTACTTTAAGTACTGTCGATATCAGTTGGAGTGAAGTACGAACTCTCTCTGCTAGAGTTTGTAAGAAGACCACTAGAGTCCTGAGGCTGTTCCCTGGCTTATAAAGCTACCACTACAATACTTCTCATCCAGTAAGTCGGATGTGAGACAAACGATGTTTGTTACAGCAAAGTCGAATAGCCATGGTTCCAAATTCTGCTCTGCATTTCGTGAGATCAGCTGGGTATAGTTTAATAAGAGCAGTCTACAATTGGAGCGATTAAACCAAGCATTGATCGAAAATGGCTACTATACGAGCAAAGACATGACAAGGTCATTTTGCAGCATCACTACGCTTGGCAACATATTCCAAAACCGGTAAAAACCTACTTAGAAATGTGGGAAGTATTACCTCACCGGTTGTATTCACTTGACATAGCCCCTTCCGACTACCACTTGTTCCGGTCAATGACACATAACTGGCTGAACAGCATTATCGTTCTCACGAAGATTCCAAAAATTAGTTAGACTCTTGGATGGCCTCAAAAGACGTGTCGTTTTTCCGATGTGGAATTCAAATGCTGCCAGAAAGATGTAGGGAAAGTAGTGGCTAGAGATGGAAAATATTTTCAGTAACAAGTGTTTTAAGGATTTTTTAAAATAAAGCATTAATAATTCCTCACAAAAATATCGAGAACTTATTCAACATCTCCATAACAGAAAATACCCATTTTTTTCTATTTATATATTTCATGAAATCTGCTTAAATTCACAAAACAAAGAATACAGAATGAAGTCATAAAATAATATCTTACTTTATTAATTAAATTTTATTGTTTTTCTTGAATAAATGTGAAACCCAAGATTTTATTAAAGCTAAAATTAGAAAGTCATGAAAAAATTCAGAAACCGAAAAAAATTGACAAATATTAAATTACTTAGGATTCTAATAATGTATATTTTACAGTAAATATATATGTGAACAATGTATTCTTTGAACCTATGTGATATGAATTAGTTATTACAGGAAATGAGAGTTCGTTTTATTATTTTTACATTGATTTTAATCTAGCAGAATGTGCGGGAAGACGAAAAATATGAGATACATAAATTTAATTAGCTTGAATTTGGGACTAAATTAAAAGAAATCTCCAGTGTGCAGATCCTATTTTCCGGGAAAGAATTATATTACTTTTTCTTAATTTAAGGAACAGTAGTAGATTGGTAATGTCTGATTATCATTCTGGTGGGCGTATACGGACAGTATCAAATTTTGAAGAAAAAGAACATTTATCTGAGATAATGAACTTTTTCTCATTTTCTTTTACTTGAATCTTTTATTCTTTCAGGTCTTGCATTTTTGAAGGGAAGGATTTTTTTTTCGTAATTGAAGTTTCACTCATTAATATCATTGTGCAAAACTTCGATCGCTGATGTGCATATGATCGGATTAGTATTTCCAATGATTATATTGTATTTCAAAGTGTTGTGAATAAATAATCTTAAAAAAATTTATCTCGGAATTCAAAGTTTAAATCTTTTTCATCTAAGCTAACATTTATCTTATACAGGGTGAGTCTAAAATTTGAAGACAGAATTTAAGGGCTAGTACAGCTCTTCATAATAAACAATGTGACCGAAAGGGCACCAAAATTTTAACTATGTCAGGGTAGACTATTAAAATAAATAAATAATGCCAATTTAGTTAAAAACAAATACATTTAATGACATTAAAAGACATGATTCACAAGGGTAAAAAACTATTTAGGACAATAACATTTAACACATATGCATTAAAATAATACTTGGGGACTACATCATGCTTTACACTCGCTTCCAAGACATGAACTGATTGTTCATGACAACGGCCGAGAAAGGGCCGAGGAAATCAGTTACAGTTACAACAATTAATGTATATTAATTTATGATCGGAATAAACTCATTGAGGTCCAACAACAAAGTATAACACATGAAATGAAAAACATTTTTTTTTTAAATATGATCTAAATTATTATTTACAGCAATGTATACAGAAAATACTCAATATTGCGGCCACCGGCGGTTATGCAAGCTTGGAAGCGTCGATGGAGTAATTGTCAAAGTCATTTCCGTACCCCGAGTATTTCGCATTCGCATACAACCTCAATGGATGACAGCGCAAGAATTCTTCAATGGAGACAACTGGGGGTTCATAAATGAGGGTGTGCCGATGGTACTGGCTGGAATTGTGCCAAAGTGAAGGTTGAATTCTACCAAGGATCGAACCTGTGATCTTTGAGTTTGAAGTCGGGTAGCTTAACCATCCGACGAAAGCGATCGCTACAATGGTGAACTCGGAGAATGAACCTTCAAACATCTTTTGTAGCGCCATCTACCAGCAGAAAATGCAACCAAAGCAAAGTCGTCAGATTCACTTGACGCATCAATCAAAGTAGTCAGACGACACAGCAGCAACAACAACTCTGCCCATTAGAAACGCAAAAGTCGTCAGACTCATTTGACGCAACAAAACTCTTTTTGCTCGCCATAACGATTGTCGCTATTGTGGTGATATTTTAATAAGCCAATGACTTGTACTGGCTTATTAAGACATCACCTTATATCTTAATAAGTCAGTGACTGTTACTGCCTTATTAAGATATCATCAGAAGGGCTTTCAAATGTCCCCATAAGAAAAATATAGACTCAGAAAATCTGGAGATCATGGTGACCATCGGACTGGCCCGACACACCCAGTCCAGTGCATCCCAAAACTATCATCCAGCAATTTCCTGCAACTGTATTAACATTTTTTGTTTCCTGCCAACGTACATTTAATGATTCCGTTAATGTGTTATATTTTTTCTGTTTGTGCCACAACGCTTTACTTCCGGTAATATATTCCTACCCAATATTTGCTTGTTATAGTGAGATCTTCCACCTCTCAAACATTGTCCCATGATTTTAGACTCAGTATAGTTCCACTGAGATGTAAAGAACTAAGCCGCTGGTTTAAATAAACTATAAGGTTTAGTAAAAAGAAGCAAATCACAGCAGCATGAGACTGAGAACCTCCTTATCACTGTTGGGACTCAGATTTTACACTCATATATAACATTCGTGAACAATCTAGTTTGAATATTTAAGATATATCTAGAGCCTTTCAGATCTCAGGTAAACAATAGATGGATATTTAAATAAAATAATTCCAATCTTACGGAGAAGAACCAGTTGTTGGGATTCGAACCTTGGACAAAATCTTAAACGAAATTTTCTGCGATCTGAGACATGGCTGTTTCTATTTGATACGTTATATGCGGCAATATTATGGAATTTAAATGAAATAAAAATGTCAACCCCCCATCTTTTTCATCCCCTTTTATGACTCACCCGAGGTTGAGAACCGTTGCAAAAAATAATCTTCTTATAGGAATCTACCAAAAGGCATGTCCTTAGATGTTGATATGATATTAAATATTATTATCAGCTGATAATTGTGAAAAAAATATGTCAAGGTGAAATATCGTTCGCACTTAAGTCAAAAGACGAATTAACAATTAAATTCTCATTTTTTTTATTTCTCTACATTACGACATTTATGATCAACTGATCTTTATTTGGAAATAAGGGAGAAAGGTTTCTGGGGAGTATAATTAATATTTTTCATTGAATTATATTTCAGTTTCTATCATATTCTGTAATTGAGTTTATTAATATTTTTTCAGCAAACATCATTCGCGAGAACTTCAATAAACTATATTTCAACTACTAGAAAATAGAATTTTCAAATAAAGTAATTTGCCACAAACTTGATAAAACAAACATGGATTGTGTGCTGAAAATTCATACTATGCATTATTCTTCCAGTTAAAGCTACAAGAAAGCTTCATTCATCTCCTATTTCTTTTATTAACTTCTGGTCTCATTTAGGGGTCACGGGTCTTGTTAGGTCACTTTTTCGGTGCAAAAGGCTCCAAGCTTCATACCCGATTGCACCGAAGAAACGTCATGCAAAGCGGTTCTGATGCATTTTAAGTTCATCGAGACCAAATGTCTTTCCACTAGTATAATGCGGGAGTTTGTAGCTAGGGGTGCTAGCTCAGATGCCGTCCGCGTCCTTTGGCAGCGATTCAAAATCAAGTGGTCTATTCCAAAACCATTTTTTTTTCTTCGTTTCATTTTCAGCAATACATTGGAGATATCTAAATATTGGTAAAACCGTTTTTCCTTTATGAATGAAAATGTTTGCCATGAAGACATATCCTTTAATTTCTACAATGTAAATATATTTTTAATTCCTACAATAAAAAACATATCCTTTAATTTCTACAATGGAAACATATCCTTTAATTTCTACAATAGAAACATATCCTTTAATTCCAACAATGTCTGAAGCTATCAACTATAATTGGAGCCAGTATCTTACCATAAGGGTAGCGTGTCTTCCCCGTGATCTGGGCGCCCTGGATTCGAGACCCGGTTCGGGCATGTTTGCATGTTTGTTTGTTCTGTTTGTGAGATATGTGAATGCCCCCACCCCTGTAAAAAGGAGCTGCACATGATAAGCAAGTTGCTAATGTGTATGTACTCTTTGTCCTACTTGGCGCTACTAAAACAAGAGACACACTCTTGAATTAATACAGCTTGACTTTGTCAGCAGGCTTATCCAGCGCAAGTGTCATTAGAAACAAAAATAACATAACTTGAAGGACTTTAATGAGTTAAATTCATTCAATTCTCAAAACACATTAGAATCTGGAGATCAGACTTAGTTACAATTGGAATAAACTTCAGCATAGTTATTGTTATCATAAACTGTTAGGCTAGTTTCTAAAGTATGATCTTTATTTGGTAAATATCTTTTGTGGTGTGTCTCAGTATTTTTTATGTCTCAACTATGGAAATTTCAAATATATTTAAATATCATTAGATACCCTACAGCTGAATGCATCTGTTATGTCGAGTGCGTATTCGGACGACAGCGGACAATAAGCCAGTGATTATTAACGGTTATTTTATTTGACTGTTTTTCCTTCAGAAATATTGAAATAATATTGCTAAAGTTACTTTTCCCTAATTTAACTTCTTTGCATAGAAAATAGATATCTGAATGTGTTTGGGTATACATTGAGGATAACTGTAATTGATTAGTTATGAGGAGAAACCAATCTCCATCCATTAATGCAAACATCTACAATGAACGTAGCTTCCAATTTCCTGTAAGGTACAATACTACCAACTATTACTGGAAGAACTGAATGAGCACGGTTCATTTGGTTCTCAGAATGCGTTCATGGGCGGCTTAAGATCAGAAACAGTCTCTATTGATATCAACGACTCCATACTCACTTTCAGCGAGAGTTGTAAAGCTGGCTTTTAGATTAGGATCTTTGAATGGTGAATATCTTTTGTGTTCTAAGTCTCGTTATCTGTTATACACGAAGTATGGCATTTCAAATGTATAAAATGCCAATAGAGGCTACACCACTAGTTGCTTTGAATTAGCATTCGGCTGGTAACAAATAATGATGTTCTATTTATGTCTAAAGAAACCGATGGTTATTTTTTTTCCAAGACTGGTTTTGCATTGATATGAACTAATATTATTGAATTTGCAATGTGTCTAAAGTTCTTTAAATTACATGCATCAAGAATAAATATTTTACTTTATGTCTTCAAATTTCCCACTATAATGGGCTCTTTTAATATTTGTAAATTCCAATATTTATTATAATTTATTATTTTGTAAACTGTTTGCATCTCTCTTTCTAATAAATGTGAACTTCACTAAAATATATATCTGATCTAAATAGAATCTTAAAGTGAAATAAAATATGGTAATGTTTAGTGTAATAAAATATAATAATATCAAATAATAATAAAATAATGAATGGTTCATTCTGAGCAGTAACAATATGATTTCACTCTTCAATAGTTTTAAAAATTCGAAAATTTTACACTCCTTTCCGTTTGACAAATTACATACTTGCCTAATTCGTTCTGCTTAATATCAAGATTAAATTACTATAAATGTACAAAACATTATTTTTAACTATATAAAACAGCTAAAAATGATACATTTAAAAAATGTAATAATTTAAAATTTTACAATGATGTCCTGTTCCATATTTAGAGGAATTTTAGTATGTTTATCCTTTTATTAATGCTGTATTTATATTTCAGATAAATTATGAGAATATTTAATTATGAGAAGAAATTATGATGACGTATATAATAATATTGTTACGGTTTCCACTATTTCTAAGTCCGTAAAATCACCGGATTCACTCGTATATTCCTAGTGTATAGCTTGAAAACAATCAGACGGCCTCAACAGAAAACAACAATAACGTTTATTTAACACGAAGACAAACACGACGAATGTGTACAGCCGAGACGAACACAGGTCAGACCACAACTGCAGGCAGTAGTCAACAAGTAGCAATCGACCACAGCACACAAAAGGCCAGGCAGAATTCAGCAGGAGAAGGGATCTCCTGAGCTTCTCTCTACATCTCTCCAAACAGATGAATTTCTTTACTATTTTCTCGCTTTAAATGTATCCAACTTTCGACTTGTTTTCTCAAAACTGGCTATGCCACAAATAACTTGATACTGCTTTCAGAATAGACATTAGGAATCAGAGCACAGCTAAGATCAGAAATAACTTGGTCTTCACACCCTTTGTAGCACACAAATATTATGTAATATTGTATGATAATGATCAATATTCGTAATATTGTTTAATTATGTGGAGTATAATTTAATATCACATAATATTGTACAATCTTGTACAATATAATGCAACAGACTGTTTTACCTGGGACAACGCTAGTACACCACCGTTTTTTCGCTATTCTCTCGAAGACTCGATACTTAACTTCGTCTTCAACTGCGTCTCATTTCAGATTCAGATTGCCGGCCTTTTATAGTTCCTGGGAAGTGAACCGAGAGGAATCTGGATCAGTCATGCGCATCTCTGTTACTATTGGCTGGAATGTTACAATTCTTGAAGTTTCTATCATTATCCACTTTGTAACCAAATCGCCAAATGGTCGCCTGACATAAAACCTGATCAACACTCACTATGCTGATCGTAAAACGATTTTCCCAGTGATTCAACTAACCCTACTGGAAAGCAACTTTGTAGGTATGTAACAATATATATGTGAATCGGACGCGAGCATCGGATTACTGAATTTAATATTAAATCTGTGATAAACTGAAACCATCATATAATTTAAAATGTCGAAATATTAATAAAAATACTAGAAGGAATCTAATGGTCATATACTGTTAAAGAAATTAAAATAATAATAAATATCCTAAATAATATCTGCCATCTAAAGAGGAAGCTAATTAAATTCCAATAATTTAAAACCAAAGTGTTATGGTAAGTGAAAAAGTGTTCTCAAAAGGAAGTTAGCACAATATGAATATTTTGAGTTTTAAATTTAATGCATTTGTTTCATAAAGCATTCGCAAACTTTAATTTTAAAATTGTAATATGTAGATAAGATTAATTATATGTACAAGATTGATTATATTTATAAATTAATAATATGTAAGTTAAGACCTAGAGGAGTCAGTATATACGTTCCTGATAGTGATTTGTTCAGAAACATTTTCAATTACTGAACATTTAACTATTTTTAAAAAGCCAAGTTAAATCACTGGTTACATTGACACAACATATATCCCCAGCTCTAAATTTTAATGTTATTTTTTAAATGAAACCTACGAAACATTTTGCTAAGAGGTTCAAATCCAATTTTCGAAGTACATTTTCCCGAAATTCCCTCGTTAGCTACTCATTACCGGACCGCTTCCACACTTTAATAAGATTAAGAAAAGAAAAAAAAGGGGAAAAAATGATTGCGAAAAAGAGAAAGATATATTCCCAGAACCAAGACTGCTGCTCTTAGAATAAGAAAATAACTTTAATTTAAGAAAAACCGAAATTCGGAATTAGAAGTACGAAAAATCTTTTAGTATTTTTCCACATACATTAAAGTAATGGTAATTGACGTCAGAGAATGTGATTCGGAAAAAATTTAATTAGAAAAGTCTGAATATGAGCCCACATATTTGAATTAACAATTCTGTTGTATGAAATCAAATAAAGTAATTAATGAATACTCTTATTTGACTTGCTTTCGTATTGACCACATTATGATTTTTTCATTAAGGAAGTTAAAAGAAATGAAACAATGATCTTTTATGTTCAAACAATGATCGATGTTCTTCACTAAGAGTATCAAGAACTATCTGCATAATATGAATGTAAGAACCATAGTCAACAATCATGTACATACTGCAAAATATATGATAGATACCTATATTATATTATAATAAATAAATAACAAAATATCTATGAAAGAAAATTTTAAAACTCATTTGATGTAAATCATGAAGGGATTGGAAAAATTGCGCAAGAACTTTTTGTTCAGCAAAAAGCTGCAGTAATATTTCGTCCCTGTAACATTTATTAACTTTTAGTTTTCCTTGTAATTGTTTTTTCATATTTCTTCCTGTGTGTAATTTTGTAATACTGAATGCTATTTGTACTTATATAATCTTAAAAATTCATAATCTACTGAAATTTCAATTCAAAACACACACACACACACATACATACATATATATATATATATATATATATATATATTCATTTTTTATCATTCAGCAATTTTCTTTTTAATTTGTTGTCGTCTATGTGTTTTTAGCCCATCAAAATTATGATTAAATTTATTCTTTTATATTTTCCGAAGACAGCTCGTAATTATAAGTAAATTTTAAACTTATCTAATAAATTTTTATTAAATAAAAAATCTGGCGAATGCGTCATCAAAGATCAAATGGTACCTTTTTCTCCCTCATTTATATAAAAAGTTATGTTTGTAGATTAGGTTAAATCTTGTTAATGGTTTGATATAATCAAGCTGTATTTAGACGTTTCAACCTGTATTTAGACGAAAAATAAAAAAAATATTATTATTATTTAAATTATTTAATAATATTATTTGAATGAACAAAGCCATTTTAAAAGAATAAATAACATTAAAATAATTTTCGAGAGTTTAAATAATTGTTTAATAATTAAACTCGGATTGAGTTAAATAAAGTAATAAAGTACTTATTGAACTGAAAACTCGAAAATGACTTAAATAAAATCATTTAATAGCAATTCAGTTTTGATAATTATAATTACATTGAAAATATTTTATTTCAGAGGAATTTGGCATTGCTACAAAATCAGATTATTATGAAACGCATTTCAAACTTTAAATCTTTCAACAATCAAATTATGAATTTTTTTAATATTTCAAAGTTTTATAATTTAGTAGATGCAAAAACACATCAAAATATTTCTCCATTTCGCCAATAATTTATTATTTTTGCAAAATATCGATTTCATTTTCCCGTGAATTATAAAGGGCTAAATCTACTTCAATGTAGGAATTATTACAATGGAATTGAAATAATGGGGAAAAAATTGCAAAATTCAAGATGAATAAGAAAAAGATGTGCATAATTTTATATTATATCATCAAGGTGCTTTATGATTCCTTTAATAAATACTTCATAGTTTAATTCGAATCCATTTCTAAAAACTCTAAAACTACTTAAATAAAAACTTTGATTAGCACTTTATATTTAATGATTGTATTAAATTTATTTTATTTCAACACTGATGCAAAATCTTTTAAATTACTCAAATTTTCTGTAAAATCATTCTAAAATTTAAAACGTTGTTTCGTTCATCAATGAATTTATTAATCATTTTTTCACATTTCAGAAATTTTACTTGATCTTTATTAGATACGAAAAATACTCGTGAATCATTCAATATTCCTCCAAGAATTTGTTATTTTTACAGAATATGGATTTTGTTTTGTCTTGACGTATTAGGAAATAGTTTTTTTAACTCAGGATTTGCCTTAGAACAGTTTGAAATTATAAGAAAAAATGTTTCCAGGAAGGAAAAGAAAGAAAAATTGAGAAAAATAGCTACAAAATTTGAAATTGTTTAATAAATAGATTAAACCAATTTTGGAATTTCCTTTATGTTATCAAAACAATCCAAATATTTTTTTCTTATTTAAAAGTGTCTTATTTATTGCAAAAATAATACGAATTAAAGCGGACTATTGTTCTTCTTCACTATTAAGATTGATTGTCTTATTTCCTCATCATCAGAAATTTTGTCCTCCTTCACAAATAATGGTCTTCTGTTTTGCTGAGAGCCCTAAATCAGCAACTAGTTCTACCCGTGGGTATAATTTTGTTAGAGATAAATTCCGCCAAAATGCCTTCACGTCTTTTGCCTAATTTCTGTTTCCAGGAGACATTGTGAGAAATTAATGTAGTGGATGTATTCACGGATTTTTCCTTCCTTTTTGACCTTATTTGTGATTTCCTCCATCAGTTGTGACCATTTCCGCCTTAATAACAGGCTTGGAGGGCAAGATTTAAGGCCAAAGATACTCAATTTTATGGTGTTTCAGGATAATTATTTTCTCCTACACACAATATTCGAGAAGCACTAAAGCTGTTGACATCCGCAGTATATTCACCAAGAAGGATGTGTTAATGTTCCTAACTTGTGCATTTATGCATGTTTCTCCTGTGCTCAAGCAAAAAATACGAGTCATATATTAAAGAATATTCTATGTAAAACTTATTTCTTATGGATAATAGTATTCCATGCTGAAAAAACTGAAGTTTGTTAATTTTCTAAATTACACAATTTATTGCTTTGTATATGAAAATGAAATATCCTGTGTTTCCTTCGAAATGCAGAAGTTTATAAGATCAGTCATATATTTCCACCAAATACATTAATATTTAGTATTATTATATAACCAGAATTTTATAGTGTTATTCATCCTGAAACATCATTTTAAATTAAACAAAAATTATAAATCAATATTATTTTTTAAAAATATTTTTGTATAGTTTTTTCCCATTTACTAAATGACAAGTTGTTTAACAAGGAACACCATTAAACTCAGATTCGAAAATTTTTGAAGAACAAATAATTTTTTCTCAAAATTTAATAATTATCCATGTTTTTTTTACATGAGTCAGGATCAGCTTAGTCTTGTAGAGAAAGAAATTATTTTATTTTAACATTCAAAAACTTATATTATAAAGCAATTTGATTCTTGATCATCTTAGTCTTGTAGAGAAAGAAATTATTTTTTTAACATTTAAAAACATATTATAAAGCAGTTTGATTCTTCTTGTATCATTTCATTCTTCTGAGATCAATAACTCAATATTGCAACTTTCACTTTTTTTTCAGTATGTTAGGAAAATGTTATTATAGAGTTTTTTTCATTAAATTAGTTAGTTAAATTTAAATTAAAGAAATTCAGCCACATTTATGGAAAATGACAGTGGAAAATTTTAAAAAGGGAGTGTGTATATACAAGCAAGGCTGTGGAAGGTATTTGATCTATGTGTAAATCCATTCATAACCCTATCCTGTGTTCTTTACAATTCAATAATAATAGAAAAACTTAAAGAAAAAAAAACTTTTTTTATTTAATTCAAAATTTGAGCTAATGCCTTGTTTAATCGTAAAATGCACAATATTTACAAACACTAAGCTATCAACTATCAAATGGTTTTTTAATAGGGTTGCCAATTATACATATATATAATACTTCAGGAATTAGTGATAAAGTCACATTTTGCGTTAATTTTGAGGCTCATTTTACTTAGATAAAAATGTTTATCAATCACTTCGTGCTCTTTTACTTATTCAACTGGTATGTTTCGCATTTTTGCGAGACGTACAAACGAGAAAAAATTATTATTAATCTTCTCCATCAATTTCGTCTAATATGCCACTTGTTGTACTTAGGATATAATTTGATTGACTGATTAAATGTATTAGTTAGCATTTTAAAGACATTTTTGATCTGCTTTTTTGGATATAACCCTTTATACACGTTTTCTCATAAGTGAATTAATATCGACATATTAATGGAAATGGAATAGCCTGGTTGGTAGAGCGTCAGTCTTGTAACCGAAAGGTCCCGGGTTCTGTCCTCGTCTTGGCCAAAGACCACCGTGTTGGCTAATGGCAGTTGGGGCACGTTAAATATGTCGAGACTGCAAAGTCCTCCAAGTTCCCATAGCAAAAAGATACCTCTGGGGGTACTGAATCAGGGATGAGTTGGTCTCTGATTTGGATCTAAATTCCGACTTGCTGATGGATCAATGAGTGTAAGAATGAATTCGACCACCCCCTAAAAAGGGCTGTGTCGCGTGTGTGAGCTAGAAGTCCGACTTCTGCCCTCTGGGTGCTCAGGGGTCTTTACCCTCAGAAGCTACCGCACCCCATTTCCGTGAAAAACACGGACACGACAACAACAATGGAAATAGAATGATATTAATTAAAATATTTTTAAAATCTAAAGTATAATGATCTATATTAAAGAAAAGTTTAAAAGAGTTAAAGAAAAAATATTTCTTGTTGTTTCTTATATCACTTGAAGTAAACAAGCCAGCCGACAAAGTTAGCGAATTTCAAGGTCAGAGAGAGCATCTTAGTCTTTCAGTTGTGCTGTGTAAGATCAAGAGTGCTTCTTAAGGTCGACCAAAACAAATCCTGTTCAGTTCTGGCGGGATGGTCGACTGCACACAAGAAGAAGTGCATCGCATTCGCTTACACAGCCCCTTTCTACGGAGGGGGGGGGAGAATATTCACACAGCTCACAAATAGAACACAAATTTGGAACAACTACACTCGAACCTGGAACGCTCAGATTATGGCGATAACCGGCTATCCCTATGCCAGGAGACCAGTCGGATAAATTGTAAATGGAAAGAAATTATGAATGAATGTCATAATATTGTAAATGGAAAGAAATTATGAATGAATGTCATAATATTGTAAATGGAAAGAAATTATGAATGAATGTAATAATATTGTAATCGGAAAAAAAATTATGAATGAATATCGTATTATCACAGTAAATGGAAAAAATTATGAATTTAGTAATTTTTGCTTCAACAGAATTTTCTAAAATCAATAACTTAATTTACAATCAGAAATCAAATTAAAAATTATATTAAAATAGATTCATACAATTTTATCAAATTGTCGCTTTGACATATGCAACTTATATTTTTGATTCTCTCAATTATTTTGTTGAAAATTGCGACAAAAAATTAATACTTTGAAGCTATTCATATCAATATAAATTAACAATAATACCCATGTGGTTACCTGTTTTTGGTAAAAAGGTATCTAATATTTTAACTTAATTAGTTTATAGTACACAAAAGTATCACTCTGGAATTTAAAACAAAAATAAATTTAATAAAGACACGAATAATTTATTTGATTTATTTTTATTGAAACTTTTCTAGTTGTTTGCTGCTGTATAAAACGTAAATTAAACTTTTAAAAAATTTCCTTGCTTTTAGCCTTTTTAATTTCTGACCAAATTACATAATATCTCTTGAGAATATACCTACTTTCATATAATTGGTTTTACAATGGAGCAAAATGTAAAAAAAGTGTGACTTATTATTATTAAAATGAAACCACTGGAGCTTACTTTCAAGTTTAAAAAAAATAATTAACTTGAAATTTTTAGATTGCACACTTAAAAAAAAATACCCTGACATTATATATGAAGATGGCTTATCATATAGTTTTACAAAAGTCTTTTTTACTCTATCACAAAGAAAACATTGAAACCATTTTATGCTACTGTTTAAAAAGAAGCATATTTATTAAAAAGATTTAATTTGTAATGGTTATTCTAAGGAAATTTAATTAAAATGAAGTAGTTTCATGCTTGAAACAAGTAATGTATATAAAAAAAACTCAATTCAATTCCTACTTAGAACAATAAAGACAACTTTTATTTGAATAACTTTTTATTAAATAATTATTTAAAAAAAACTATTAAACATCAAAAATTATTAATTTTTGCAAGAATAGGACTAGCATTCTTCACTTTCACTTGAAAAATACTGAAATCGTTGCATTATACCATTAGAGCTATTGCCTGTTGATTTCATTTCTCATTAAAAACTGCTTAAACTCTATTTAAAGTATTAAAAATTAATTGAATTTGATTAATAAATTATCATTTGAAAAAACTGCATTCACAACCATTGTCATTCATTACAAGTTTTAAAAAATGTATTTGAACTCGAGTGGATGGAGTAAAAAATATTCTATTAACGTTTGAAATTAGAACAAGATATATATAAGGTGATTGTGAACTAATAGTAAGAACTGAAAAAATAACACTTCAAATTTTATAAGAAATAAAAACATTTTAGCTTAAAATCATTCCTTTAACTTTTTTTCTTTAGTATTCGCTCAAATAAGTTGGGCAACACTATGGATAGATTGTAATATGGAGTTAAAGTTCAGTAAAATACATTAATTTATTTTTTTACTGAAATGCTTAGTGAGAAACAATTATATCTAATAGTTGTTTCTCACTATGCATTAATGCATTTCTTATATTTACAAAAGGGAATATTTATTGAATTATTATTGAATTTATTTATTAAATTGAATGTGTAAATATAATAAATGCTATAATGCATTTCTTATATTTACAAAAGGGAATATTTATTGAATTATCTCTTTTTCTTTAAAATCCGGAAAATCCTTTAATTATCCAGAAAAATATTAAAAATTTATATTATAAATAGGAAAAATTCCTTGCCATTGTAAAACCGTAATTAAGACGTTAGGATGAAAATTAAGGTATTTACAGCATTGTTTAAAAATATGATTAATCTAACATCATGGGATAAAATACGAATAATTTCTGAAAAAAAATAATGATTCAGATTTGAACTTTTGCATACTAAAAAGAAAAAGAAGAACACAATAATCAAACCAACAAAATGACAAATGGCAGTAATTTTCGGCGTTATGAGCTCTTTTGATTGATATTTTTCTGATTATACTTCTTGCAAATAATTTAATATTCTTATAAAACTTTCTTAGTAAAAGTAAAGTGAAAAAAATCCAACACGCTGGCTAAAAGAAAACGAATATTCTTAAAATCTTAAAACTCAAATAGCAATAAAGAATTTTATATCCTAATAAAAACAGCACAGTAACAGTCCGAACATCAGCCAGTTTTTAATTAGAATACAATTATAGGATTCATAGTAAAATAAAAATAGAGCTCGCTTTGTGATCAGTACTCCAAACAGAGAATTAATTCTTCTGAGTTAGTTTCATTTCTTGTAGTTCCCAACACAGTTTGACAGTAGATAAAATTTTCCAGAAGAATCTCGAAACATTACAAACATAACATTTCTCATAATAATTTAACATTTAACACCACACCACAACTCCGTTTCTAGAGCTCATGTGGCCCCTTTCTCATAATAATAGGAACCAAACTCTGAAAGCATTGATAATTTTCATTTATAAAAAAATGTTTTGCTTATGTCTGATGAATTTCTTGTTTGACCTATTATGTCTATTAAGTACCCATGTAATTATCTTTCTTACTAAAGATAGCATTGCATGAAAATTATTTGCAAGAATACACAAGATGCCTCAAACCCTTGACCAAGACTTATTTTTAAATATTGATCGTAGACATATGCCGTAAATTACAAAAATGCGTAAAAAGAGGTGCAAAATATTATATAGTGAATTAAAATTTTCAGGAGATTAAGCTTTTAAAAATACAAAAATTAAATTTTTATACTTATACCGTACCAAAAAATTCCCAAAGAGTAAAATATGCCCCGTAAATATTTACATATTAATTTGTGATTGGCGCTTCACCAACCTTTTTTTAACATATCTTTAAGAATTTTCCAAATAAAATCTTGAAAATTCTACATGGCTTTATTAGAGAACGGGGCAATTTTACTAACTATGAATTTTTTTGTTCAAGGTCCGTTTAAAATTTAAATTTTGTATTTTCAAAAAGTTTAATCCCTTGAAAGTTTAAACTAACATCATAATACAATGCACCGTTTTTTAAGCAATATATATCTGTTATCTATATCTACTTTACAATATATATCTATTATCAATATTTACGGAATAAAAGCCGTTGACAAGGTTTTTTCGAGACATTTTGTTTATTAATTTTACTAATAAGGTATATTGAAAAATGTGTGTGTTTGATTAATCAAATGGGGTTAAAGGCCCGTGGTTTTTTTAGAGATTTTTATTGGGCCAATTGCGAAAGATTTATCATTTCACCTTTTGCATTTATCTATACTTATAATAAAGCTCAATGTGAGTGTGCGTGCGTGCGTGCGTGTGTGTGTGTGTGTGTGTGTGTGTGTGTGTGTGTGTGTGTGTG
>JAPMOQ010021468.1:412991-457301 GCA_026543055.1 Argiope trifasciata | reverse complement strand
TGTGTGTGTGTGTGTGTGTGTGTGTGTGTGTGTGTGTGTGTGTTGGCTCTCTACAGCCAGACCGTTGGACCTACAGCTACCAAATTTGGTACATGTATACCTTGGAGGACAGAATTGTGTACCTCGGAGCCCTTTTTTCGAATTTTTTATTAGAATTTGAATTAATTAAAATTTAAGCGAAATTTCAACGGTTTTCCGCTATAACTACCGAAAATATTATTGCACAAACATGATTTTTATACCAATTTAAAGATAAAAAAATTAGCTTTTTAACGGTATCAGTTTTTTTTTAAATTTATAACGTAAGCTTCTATTTTCAACGAAATTTTAAAGAGATATTTTAACCATGTTTTTGAACGTGACTGGATAAAATAAAAGAATGCCGGAAGTTCAAATAAAAAAAACTATCATCGCAAAATAAATGTAAAGAAATGCAACTTTCAGCACGTGACTGGATAAAATAAAAGAAAGATAAAATGTGATACTTTCTAAAAAAAATAAATGCAAAGCAAAGGATTCTATGATCGTTTGCAATATCTAAATAATTAATTCAATAAATCTTCTTTACGGTAAACCTGATCGAATTTAGACAGGATATGCATCGGAATCCCGACTTAATGGCATATTTCTATTATCGTTTGCAACACTTGTATCATTAATTCAATATTTTTTTTCATTATAAAATGTGATAGTTTCTATAAAAATAAATGCAAAGCTAATGTTTCTATAATATCTGCAAGAGCACGTCAAAGGGAAAAAATTAGAGTTTATCACCCTGTTGCCATCATTTTGACGGAAATTCAAATTTAAAAAAAAACTATCATCACAAATTTAATCCGAAAAAATGCAACTTTTGGCACGTGACTGGATAAAATAAAATAAATATAAAATGTGATATTTTCTTTAAAAAATGCAAGGCAAAGGATTCTATGAGCGTTTGCAATATTTAAATCATTAATTCAATAAATTATCTCTATTTATACTGGATATGCATATAAATTCCTGTCCAATGGCCAATTTGTAAAATATTATTAATAGGCATATATATTGTTTAATACTATTAATTTGATCTAAATGAAATAAATAATTACATTTTATGCAACTTGAGTCAAAAAATGCATTTATGAATAATGAGTTTCAGATTTCTTCATACTTTGCTCTGTCAGTCATATTTTACAAAATACTTTTTTAATATTTTAAACAAAAGTTGCTACATCAATCAGTCTTCTAAATCAATCATTAAAACTGACTGATATATAAAATTAAAGAATATTATTAGGAAAACGCGTTCTTTTAGAGCTTTCAGTCCATCATCTAAAAGAAAATACTAATTTCAGGCCAATTAATGCCCAGAGTTACTTCAAGGTTACTTCAAGATTTAGTTGAAAATTTTAGAACGCATTACTCATGGCGAACCAGCTGGTTGTCAAAGGCGGCTAGTGGAACAATAATTCAGTGCAAATTTATTAACCTATGCAAGAACTTATTTTTTGCTCCGAAAGAGTAACATTTACATGCATTTTTTTATAAAATTTCAACGAGAAATTAATCAACGATTCTTTTTATTATGTAGGTATTTTTGAAAATCAAAATTAGTAAATAGATAAAGAGAAAAAATTAATTATCCGTCATGAATGACCCCTGAAAACACGAATCCGAGTGAAGAGGGTTAATACTTGCAGATCTCTCAAATTTTTTATCAAAAATTTAATAAGTAAATGCCAATATAACGGTATATTCTAGATTATTTAGAGACATTTACTTACTTGCTTAAGACTTTCGTATTTTTTCATTGTAAAAAGTTTCATTATCAAACACTGTATATAATTACTGTTATTTACTTTCTGTTAATCTTTAAACTTGTAATAATAAAACTTGAATTGTCTGATAATTTACTGGCTTTTAATGAAATTTTCAAATAACTTTCTGTCGTCTTTTTAATTATATCATCAAACGGACAACTTAAAAATTACAAAACCACGATAATAGTGGTTTAAGGATGCTTATTTAAGACGCAGCACGTAATTATTCACTCGTATTCAGTAAACTACGAGTAAATAAAAAAACTAACAGCCATATTTGTTTTCGGATAATAACAGTAATTCTTTTATACGTTTTTACTAAGATATCCGTTAATTATAGATAATTGTAGGATATGTCTTTAAAATGGGAGTAAAAAAATAAATATGAGTGTCATCTAAAGTCAGAATTTGAGAAATATTTTTTTCATAAAATCTCCAAATTCATCTTTTTATTGCATTATTTCTGCTATTTTATGAAATTGTTTTTTTTTTGTTTTGGAATAAGGGTATTAATTTCCTTTGGGAAAAAATTAATCCTTTTGTGAAATTTTGAAACTATATTCTTATTTAACTGTTTTAAGATGTCTGATTACTTTTGTAATAAAAAATAGCCCTTCCATAAGTGTACATTTGTTTATATAATTTTGCTTCTAAGAACTCATATGAGCTTATGACTTTACTCCTTTGCTCATATGAACTTTTAATATATTTCTATGTTTTGCTGTTTGACATCAACGAAGCCAAAAAGGTCATTAAAATATAATTTTAGAAAGTTCACATTTTTTCTCCATGAATAAATCACTTTTGAAACAGCATTTCTACATCTACAAACGATGACAGAAAATTACATTTGCAATAAAAATTTATTTAAAATTATTTTAATATTAATACAAAAATATAATTTTACTAAATAGTATTAATAAAAAAATTAAATTTTGTTTTCTTGAAATTTGCATTTAGGACAATAATTTATCGACAAAGTAGCAAAGAAAGTGCCAAAAATGAAACATTTGAAATTGGAATGGTTACAAATAGAAAATACAAAAGTTTGCAAGTACAATTACAAATACAAAACTTTAATGAGAATTACAAAATGTTAATATTAACATTTTTTAAATTGCAAAAATAGGAATGTTGTCCCAAAGCAACACATTCTGAACTAGAAACTGCTATATGTATAGTGCATCAATTAATTCGATATAATTAAGTAATCAAACATATTATAAGTTAAGCTTTTAATTGAGACAAAGAAAAATGTGTTCCCGTTCCAGTTGTATAGAAATCTGTTAAAGAAATAAATATAAATATTCCTTTATTGATTTTTATATTTGAAGGATAATGGACCAAGTTTGAACGTTATTTGTTATTTGTTCACATTATGTCCCAGTCACCAGTATGGTAGCATTGAATTCCCAGGATCTAAATTGAGACCTTTTTTGTTGTAGCGTGTAAAATAAACATTAGACAAAAGTGATCACCGATGTCTAGAGGCTGTTTCTGGCTTATTAAGAAACCAACGCAGAGAAAAATATCCAATTTAAATATTACTGGAATACTTTCTTTTTCCTTACGATCAGTTATATCAGCTGTTATCTACAGATTTCTTTTTCGTTTTTAGTTTCCATATTTCATTTTTGCAAAAGGGACTCTTTACTATATATGTGTGTGCATATGTGCGTATGAGCATGCGTGTTTACCCGTAACTAGGTTTGATTTTCGGTTTAGTTATATATTAACGTTCCGTTTAAAGCAACACGAGGGCTATTTTGGTACGGACCTCGTAATTTTGAATCACGGTCAGATTACGAGCACGACACATGAACTGGCACCCCCCTCTCCATACCACGCCACACCAGCAGGAAGACGTTTGGCCTGACAGATTCAACGTGCAAGAGACCCCCTCACAAGACGGATATTCGGTGGAATCGAGTCTCGAACCTGAAACTCTCCGGTTCCGAAATCGAGACCTTACCACCAGGCCACAGCGGCCCTACCAGTAACTAGACACAGGAATCAAAATGAATCCCCGTTGCTCGTTTGCTCTGATCATCACGTGTTATCTTGCCCTTAGAATACGATAATCTTTCAACATAATTCTTTCAACACTTTGCTGACTCAAGTCTGAGTAAGAAAACGTGCGTATATCCGAGTTATTCTTTTTCAAAGGTTTTATCGTTATTTATGGAATCAATGAATCCAAATCTCTGAAACTGATTTTAATATGAATAATGCAAAAATACTACACAACTATTCTTAAAATATTATATTCATAATTAAAATGATATATAATAACTCTTTCCATTGGTTTGTTAAATTCTAACAGTTATTTATATTAGGATGAATCCTTAATATCTAAAAGAAGTAAATACCCATTAAAAAGATTGTTTAGGTTTTAAATATTTAATATTATAACATTAACAGCTTTCCAGTATAACAGAGAACGTATATCAGATTCTTTAAGATTTATATAAGAGATAATTGAAAAGGATTATGCTTTTATTGGCCCTGAATTATTACATAAAACGTATTAAATCAAAGTGAAAATTACATCTGGAGTTATTAATAAAGATTTAGATATAAATAACATGCTGTTTTATATATCTGCTTTGCTATATGGTTCATTCTGGTACATCAATAATTTATACTGATTTTTTCTTCCAATGAAATTCACAATTCATTGGAAAATCAATGAGTATGTACCATTCACTGATTTTAACAAGACGCCTGGACTTAAACTTGTCCTCTATACAAGGTCGCAAAATTATTTTTTTTAACTTTTCGTATAAGTTAAAGGGAACAAAAAAATATTTTAAAATTCCGCATGAAAACATCATTTTAACTGAAATGAAATCTAAAAAAGATTACAATACAGAATTGTATGACTTTTTTTCTCCACACGTGTCCGATGTGTTGAGAATTCCATTTAATTCTTCAATACCTGTCTTCAAAATAACCGTATCTTAGAAATCAACTTAGTCACTGAATTCCCGAGATACTTCAGGCATTACTTACGAATATCGATTCCTAAGTTGAAAGCATGTTCTGCTTCATTTACTAGACAAAAATAACTAGTTGTTTTGAAAAAATATATCTGAACAAAATTTTTAGGGTTATACATTATTTCAGTTGAAACATTTTTTCAAAAAAATATTTAAAGAACAGAATATAAAATTTTATAGAATTGAATAATAAGAGATGCAGTCCAGTGACGTATTTGGCACTAATGTTATTCCTATTTCGAAATACAATAGAAAACGGCCAGACGTATTCACTACAATTTGTATTCCTTAGAGTAAAAATGTGACTCAGAAGATGTCTCTGCCTTTCTGAAATGCTATCAGGACAGAAGAATTTCCACCAAAAATAATATATATATATATGACCAAACGAAATATGGGAATATAAAAGATGACATTGTCGTTGCATATCGAAATTTGTTGACAGAAATTTTAAGCCATTTTTTTGTTTCTTATTTATTTTTCTCCATGATATGTCTACGTTTTATTTTTAGCTTGAAAAGTTATATTAAAACCTCTACTGAAACTTAGAAGGGGGAAAAAAATCTTTTTTCCAAGTACATTCTTGGAAACGAAATATTTCTCGCTAATATTCCCAGTTTTTTGATGATAAATCACTAAATTCTTTCTGGTAGATTAATTTTTATTTATTGTGAGACGAAGTTGGATGTATAACTTTTAATTTAATTATAATTAGTCTACGGAAATAGTATACTTTCAATAATCATTGATATTTTTCAGAAATCGATTTCAATTTGTGTCTGAACTTTTGAATAATTAAAAGAAAAAGCATTTTATTTTATAGTTATTCTGGCCATTTTTATAAGCCTATATAATAGAATACTTGTTTGAAAAATTCCCTTCACACATACACAAAAGATAACTTCAAACTCTTCTTTTGGTTTTCGTTTCAAAATATTTTTAGCATGAAAGATTTTCTGCCTCATTACACTTTATAGAAATGAGTAAGATATTAGTTACAATTTATTTTTATTCTTACTCTTCTTAAAGTTATATCGATTTTTTTTTTCTTTAGTAAATAATTGGATATGTCTATCTTTTTTAAAATTTCTAATAATTTATTCTAAAATATGGTTCAATAGTTTTCTTCCTTTTTTATTCAATGGCAGTTTGCTTCTTTTAACTATGTAAATATTGATAGATGATTCTAAAATTTGAATAATTCGGCTTGTTTTCAAGAAGCTTTTTTATGTTTTAAAATTCTTAATGATTTTTTTCCCTTTATATCTTAGAACATTTTAATCCTTTAAGGCTTTCTTCTTCATCAATTTTGAATTTATTTGAATATATCTCTTATTTATCATCTGCTCTTTTGCTTGTAAAAGCAACAATAAAATATATTCTTGCTGAAAAATTAAAAACATGACTTTAGAGTAATTATCTATATAATAATATAAAGTCATAATTTAGGAAATGCAAGGCAGAAAAGAAGCAACTTTTGAAATTTTAGTTGCAATATTTTTTTACAGCTGAAGGCATATTATGTGCAGAGAAAACGTGGTAAGATATGTCAATCAACATCGCAACACAAGAGCCAAAGAGAAAGAAAATTTTCATTCAGTGATTTTACTGAGAGAGATTTCCTTTGAGACATGCAATGTAGGCAAGAGAATATTAGTTATCTTTAAAAGGAAATCGTAAAGATAGTGGGATTTTTATCCTTTTGTCCTCAGTGAGAATTCCGAAAATCATCAGCTTCATAGAGCTTCTTAAAGTTTACATGTAAAATTATCGTAATTTAGACCTATATCAGAGAAAAATCCCCTCTGAACCAGTACCCCTAGTGGGGTTACTCTCGACATGGAGGACTTTGTGACTACGACAGATTGACAAACTCGCTATCCAATCGATGCAAGTCCAAAGTCCTACCAACCAGACTATCCCGTTCATTCGTAATTATTGTATATTAGTTGATATTGAGATACTATCATGATAAGTTGATATAGAAATACTATTCTGATAAGTTGATATAGAAATACTATTCTGATAAGTTGATATAGAAATACTATTCTGATAAGTTGATATTGAAATACTATTCTGCCTTATCAGCTAATTATTTAAATATCATATGAAGTGATTGACTCAAAGTACAGAAAATATTAAACTAAATAGTTTAGTTTACACTCCTCTCCTAGTAATTGGCATCATACACCCCAACGCCAGACATAACAGGAAATGAAGTGTTCGCTGCAAAAAGGATGTAGGTCAAATTAGGGAAATTTGAAGTTATATGTACTGTCATGTTGTAAAATAAAAACGTGTTCGTTTGGTGCCAGAACGATATAGCTTCACTTTTTAGTTCTCACTTTAACCCAAGTGATGGAGAGGTTTGTCTCAATAGTTTGCAGCTATATAGATGTAGCTCCTGGTGCTACCGCCAGTTTTATAGAAACCTGAATAAATGGAGCTAACTCCTTTTTCAACAAACCCTTCAATCTTTGTAAAAGGAAATTTTTCACAGATTACATGTTGAAATTTCTCAAATGTTTATTATTTTATTGTTGCTTTATTTTTGCATTTATATTTATGCGAACTTTTTTATATACTTTTCATTAATGAATTTTTTTGTAAAAAGAAGGGTCAAACATCCAAGCTTTTTCACAGGTCCCATTAATTCCGTACTCTTCCAATTTTTCCTTCACTGGCCATTTTTCCTCTTGAGTTACCTATTTTAAGGGAGTTTCGACTTAGTTATTCTTCCCTATTATTCTTGTCATCAATTAAATTTCAGATTATTTCAGTAATAATTGGAACTCTAAAATGTTTCATGAAATTTTCATTCCAATTAGACTTCATAATTACAATTCAAGAAATGTAAATCAATCCTTAACTGGGGATGTGCGGACTGTGAGACCGCTAGCGATGGACTTTCGGTCAACCGTATTCTATTTTTTGCTCAATGGTATGGTTTGATCCTGTAGCTTCCCGTTTTGTGATCTTTAATACACCTGCACTTTTTCAACCGGTTTCATAGGGTGCTTTTGAAAATAATTCAGTTAATTCTTAGAGCGCGATCTCTAACGCCACACCTAAATGTTAGTGTCCCAGTTATAAACAAGGTTTAGCAAATGTCGCCTAAAACTTAGGCCTCGAAATATCATCCAACTTACTGATTCTACTAAGAAGCAATGTACCAGACAAGTTACTTTAGTGATGAGGATAATTGTACAGAAGAGTTTTTCGATGAAATTTCACATTCAACTGATTCTGATATGTATGTCCAAGTATAACTAATTTTCTAGTGATAATGCATTCTGCAAATTGGATAAAATATGTTAATGTACAGAGAGAAATTATACAAAACATATATGTTGGTTTTTATACTAATTCTTAACTTGCATGTTTAAAATGCCTTAGAAAACACAATATGCTATGAAAATCACACAAGCCGATAAAAAAAGGACCAATTTTATCCAATGTCCTTTTTTTCATATAATTGTCGAATTTTGCATTATATTGTTTTCTATATACCTTTATGTACTCGAAAAATAAATATGGTTCAAAAAGTGTAAAGTAACGTGTTTCTTCAAGAATATTATTTATTGTAAATAGTAATTTTAGAAGAAAATGTATGTTCCAACGCATTTATATTTTCAATGATATATATTTTGAATAATTTCCAAAACATATCTATATATCAAGAAATATATCTGAAAAATATATTCGCAGATTTTCAAACTAATACATTCATTAGAAAATTTAATTTGAGTGTAAAAGAAATGCGGTCTCGTAGACTGCACCTAACCTATTAAGTAATAAAATTTCCTCCGCAGTTAAGGGTTAAACAAATTGCCAATTAGTTGAAATGATGAAAACGATAATTTTATTTTAGTTGTATTTAGAATAATCGATTATTTTTTACGTGCAGAAAATTCCAGATAAAACTTCCCGTAAATCAATTTTCTTGACACAATACAATATATTATAAAGTTTTAAAACTACTCAACTTTATTGTGATATCATTTTAATTTCTTCTAGTTCAAGTAAATAAACCAATTATAAGAGTTTCCATGTCACTTTACTCTGATTGCGCAAAGTTATCACCAACCATTAAACAAATAAAACGATTTCTAAAGTCATTTTCAAATATCAGTACTCATACTTTTCATTCAAACGCTTTATAAACCTTCTAAATATTTCAAAGCTAATTTTCAGTAGCCTGCAGTTTAATTTAACCATCAATTACTCGATTTTAGTAAATCGGATTTTACATTTAAACTTGTTTATCTATATAAACGGGGACACTTCTGAATTGCGAGACTAAGATTGAATTATAAAGTAGAGTTAATGAATTCTTTGTTAGAAGAATTTATGAATCAGTGTGAAATATTTGTAAGAACCCAAATGAGTTTAACATTTATTCAAATTCAGGCTGTTGTCACTTCAGTATGATTGATTTTTCTGAAATACCTTACGACTAATTTGTGAATAACCGGAAATAATTCATATTTAATACGATTGCGTAAGATTCTAAATTTAGAAAGAATAGGATATTATAAATAGCATTTCGTTAGTTTCTCAATTTTGATTTAAAACTTGTGGATGACTAATATATGGTTTCCTTAAGCAAGTATAGAGTTTTGGCACAGAATAGTTTTTATTGAAAGAATAAGTAAACTTGGATTTTCGATAAGAAGGATAAAGGATCCTTAATAAGTATAGAAAGTCTGTCACCAAATATAAATGGCTAAATTTTCATGAATCTTCAGTCTTGAAGGGCGTTTTGTATGTCAAAAATTTCCATCTGGAACCACAACTAAATTTTAAAGACAAATTCTTCATATTTTCATTTTTAAACAATTTTATGCTAAAAGGAAACCAAATAATTCCTTTTTTAATGAGGGACTTAATGAATTTTTTTGATTATTTCAAATTGTTAATCTGAGCTACTTATTCTAATGAGGGTTTATTTAATGTGCTTTTAATATAATAAAATCTGCTAATTATTTATTTTTAATTATCTATTTAAGGCAATGATTCTCAACCTGTGCGAAGCGCCCACTAGGGGGGCACGAGCATATCCAAAAGAAAATGTTATTTAAAAAAATGAGTAAGTGACTGAAAGGAAAGAACACACAAACACATACAAAACAAAATACATTTCGGCATATTTAATAATTAAATTATTAAATTAAAACAACTTTCTCTTGCATAGCAAAGCTTTCCGAAGAAGGATTTAATATTAGAAATAGACACTCTCAATTCTTTTTCTTCATTTAGCTGAGATCTACATTTTGTCTTCAAAGAAGCCACTGCAAAAAATTCAGTTTTACAAAGGTAAGATGTTGAAAATGGTAGTAGAATGTGAAATGCCCTTGTTTTTAATGCAGAAAACTCATCATCCACTCCTGCCCAAAATTCAAAGAGTGATTATTACTAAATTGTCTTTTAGTTTCGCCGCTTGACGTTAAGTCTATGAAGGTTTTTTCCTCTTCAATTGAGAGTCCTTCGGGAGTATTTTGAAATGAATACCTCATCCACTTGTAACTTGATGTCAATTTGTCGTCAGCAAGAAAGCACTTTTTAAAATTCTTTGCTAGCATTGCTAAATGATTTTCAATGGTTACAAAAACAACTTTTATATGTTGTTCTTCAACCTTGTAAATTTTAATACAATCATTCAAATTTGCAAACATTGTTAAGTGTTCTTGCTTTAAATTTCTGCTCCACAATTCCAATTTCCTACAAAAAGCATTAACTTTATCACTAGTATCCAATATATGTGTATTTGCTCTTTGCAGTTGAAGATTCAAGTTATTTAATTTCTTGAATATGTCGACCATGTAGCTCCATTTCATAAGAAATAAACTATCGCAAAAATTCTCAGCTTCCAGTCTGTTTTCCTCTTCTAGGAAAATGACGATTTCTTCTCTTAATTCATAAACACGTTGCAAAAATTTCCCTCGTGATAACCATCTTGCCTCGCAATAAAATAGCAACGCTGGATGTACTGCACCCATGCCGTTACAAAGTGACGGGTCTCATTTTTATATAATTTACTACGTTTACAACCGTAGTTAACACGATATTCAAACCAGGACTTATTTCTTTGGAAGCCAAAGCTTCCCTGTGGATCATGCAATGTGTCCAGACGCACTGTGGTGATTTTAGTTTCACAAGTGCTTGAATACTTTGGAATCTTCCGGACATAGAACGAGCACCATCGGTTTATATTCCGAAGCAATTTTTCCATTCTATGTTTGCCTCGTTCATAAAATCATTTAAGATAGCAAATAATGCGAGTGCTGTTGCTTTGAGTTCTATTGGTTTGCAGAAAAGTAATTCTTCTACTACTGACAAATCATAACAAAATCTAACATAGGCAATGAAATGAGCATCTTTATTACTCTCTGTTGCCTCATTGAGTTGTATTGAAAACAATTTGCCACATAACTTCGACAAAAGCTGACACTCTACATCTTCAGCTATATCAGCAATTCGATGGGCAACAGTATTATTTGAAAAAGGTATAGACTGCAATTGTTTTGCAAAATTATCTCCAAACATAATTTCTACAGTCCCAATCGCGGCTAGCAAAATAAGCTCTTCACCAATGGTGTGAGGTTTTTTACATCTGATCATTTTATATGAAACTTTGTAAGAGGCAATTAAAGCTTTTTCATTAACAGACAAAGTTTTTTCAAACAATGATTTTTGTTTTTCTTATGATTTTAAATTTAATTCAAAGAATTCTCTGGGTTTGTTTACGTACTCACTATGAAGCGTTTCCAAATGTCGTTGAAGTTTATTAGATTTCATGCTGTCTGCCGCCAATATTTTTGAGCAAATGATACACAGGGGCCTTTCTTCTTCATTTACTTCAGTACTAGTGAACCCAAAATTTAAGTTTTCTTGAGAATATTTTCTTGATTTTATTTTCGGTACCACACTCGTCTGTGTACTTGATTATGCTTGTCTATCGTCTAATGCTCGCTTACGCCCGCTTAAAACTTAATCCATGATTCTGCATAAGTCTACTGCCGTGCATATTTAATAAGGTGAATTGCAATTACACGAAATATATATAACATACACATTCAGAATAGATTCAATAGCGATAGAAGGATCGACTCGAATGAGATTATCTGGAAAGGAAATTTTCGTAGAACTTTCTCCTTTTCTCTATCAGAAATCATTTGTTCACATCTGCGCACTCTCCTAAAATAACTTTTAAGCTGACTAGATAAATTCCAGACAAATCGAAACTTCTCGCGAAACCGTAAGAACGCCCGACATGGCGGGATGCAAGAGTAATAAAAAGGCATAAGATTCTTGTTTTTTTCCTTGCTGAGGATCGGTGTTAGAAAATGTCATATAATTTCCGTATTCTTGGTAATTTGTAAAGTTTAAAATTAAGGTTGTATTGTAGGTTTAGCGCCAAAATACTCAAAACACATTATTATTGTATGCATTTTATTGGGGGTGAGGAGGGGGGCGCCCAATGAAATTGAGATTGAATATTGGGCCGTGAATACTAAAAGGTTGAGAAACACTGATTTAAGAGAATACGATTCAATTAACTTTATTTTGCCCTTACATGTCATCATTTACTTCTCACTTTAAGAATAAGAGGAAAAAACAAAGAAGAATGTCAAGAATTAATTTTCATCCATTAAACTGATATCTTCATTATATAAAAATAAAATACAATATGGAAGAATATATCTATATAAAAGAATCACTTAAATATAGATGTATTCTCCTAAATCATTCCAATCTCTAATTTGTATTTTCATTCCTTTATAAGTTATTGTGCGATAATTGGAAGGAATCACGATCTTCAAGTTATATCTAAGATCTTTAACGTAAATTAAATACAAGTACTATTCCTGTAAAATCAACTGGTTGCCAGATTTGACTAATTTGCCTTACAGTTAATTTAGTTTTAAGAAATGAATTAAAAAATATAATGATGGCAGATACATTAGAAAAATCGATTCTTTTTTCAATACAGAATATTTTTAACACAATATTCGTTATTTCTGTGAATTTTTCTCTGTGAAATTCTTTGAATTTCGTTTCTATGTTTCTTTTTTTAAAAGTAACATCTATTTTTATACTTATATAACTTAAATTTAGTGGCTTATTTGAAATCTATTTTCTCAAATCCTAATTTTTTCACACGCAAAATTTCTCAATGCATTCTTCAGTTCTTACACTGCATAATAAGACATATAATAGTTTTAAAAGATTTTTCTGCTTTTTAAAAATTTTCGTAATGAAAGTAAAAACAAAAAAAAAATCATTTAAAATCCTAATGCTTAAAGATTGAAATAAAATACAACCTATTTCTTAATTTAGAAAGAAAATATTATGTTTAAGACATCAGAAAAAGATTTATAAATCATCAGATAAATTTATAAAACATCAGAAAAAGATTTATAAATCATCAGATAAATTTATAAAACATCAAATAAATTTAAAAAATAAAAGATTTTTCCTTTATATCTCATTTTAAGCCTAAAGGAGTTTCCATCATTTCATCATAAAAATAAATTTAGCCAGTATAACTGATGTTTAAATGATATAATTATTTTAAAAAGTATTATTTTTACTTATTTATTTTTCAAAGATTCAAATCATAAAAAATGTTTAACTTTTTCAACAAAAAAAAAACTATAGTCTTAGCTTTATTGTCCCAGCCTTAAACTCCATATAATTTGCAACGTTTTATCTTATCATTCAAATATTATCTCACAAATTATATTTACAATATCATGCATCATTTTTCTACTTCCCATAAAAGAACAAATACCGTTTCTTGTTTAAGAAAGAACAAGTAATTATGAAAAAAATATCCCTATAAATATATAAAACAAATATACTCATTGCAGAGTCCATCAAAAGTTAAACATATATTCACGAAATTGCAATGAACGTGAAGACATTCTTCAAATAATCTGTAAGGGATGGAAGTGGATGGAAGTATGGGAGCTTAAGTGGAACAAGATGACACTTGAATAAATAAGTCCATGAATCTTCCCATACAAATTAATGAGATTTATTCATGTCTCTTCGGGTTCATTCATAATAATATTGTTTGTGTTACACCTGAAGGACTCTTCTGTAACTGTATCATTTGGATTGGAAATGAGAACCAGTGCCTAGTACCCAAGTATCACAAGTATCTAAGATTGCCATCGAAGATATAGTTTGACTAAAATATATTTCCTTTGTGTGGTTACGAGCAAGCGAATTGAATGGGATGGAATTTCACTAATAAACCTTTAAGTACCTTTTGCTGTCTCGCAATTTAGGTGCAATTAATATTGGTAGGTAATTACGAAAGCAATTGGACCTTAATTTGTTTCATTTATAATTACGACTATTCCGATTTTAATAGTAGTTGGCCTGTTTGCACAAATGGATTTAAAATCAGTCAGATAACTGATTCTAAATCTATTTCTTATGTATTTTTTATTTTCTTGCTTACTAAATGCATAAAAAATATCCTAATCTTAAAGAAATCTGATAAAAGAACTTTTAAAATTATGTCTGTTATGATTATTAATATGATGGTTCAACAATGGTTTGATCTAGAAAAATAAAATTTGGTATAATGTTCTAATATATCCCTTGGAACTTTAATTTTTTATATTTTATTCCTATTATTTATTTTTAATTGAATAGCTTATAATGCCATTTTAATTGTCTTAATTAATTGATTTATTGCTTTAATTTGATAATGTGTTAATTATATAATTTGTTTGATTGATGTAATTTTTTCAAAATTTACATTGCTTGAAATTTTTAAAGCTTGGAATTATTGTTCGAACTCTAGGGGTTGGGGAATATGTGAAAAAAAGTGAATTGAAAATAGCGATAACCTGCCATTGCCAGTGAAAAAGAAAGGCAAAATTATAATCAGTTGAACTATCGATTCCGATATGATAGGATAGAAATCTATTTCGATGCGTACCTTTTACATAAATATATTCGATTGAGAATTTTTTTTTATTTTGAGCTGAAAAAGCAATAAAAAACAAGCAAGATAATTGTCTTAATGTTTGTCTAGTGTTAAACGTTAATGTGTTTCGTCATTGTGATGCAAAATAAATGCTTTGTACAGTTCAATACAAAATTAATAGTTCTTTTTAGAAAATATATTTGTGTGAACAAATATATATAGATATGTGTGTGTGGGAAAAAATAGTCATTTACGAAATGAAATTCTGACTTATATCTAAGCTTGCAATTTCATAGGTAGAGATAACACTTTTATTAGAGTATGCAAGAAAATTTCTCCTAGACTGTTTAAGCTGGTTTTTATTGCAACAGTTACCTACTCTGAGTATATTTACTATCAAAATCTTAAATGATTCTATCATATGCTTAGTGGCTACGGCCATTAAAATTTCAAACAAGGTTAGCATGTTTCTTCTTATCCCCATGTTAAGCTTCACAATTGCTGTATTTATAAGAAAGAAGATATATCAGAAAAACAAAATAAATAAGAATAATCTCAATATAAATAAGAATAATTTATTTCTTTACTTTACTCTTTTAAAATAAGATTGAACATTAATAATAAAAAATTGTAAACAAAAATTGAATACCGAAATCCATTTCAAACAAGTAATATAAAAAAAAATTAATTCAATTCCTACTTAGTTCAATAGAGAAATTTTTTTTTTATTTTAGTTACTTTTTATTAAATAATTATCAAAAATTATTGCTATAAAAAATGAGCGCTCAATTCTTTAAAAAAAATTTGTGTGTGACTTTCGCAAGAACTAAGTGCGCATTCCTCACCTTCAAGTAAAAAATACTAAAATCCTTGTATTTTACAGATTGAGTAACTGCCCATTGATTTCAATTCTCAGTACAAACTGCTAAAATTCTATTTAAGCTATTAAAAATAAATTATACTTATTGAATCAATTAAATTTGAAAGAAAAAACTCTATTAACATCAAATATCATCCACTACAAGTTTTTAAAAATGTATTTCAGCTGGAGTGTATGAATAAAATGTACTTTATTAACGACTAGCCGCCTTTGGCGACCAGCTGGTTAGCCAAGAGTAATGCGTTCTAAAATTTCCAATTACATCATATATTTTTTAGCCGAAATTTAAGAAATAGTTTAAGTTAAAAGATTCAGTTATTAGTAGTTAAAGAGTCGGTAACTTTATTCGGAAAAACTTTTTGAGTTTAATGCTCTAATAATTTATCAATTATGCTTCCAAAATATTAAAAATGTTTTTTTCGGTGATATTGAAAAAATTTTAAATATGTTTTTTAAAAAAAGCGAAAAAAATTATTGAATTAATAATACAGATATTGCAAACGATTATAGAAATATGCCATTAAATCGAGATTTCAATGCATATCCTGTCTAAATTCAATCAGGTTTACTGTAAATAAAGATAATTTATGGAATTAATGATATAAATATTGCAAACTATTTCTTAGAATCCTTTGCCTTGCATTTATTTTTATAGAAGATATCACATTTTATATTTATGTTATTTTATCCAGTCACGTGCTGAAAGTTGTATTTCTTTAGATTTGATTTACGATTATAGTTGTTGGTTTTTCCATTTAAACTTCCGGCATTGTTTTATTTTATTTTATCCAGTCACGTGCTAAAAAAACATGGTTAAAATATTTCTTTAAAAATTCGTTAAAAATAGAAGCTTGAGTTATACATTAAAACACTGATACCATTAGAAAGCTAATTTTTTAATCTTTAAATTGATGTTAAAATCATGTTTGTCCGATAATAATTTCGGAAGTTATAGCGAAAAAACGTCGAAATTTCGCTTAAATTTTAATTAATTCAAATTCTAATTAAAAATTCAAGAAAAAGGGCTCCGAGGTGCACATTCCCGACCTCCAAGGTATACATGTACCAAATTTGGTAGCTGTAGGTCCAACGTTCTGGCCTGTAGAGCGCCAACACACACACACACACACGCACACACACACACACACACACACACACACACACACACGCACACACACATTGAGCTTTATTATAAGTATAGAAGATATAGATTGAAAATTTGAACAAGATACATAAATAAATGTATACAGAGCTGGTGTGAAGTACTAATAAGAATTGAATAAAATAGAATAATTAAATCTATATTTCTTTTTTCTTATTTTTCTTCCCCGTCATTTATTACATTTTTACTCAGTAAAATTAGAAAATAAATTAAAAATTATATAACATTAACATTGTATTTCCTTCTAACTCTTTTCTAATGCATTCATCAAACCTTTGAAAGTACATCAACAGATCAAACAATAAAGAACGAATTCGAATTTTCTTCAAAGGTCCAAGTAGAATATCAATAAGAAGTAATTTAATGATATCCTTTCAACAAAGTTTTCCCCTCGAAGTTTAACTAGAAAGATGCTTTGATGAATAATTAGTAATTAGAAATGAGCATAATAACATGCGTGTTTCATTACTATTTAAACATCAATGCCAATCATTCAAGTGCTTTAAGGCTCCAAAATGGAGAATCATTTCTCCTTGTTCGCTTATTCAATAACGAGCAATTGTCCTTTCTTCGTTGATTAAAATTAAATGCATTTGTTAATCAGAAATATGTTAGACAATTAAAACAAACTTTGGCAAGGAGTATTCATTTTATAATTCTGTTGGCTGAAAGAGATTTGTTTGTGAGATTCAAAACTTTCTGTTAATGGAAAGCATCATAATAGAAATTAAATTAAGATAAATTTCTCATTGATTTCATAATCAAATAATAATAATTCTATGCATATAATTATTTCTTAAGAAAATGTAATGATTAATTACTCTCAAAACTTGTTTATATTTTATCTAAATTAGTTTTATAGAATTAGTCTGACATATTTTGAAATATTTTATATTACTTGTTCACTGTAAATTAAAATTGAGGTATAAAAATGGAATAAATGACAGTATAAGTTAATGCAAATTTAAGAGGATAAATCACATATTTAAGTTAATAAAATATTCTCTTATAAAATTTCTTGCTACTTGGCAAATTTTTTTGAACTTCTCTTTCCCCAATAGTATAATACCAATCTGGAAACCTCTGTGATTCTCAATCTTGAAGGACAAGCGAAGTTTTATTAAAAGATAACAAAGAAAAAAAACTGTTAAAAATGTATAATTTAAGTCTATATTTCAATATACAATACAACTATACAAAATAGATCGAGTTTGATAAGGAATATGGAATTTGAAGTAAGTTTAAATTTTCTTGGAGAAAGTGCTTTATGATGAAAGTGAACCATGACATATTTGAACCGATTTCGGAGGGAATAAAGAAACTATTTTTGGTCTTAGATCTGGGAAAAACAGCTCTCCATTATTCCAAAAGAACTTTAAAAAATATTCAAGAAAATTCTTCTATTTTGAAATGTGGCATATAATTGTGTTTTTGACTATATTAAACAGGCTGAAGTAAGTAATAAATATTTTTCTTAGATTTTTAATTATCCATGATTTCAGTTATATTTCTTATGTATAGCATGATTTCACCAACAATGGATATTTAAGCATCAGCTTTTAGTAGATAACAGGCATTAGTTTATTAATCCCACACTTTTTCTGCTCACCATGCCAATTCTTAGAGGTGTTTTTTAAAAAAACATCTAATTAAAAAGAATTAATCTTTCTAATACATCTTAATCAATTTCACTTTGTATTTAGCGAATCTGGAAATTCATTTTCTTATCTTAATTGGAAATCTCTCCGATATTAAATAAACTTTATTACATTCAACAATGGTGGAAAAATCAAGCCATTAAGTTCAGGAATTTTAATTTCATTGCAACTAGGAAAATAAAAGTTATTTTACAAAATAATTATACTAAAAATAATGATAAAATACTGGAAAATATTTCACCATAAGCAAAATTGTTTTTTAATAAGTAATTATGAATTTTCGAATAAAATTAGAGCTATATTTGAGCATATTTCTGGATCATGCGCGGATTGATCCAGAAAAAGTTTACAAGCAGCGGTATTTATAAAGTAGAAATTATGGATAACAATATTGTTAACCAAAGTGAAGATACATGGCGCTAGTTGTCTTAGACTTGCTGTCCGAGAAAAGAGTATTAATACTGAGATCTGAAACTGCGACAGTAATGGCAAGACATCTAGAGAAGTTATCCCGCACAGTGATACGAACCTTAGGAGGTAATGAGTAAACAACAGGTGGCACAATTGCGTCGTTCTTTTGAAGCTGGCAGAGCGATTGTTGGAAATGTTTAGGTAAGAGGTCTAAAGCCAACAACTTTAAGACCTTATCACACGGTGAAATTCCGTCAGCACTTTTCCGTTTCTACCCTCAAAAATCGGTCAAGCAAGTTTCATAATCGATAACTTTTTCTAACCAGCTCAAAAATGTCGTCGGAAATATTGTCCGCAAACGAAATTCAACCAATCATATGAAACTTTGAAGTGACTTCACACAATTGACGTCACTTTCCTTGTCTTTTGCTAACGAAAAGGGCCGAAACTATTTTGCCGTGTGATAAGACCTTTACAGAACCTTCCAGTGACAATTTCCTTTTCCCGGCATTAAAGAAACACTTATCCGAAACAAGATTCATATTAGACGAGGATGTTCAAAAAATTGCCAAGAACTGGCTCAATAACCGAGGACCTGATTATTACTAAGACGGGTTAAACAAATTGGTCCAGTGGTGTGATAAATCCCTCAACATATTTGGTGACTATGTAGAGAAGTAAATGCCACATATGTCTCTTAATTACCATTTATATCATGTGCCTGTTGTTAATAGAGCATTTTCCCTTTGTCTTGTAAACTATTTTTTGGATCACCCCTTATATATTTGGATATTGTACTATTTTCTTAAAACCATCTCATTTTTAGCCCATAAAATCTCTAATAAAACAATCAAGGATTCAGGATACTTATTTACAACTTCCAAAATATATGTGTGATAAATTATGTAGCTCTACATTAAATTGTCTAGATTGAAAAAGCATTAAAAACTACTCACATTTTAAATTACTTTTAATACAGATGGAAAACATCTTCAACTCCTTAAATCATTGCAATTTTCAAAATATGCAGTTAAATTAATTGGTTATATTGAGAAACATGTAAACAATCATACACAACTGTTTAAGTAAAAATACAGTAGAGCTGTTTTCAATGAATAACAATCAGGTTCGTTTTAAAGGACAAAAAAATAAAGAGAAAATATCAGATGGAAATTTTCTAAAATCAGATCACAAAACAACTCACTTTAATTTGAATATTCTAATAACTTCTTGTTCTCTAATGATGTATTATGCACATTGTTAAACATGCCTCTGCCAAATAATTTATCACTCTGTAAATAAGTACACTACAAATAATTTTTTACGCATGAAGTTACGCTATATTAATAAATTTAAATAACCTTTTACACATTTTAATTCAGTGTCTTAAACTTCCTTTTTATCCTATGAGATGTTTTAATTCCTTAATAATGGAGATGAGAAAACAGATTTGACAGCACCCTCAGAAGAATATCTTTGAGTTTTTAGGACTAAATTTTATTAATTTTATTAGGAGTAAATTTTATTCATACCATAAAGATTTTAAACACTTTCTTGGTATCTTTTACGTAATTAAAGTCTTAATTTTAAGACATTTTTCCTTTAAACTTTATCTGTTTTGTTTTTATAATAGTAAAATGTTATTTGTATTTTAGCTTTGAAGAAACGTTTTCTTAATAGATGATTTGGCAATACACATACCACTTGTTTTGGCGTAACATGTTCAGCTTTGGCCCTTGCGCCATAAAACAACCAAAGATCCAATAAATTTAAATAACACTTAATTCAAGTATTCAGTATTTCCTTAATGCTTTATCAAAATATTTCAAACACCAATAGTATTGCGTTTGTTGTAAATGAATCAAAAATTGTTATAAAAATTATTTAACCCTTTAGCTTGGCTTTAAGCTTAGAACATTTTTAATTTTATCATCTTACATTTTATATGACACATTTTCCAGAAGTCTCATTTGATTTCAAATGTTCCAGTTTACTTAGAACATGATTGTAGTCCCTAATCAAAAGAAATTTGTCAAAGGAAATAAAAAGAAGTCAAGAAAAGTCAAAAGAAGTTAGTATTCTTTATTTCCAAAGAAGTTAAAAGAAATTTGTATTTTTGTTTCCAAAGTAGTCAAAAGAAAGTTGTATTATTTATTTCCAAAGAAGTCAAAAGAAATTTGTATTCTATATTTCCAAAATAGTCAAAAGAAATTTGTAATCTTTATTTTCAAAGAAGTCAAAAGAAATTTGTATTCTTTATTTCCAAAAATGACCGACGCATTTGCTGATCGATTCGCTAATCTCTGATAAGAAATCCATCAACTTGGGTTCAGAAATACTTCTTGTCCTAAGGAGGGAAATCGAATACCTTGAATTATTTTTCTTTGAATGATTAATAGGTTCTAGATTTCTTCCAATGAACAAACATTGAAACATGCTTTTTTGACAAATAACTAATTCAAGGTTTTTGTAAGCACTTCTTTCAATGTTTGCTTAAAAAATATGTAATATACTTTTTGTTGAAAGATTGTTGGAATTGTGGAAGGTATCTAAAAAAAGCTTTTGCAAGTTTTTTAAATTAAATCAGATGAATTGATTTTAGAAATGTTAATATTTGAAGGATACTATTTGAGAAGTCAAATTTTTGTCAATTATTATTTGTTTTTCGAAAATGGCTTTAATAAGCTGATGAGCTGAAACAAATTTTATTTTTAGATAAGATTTTGCTTTTTCAGTTTATCGATATATGTGTTATGCCTGAAAACACGAGATTTGGCAGGCAAAAAAATTGTCTATACATGTCCTGAGTAAGGACATTCGAAATGTAATTGATTGGTGCATCATTATCAAGCATTTTTAAACGAAATTATCAAGTATTGGTGAATGTCATTTACAATGAAAAAGGAAACATAAAAATTCAACAGTAAAATTTTTAAACGACTAATTGAGAGCATAATCACCATATACTTCAATAACTTAACAGAGGTTGAATGGTCCACATTGAAGTTGGCGCCCAACATTCGAGGCGTCAATCTTTCGTCTCCTTCCACGACTGTGGAAAGTACATAGCCGTCGAAATCCGGTGGCCGACATTTTCCTGTCTTATCTTCCACGCTTCTACCGCCAAATTTGAAACGGGCTAACCATTTCTTGCATCGACTTTCTATGATTGTGTCTTTTCTCTTTGAGATCACGAAATGATTTCACTGCTTTCCATTTTTTCAGAGAGAAATTCAGTATAATATAACAAATACGAGAATGGTTATCGATAAGAATTTTTATAAACTAAAAGAATATTTTCATTCATAAATTTATAAACTAATAAAAATACTCATCATCATACTTTATAAACTCAGACTTTTTTATTAAAATATAGCACGTCAAAGAAAAGCTTGATAATTATGCATCAACCCAATAGTAGTGGATAAGAATTTGGCGCTGTTTGCATTTTTAGGGATGATTTTGATCCCGGGTTTACAATTCAAATAGATTTCGCTTATAACTTTAAACAAAACATAAGATAGTGTTTTATTTGTGAATTTACAAAAAGTAAACAATAGAATCGATCGATCAAAGCTTGTTATTCCAGATACTATTTAATGATCATGATAACATATGCTGACAATTCATCGTTACGGTTAAAATTTTAATCTAGTGACTTTATTATTTTAAATAATATCAGGATATACTTGTTGATTGTTAAATTTTTGTAAGTATAGTTGAAAACTTTTAGGCATTAATTATTTACTCATTTCTACGAAATACAAAAAGCTACCATTATGAAAAAATATATTAAGAATAAAATATTGAATTATGAATAGATTAATTAAGATATATTGCTACACATGATAACCATTATCTCGATGACATATTCGTTAGACAAAATTTAACTTCTTTTGGATCTTATAATCTAAAGAAGATACTAAAATACAGACAATATCAGCGATATATTTTATAAGAATATAGACATGAGGAGATAAATATAATTAAAAACCCGCTTGGTATCTATTCTTTTATAGATAATTTTTTGGAAATATAGGTATGCATTAAAAGAAAAAAAAACTTGCAAACAAAAGTGTTAAAAAATAACAGATTTCCCAAAGTAAGAAGTTATGCATGTCCAGAAATTTAAGTTCTTTGCTTACTATGAAAAGTAAATAAGGTAAATAAGATTTCATAGAGTAGTTTCTTTTATTAACTTTTTTATGACTTTATTTTTTATGGTGTAAAGTAATCTTATTTTTACTTTCATCATAAAAACCTGAGTTTGAAACTCAGATTTGAAAGTATTGTTTTCCTTTCTATTTCCTTTTTCTCGAATATAAAATGGCATCGTATAATTTTTAACATGAAGTTTCACACTTCTTAGAGTTTCACTGTCAATAAACTGCATTTCATTTTTTTTTTCCCATGTGGGAACTGATAGTCATATATTTCTCCTTACCAATATTTACGATATTTTCTTTGTTCTAGTTTCATTGTGTCTGCATAGCAATGCAAATATACGACTGAAATTTATTTCTTGAGCCCAATCTATAAATCAAAAAGGGTATTTTTTTTTATAATACAGGTGGTAATTATTAAAATTTTTTAGAGAAAAATTTAGTTTGACGGTATTAATTTGCTATTAAGATTATTATTGTTCGTAGATGTGCTCTACGAGTTGAATATTTCATACAGCTTTGAAGTAATATGTTCTTTTCTAACCTTTTATTATATTTTTTCTAGTCATTTTAAATAATATACTTTTTCTTATTGAAGCAATGGAAATTAGAGTTATCTAAGTCTCACACATTTAATAGATACCAAGTAATAGTCAAATGGATAGTTAGACTTTTTGTGATTATTATTAACTTGTAGGGCGCCTGGATAGCCTGGTTAGGTGTCAAATTCTCATGATTCAGGGTGTGAGTTTGAACCTCAGCAGCCTTAGACTTTGTATGCAGTGGTGGCTGAGGCCCGTATAAATCTCTCGCGGTCACAAAGTTCTCCATACCGATATACATTCGTGTTGCCAAGTAAAGTGTGTCACTAGTGCTAAGACAAGGCAAGTATTAATTTCGAAAAATTTATTTTAAATGAGTATTTTATAGAATGATGCATAATTGGTGACAAGCACGACTAGGTATATTTTAATACATACGAAATTCAATTATTATTATTATTCTATGGGAGAAAAAATTATATTCCTTTCATTTCTGAAATTAATTGGTCAATTGAGAATAATAGATAAACATTCAAAAATAGCAAAATCATTTCATCATAAAATGGCTATAAATTTATAATTTAAAATCAAAATTCTTTGAAATAAAGAATGAACAATTATCTTCATTATTTCTTCCCCAGGAACACTTAAGGGAAAAGAAACGTTCCTAGTTTCTTTTTAATGACACTTTTTAGTGGATTTTAATGGTTCAAACCGTGGAACCATAAAAGCATTTCCCAAATATTAGTTAATAAAATCATCTCTTTTCTTCTGAAGGAGTAGATTTAATGAGATCCGGATTTCATCTTATAATATATAAAGAGACATCATAACCCAAATGATTATAATCACGTTTCTTTACTTATTTAATAAGGATAAGCACTTAAAACGGTTGAAACTTTCCCCTCCGTTTTAGAGCCTATCATTTTGTAATAAAAATATCATTTTGTAATAAAAATATCATTTTGAAAATGAGATAAAAATTTAATGATATTTAAATGAAAGTCAATCTCTTTAATGATAACATCTATATACAGAACTATGTAATGGGCGATTATTCAAAATGAATTAATAATAACTTTAGTAACAATTTATGAATCATGAATTAATAATAGGTTTCATAATAATTTATTAGAAATTGTGACATTTAAATTTGAGTTGCTGTTGTTTTCTGGAAAGACTTGTATGCATGATTATTATTTAAAGGACCTATACAGTAAATATTTAAAGTTAATTTTTTTTTAAAGAAAATCCGATTAAAGAAAAAAATTAATACTGTTTTATTAAAATCGCCAAATGAGAATTTTAATTACATTTTTCTGAAAAGATTGAGAAGTATAATTGCTTGATTATGAATTATTCGAAACAAATTTAAATTATTAAGATAAAACTAAAGGAAAATAATAAAATTATCTTTTATTAGAGTTTTAAAAATGTAAAAAAATTAATACTCAAGAAACAATATGAAATAAAAGAAATAAAACTAGACTCCGTGGGACAATTATTTTGGAATGTAAAATATTTTAATTGTTTTTTAAAACTTCTATTTTTATTTGCAGTCTAAAAGGAATGCAATGTTTGATGAAATTTATACGATATTAAATTAAAGTTCGAAAATATATCCTAAATAAAAAATGACTGATTCTTAGATTGCACTTTCACGATTTTTTTAATACTCCAGGTCTATGTATTTAATAAATTATTTTTATAAAAAATTTCAATTTGACCACAAAAGGAAAGAGCATTTTGTTTAAGGTGACGGTGGGCTATACAAGCATTTTTATAAATTATTAAACTTAAAGCTATGAAATGTTTTATGCCTACGCAATAAAATACAAATGTATCAAAATTTATTTTTTAAACGAAATATTTTTTTAAAAAATTAAAAAATATATATAATATTTTAAAATATCAAAATATTACAAGCTGCTAAATTTATAATTTTTTGTTTTAGTTTTTATTAACCAATATAAATTTATTTGGATTAAAATCTGGTATACTTTTTTTGAATTCCAATTACATGTCAATTTCATAGAAATATTTTTATGCACACTTACAAAATTTTCATAAGAATTTTATGTTGTTTGAAACTAAAATTGAGCTCAACTATCTAAAAAAACTAGAAATGTGAAAATAATTCCGCAATTTCTTTTAATGTTTAAGAGAAATATCTAATATCGATTCTAAATAATTTCTTCAAAAATGAAGACAACTGGAACATTTCAAACATAAGTAAATTATAATATCCTTTTGAGGAGAATAATTAAAATATTCTGTTCTTTCATCAAGCCTTCAAAATAATAATTTTATTCAACAATACATCTTATAATACTATTCTATTTGTATGTAAACGTATGCACTAATCCCTTTGAATTTAAGTTTAACTGAACTGCTAAAAACACCTAGTGTGGCGTTGATATTGAAAAAGAATCCCTCTTTTAGAAGTTGTGCCTGTTTTGTATGAAAATATCTTTCGTGCAATTCTTATAAGTATTCATGTGATGCAATATATCCTTATTCTGTGTTCCCAAAAATAAAACGGTTTTATTCAACCTAGATGAGAGAACATTCAGCCAAATTCTCAAATTGCATATCCCTCATGCATGTGACTTGACACATTTATTTTGGTAAGGAAATGGTAAAAACAGAATTTCATGTTTCTATACATTTTTTTTATTTGGAGTCCACTGATCCTTTACAATGTTAATGTATCTTTAATAATTTACTATGTATAACTTGTAGTATCATAATTTACTCTGTATGATTTGTAGTATCATAATTTACTGTGTATGATTTGTAGTATCATAATTCACTATGTATGATTTGTAGTATAAAAGTTTAAACTTCGTAATTATTAAAGTACGTTTACTGATCTGTTAAACTGAAGTCAAGTCTAAGTTTTCTGCAATATTAAGCTAACTATAATACATTTAATCGATACATACAACAAGAAAGAATTGTGAATCAAGGAATGTTGCAAGAATTTATAATTTTTACCTATTCAATAAGTAATCATAACAATAATTATTGACATACTCATCACATAAAATCTGACGGTGAGTTGGAATCCATTAGTTGCAACATTCACAATGACCACAGTCTTCCCTGTGCTAGTGTATTAGACTCCATCGAGTAGTACTGAAAGCATTTGAATGAACATGGTTCATTTGGTTCTCAGAACGCGTTCATGGGCAGCTTAAGATCTGGAATGGTTCCCCGTTTCATTCAGGGATGCCTGGTTAATTATTAGTGAGAGTTGCTTGGTCCGCTTTTGAAGTTTACTCTTTGTAAGCTGAATACCTTTTGTGCTATATTTCGAGGTATTTCCATGACCGAAGTTTGAATATATCAAGAATGTGATACATCATTAGTGGTTGGATAGCGAAGCGCATATGTTGCATTCGGTTTGAACTCTGAAGACGTGAAACATTCATGGCATATTTTATGCCACATGGAACTAATCATTGTTTCATTTAGAATTTAACAGACTTAGGAATTTTGAACAATATTTAATTCAAACATGCATAGATAAATCTTAACGGTTGCTAAACATTAACATCGTGTTTTAAAATACTAACTAATTCTATAATAAACTAGTTAGTTAAAGCAACTTCAGGAAATCCAATGGATACACTGGAGTCTGTTTTTGGAAAGAAGATAGTTAAAGTTTCTAATTAATGTTAGTTCCAATTAATATAATCCCTACTCTTCTATAAACATCTTCATAAAGGTCATTTATATATATTTTCTTGAAGGTCAATTGTATACATTTTCCTGAAGGTCAATTGTATATATTTTCTTGAAGGTCATACTTTTCTTACACTTATGCAGACACAACTCATTATTTCCAAAACAATATTTTTTTATTATATCTCAAAGGGCATAAACACCAAAATGAAGCAGATTTAAATACCGTATCGTTTTGTTTAATGCCTGAGATAGAAAATAAAAATATTACAGTTTCTGCAAGCGTTAGTTGAACACTTATTAGTATGCAGGTTGTTGCCAAATTCGACTGACAAATTCAGAGGGTGATAGTAAGCATCAGGAAGATAATCACCATACAACATGGAGTCTCAAACTACGTTTTAGTAGTGGAAAAATCTCAAAAATATAGGGAGGTGGAAAACTAATGGAAATTGTAAAAAGTTAATAAAAAATGGTCTTTCAACTACGAATTCGTCTTTAAATGAAAGCACATTCTCAAAAGTTTTTTTCATTTTTGTAACATGCGGAATTGATGATATAGGTTGTTGTAAATTACTTAAAACGAAAAAGTAGTTTAGAGCACAAATGTACAAAAATTCTTCAAGATTTAATAAATTTACAAATTTTTAAATCTTGAAGAAAACTAAAACCTTGAAAATGTAAGGTATTTTAAAATTCTATAATTTGATATAAGTGAAATATGTAAAACATATATAAGCCCATGAAAAACTAAAATTTGAACCAGAAAATATCACTGGAACATGAGTACAGATGTTCCTAAAGAGCGCAGTCAAATTTGATCCATAGATAATTCAAATGACGCTCTTGACACTAATTAAATTAAAATCTCTTTTCGAAGCCCATCTCTTTTCTGTCTTTCCAGGCTTGAAGACCACAAGAAGTGATCAATGACTTTCAGAAGGTATTTATATGATTAGCAGTTCATTTGTCGGGTTTATTTTCTCTTTTGCACAGAAACATATTAATTTAACCTTATTTGTGCATCTTGAAATTTTAGTAAATGTCTCGTTAACTTTTATTCATAAAAGATCACATTTTAATATATGTACATTATAAAAGTTGTATTTAAATTCCAAATCCATGCAGATAATTTTAAGGAAAATGAATTCGATTTTATGTTGTTATCTCGGGAATATCTACATATAATTTACATCAGTTATACGTTTATTCATGACAATTTATTTTGGAGTTGTTGATGAAAATCTGACGAATAACAAAAAAGAATCCCTTTCAAATTATATTTACGTCCCGTTATAAAGCAACACTAGGACTTTTTTAGACGGATCTCATAATTTTGAACCGCGGTCAGATGTCCAAGACGACACCTGATCTGGCACCCCCTTCTCCACAGAATCAGAGGGAGAATATTTGTTCTGACGGATTTAACATGCAACTGGACCCACTTACACTATCGTTCTTCTGTGGAATCTGATCACGAATCTGAAATCTTACAGGTCATTAGCCAAAGGCTTATCACCAGGTCCCCTCAGCCTCATAAGCGCTTTCGAAGTTGAAAATAAAGTTTGATTCGAATTTCTTCACAAACACAACCGTTCAGTTAAGTGACTCAAAACCAAAATTCTTTATGATGACATTCATTTTAAATTTACATGTGTGAATTCAGAATAATTTTTTTAAAAATATACATTTCTTTCAAATCAACTTATTCAGAATATCCTTAAAATATTTCTTGAAAGTAATAAAAGTTTTGTGCCTCGAGTTTTAAATACGTTCATTCTTATTTAACAAGAATAAACAACCCAACATTTTGAAAAATCCAATATTCAGTGCCGTATTTCATTTGAAATACTTTGTTTATTAAAAGAATTGGAAAAAGGTATATATAAATTTTGAGAAAATATTTTTTTATCTTACTCTTTCATAAATCAAAGTTTGGCATTAATACTATTTCTAACCCAAAAATAAGATATTCCTTACGTTTAAGCCCTACTTCTTCACACAAAACCATCTGATAGAGAAGACAGCTCATATTTTACGCCTTTAAACTCAAAACATTTGAATTCGCTCATAAATAAGACCAAAGTAAAAAAAAAAGAAATTTTTAATATATATCTCTCAAAACGGAATAGTCATGAAATGTCTTGTTTATCACGAGTCAGATTTTTTGTTTCATAACAACATTGTTTATTATTTTTCTATTTGTTTACATTTTATTACTAAAATAAAAGTCTGTCTTATAAATATTTGATCCAATAGGTCGGCAAAGACGAGTAGTTATAAATAAATTCATGGTTTAACAGCATGTTGGTTTCTTCTGTTTCTTTCCTAATGTATTTATTAATTCATTAGAAATGCAGCAAACTAAGACAATCATAAATTGCTTCTACTTTTCTAGGACTAAATTTTAAAAATAAAAATTTTCAGGACGTAATTTAATTATATGTTTTCCTTTCATGAAAGTTTCTCAAAGAATAAAAAGATACTTGGAGTAAAGATTGGTTACCAGGCACAAGCAGTTATAGCTCATAGATCCTACAATCACTTAGCAACAATGCACTTATTAGTTTTACAATACCTCTAGTGTCTGTCGACCGAAACATGGAAGAATTACTTGCTTTGTTTGCTGATGTGTTTCAATTTTTTGATATCACTACTTTATTGTATGAATTGATATAAATTCGTTAATTAATTCCCAATGAATCAGATTTGCCAATTAAAGTAAAAGCTGAAATGGAGGAATCATTTGATAAAAATCAATATTGAAACTATTGGTTTCTGAAGAATGATACGATACTTTGTATTAATAAGAGGAATTAATTGAAAGTATTAAGGTCGTGCATTAGAATTTAAACAATTTCTATCTGATTAAATCAGTCTAGAATTGCATTACATATACTTTAGCTCTTATTCAGCTATATATTTTCACTGTTATAAAGTTAACGAGTATCTGGAATACTTATAAAGAAATATTTAATAACACCATGATTTTCCTAAAATATTTTTAAAATATTTCACTAACAATTGAAGTTTCTGAAACTCTCCCTTTCCATAAGATTTATTGACATGAAAAGTATGAAGTTAGAAACTTAATTTGTATATAAAGTTTCAAAATAATGAAGTTATCCTAAAGTAAGATTTTCTTAATTTTCGACTAAATTCCTGGTACGGTATAATCTGATAAGGAAATTAAAAATAAATAAATGAATTTGTAAAACATACTGCCAAAAGAAATTCAATTCTTTGAGCATAACTTAGGAAATATTACTTCAGAAATTCGTCCATTGGATGTTAGAAGGAGGAAGAATGAATTTTTTTTTCTAACATGTTGGATAAAGAAAAAGCACGAATACATTAAAAACAAAAACATATAGCGTGGGGGGAAAAGACACAACACAGCTGTATACAAAGAATAACATTTATAAAATTACAGGACAAAGTTAGACAATAAAACATTGATGAAAATAACAGAACAAACCTTAGCGCTAGGCTTCACCAGCTCGTAATTTGAAAATCACTCCAAATTCCTTATTCCTCTAGTAAATACATCAATAGTATTCCAATAAAAAATGTTGTTGAACGAAATTCTCTTGAAGGATCTCTAGATCTCGGTTCCTAATTGGGTTATATATCTTGTGTTTTATAGAACCATTTTTTCACAAATTCAAAAAACAGAACCAAATTCATCAAACAGGCCTATGGTAGTTAATCTGGCATCTAATCAGCATTTATTAAAAAATTTTGCTCAGTCTTTTTTCAGAGATGGTTTTGATTTTGAAAAGAAATGGTTTTATTATATCGTTGCAATAGGCTTCTTTTATTTCAGTTGTTAAGCAGTAAAATCTCTAAGTTATGTAAAGCAGTTAATAACTGGTGTTTCCAGTGCGTCCAGAGTTTCTTCTCTGATTAGATCTGGGTTTTATATCATAAAAGAATTTTATTCATCAATACTCTCTCTGTAGAGAGTTTGACATCTCTAATGATTTTATGTATCCACAGTATAATTTTTCAGATTCAGTGAATTTCTCGTTTCAGGCCCTAATAGAGCAGATAACTCCAATCAATCATTTACATAAAAAAAGATATCATTCTTTGTTTGTTTGTTTCAATTTTTTAGATTTAATTGATATAGCGATTATTTTTTGCTTGTTTGTTCGATATTTCTAATTATTATTTCTCCGCTCTATGCAGGAGATGGAAATAGCAATGAATCAAAAGTAAATAATTATAATATTATAATAATTGCATATCATTTTTAATAGAATTTTAATGTTTTATAGAGTTAGATGTTTACATTCACCGAAATATTTACTAATCTATACTTATAATAAAGCTCAATGTGTGTGTGTGTGTGCGTGTGTATGTGTGTTGGCGCTCTACAGGCCAGACCGTTGGACCCACAGCTACCAAATTTGGTACATGTATACCTTGGAGGTCGGGAATGTGCACCTCGGAGCCCTTTTTTCGAATTTTTAATTAGAATTCGAATTAATTAAAATTTAAGCGAAATTTCGACGTTTTTCCGCTATAACTTTCGAAATTATGATCACACAAAAATGATTTTTACATCAATTTAAAGATAAAAAATTAGCTTTCTAACGGTATCAGTTTTTTTTTTAATTAATAAGGTAAACTTTTATTTTTAACGAATTTTTAAAGAAATATTTTAACCATGTTTTTTTTGAGCACATGACTGGATAAAATAAAATAAAACAATGACGGAAGTTCAAATAATAAAAAAATACTATCATCGTAAATCAAGTCTAAAGAAATGATACTTTTTGCACGTGACTGGATAAAATAAAAGAAATATAAAATGTGATATTTTCTAAAAAAAATAAATGCAAGGCAAAGGTTTCTATAATCGTTTGCATTATCTAAATCATTTATTTAACAAATCTTTCTTTATTTATAGTAAACCTGATTGAATTTAGACAGGATACGCATTGAAATCCCGACTTAATGGCATATTTCTATAATCGTTTGCGATATCTGTATCAGTAATTCAATAATTTTTTTTCCATTATAAAATGTGATAGTTTCTAAAAAAATAAATGAAAAGCCAAGGTTTCTATAATCCTTTGCAACATCTAAATCATTTATTCAATATTTTTTTTTCCTTTTTCGCTTTTTAAAAAAAAAAAACATTAAATATTTTGGCAGCATCATGGAAAAAAAACATTTTTAATTACAGGCCAATCAATGCCCGGAATTACTTCAAGGCTAATGAATATGCGACTTAATTTAAAAATTTAGAACGCATTACTCATGGCGAACCAGCTGGTTGCCAAAGGCGGCTAGTTTTTAAATAAAACAAAGACGGGAACATCAAATCTAAATTTTAAGGCATCCGACTACGTTAAAAACACTGCTTATAGATCACATTGGCGATTTTTTTTAATTGCTGTTTCTTGTACTTCAGACTTTCCTTTTTTCAAAACAGTTTATATTTTCTAGGAAAAGGAAGGATCCGTCTATCATCCTGGATAACATAAGTTTTCAGCTACTATTTGTCTTCCATTTTTCGCAAAACATTAATTTTCATAAAAATTCTCCACCGTCAACATGATATCTCAAAAAGTAATAGAGGTATTTGCATCACAATTTCAGCGCGTGTTTTAAATGATGTTGGCAAAGAAATAAACCAAAATTTTTATAGTTTGTTAAATAATTTTATATTTATATGTGTTTTTTAGAAAAATTAAGTTCTGAATTTAAGATAAAAATGCATATATACGTGTATTTTTACCCATAACTTCTTTGCAACTCGAAATGTTTCTTAGGTTTTGATTCATTTTTCATTAATGTATTCTTTAACTTGTTTAAAAAAAAATAGGATTGCTGCATTACCACTTTGTGTAGAGTGTTTACCTTTTTGGTTCAATTTCATTAAACTTAACTACAAATTTTCCAATTCCATAAAATATATTATATTTTCATATATATTAATTGAGAATATATCTAAAACCCATAAAAAGTTTTTTTTATTCAATTTTTTAAAAATTTTCCTTCGAACGTAGTCGGATACCTTAATTATATTAATTTGCAGTACCAATTGAAGCTGATAGAAAACGGTATCTTTCAATAGTTGATCAAATGATAGTCTATTTTTAATGAACTGATGCATACATGACTGAATGGTGCATATTTCAAGCAAGGATAAAATGTAGATACTACGTATCATTGGTTCATTTTATGATCATTTCATCTATTCACTTCTCATTCCGACTACCAAAGTGATGTAGTCTTCAAATTAAAGTAAGTTCAATAACACGAAAGGGTATTATAGAGCTTCAGATCAGAAAATATCACTTTTTGAAAGAAGAGTACAACTTAGTTAGTTACGGTTAGGACGTAAAGTTTTAAGTTTGAATTCCTATATCGTTTCATTCAGTGCATTTAATTGTATAACCAATACTCAATTTAGATTCCTCGAAAATAAACTGCTAGTGATTACACTCCCTTGAATATTTAAAAACATTTATTCTATCTCATACGATATGGGAAAAATATATCCAAAGCTTCCAAAATCCAAATATATTCAAATTTGTTTATGTGCGGTAAATAGAAGATTATTAGATTTATTAGATTTTTATGTTTGTACGATTCATTTAAGTGCGATATGTGATTGTGAACCGTGTTGGTATAGTTACACCATTATAACGATTTCTATCAATATACGTATGTACACTAATACAGTGCGAATGGTGTACAATGTAAAAATATATCACTACAACTAATTCCAATATTCCAAATTGAAATCATTTCAATATTTCAAAAATGAACCGACTCTTCCATTTTCAATTGATGAAAAGGATTTTAAACCATTTCATCACAAGATGATGCATTTTTTGGATTATGGTGAGTAGTATTGAATTTGATTTGAAAATGTATTATACTGGTATATTTGACTCATTGTACGACATTAGTATTAGTGTATATGTGCACACTGATAGAACATATTACAACGGTGTAATAATGTTTTTGCCACTGAAATTCAAATATCGTAATAAAAAGTTGCATTAAAAAAAATTGTCAAAGAAACAAAAATGCACAAAAAAATTGAATTATATGTTATTTTACTAAGTCAATTACAGGAGTTCTAACACACCTTTCGGCTGTAATTAATTGTAAATAAATATTAAGTTAAAATGTAAATGGATTTAATAGTAATCACTTACCATAGATGTTACTAATTTTGCATCAAACCCAGACTCAATAACCCTGCTTTCTTTCATTGCCAATTATATTTAATTCTAAATTTGTACTTAAGCCTCAAATGCCGAGAGTTGCTTTTAATCAAAATACAATTTTTGGCTTCTAAGATATAACGAAAATAAGATGGGAGTTCTTATGCTACTATTGTCATGTTATATATTCTACAAATGTTATTTAATGTTATTCAAATTGTTATTTGTATTATGAGCACATATAAAAGTAAGAAAAAATATTTGTTAAATAACTCTTGTAATTACATATCTTTTTTTTATTTTCTTGTGTTATTGAGAATATCATCCTAGCAATGGGAGTCAGATGCGGAGAAGAAGAGCTTCCAATGTGGTGGTAAGTTCGAGTGTGTACTGAAAAAATGTCAGGTCGGTCGACCCATATCAATGATAGGACATACCTCCTGTGAAAGGGGTTGTAATTGGTCGGTAACCCTTAGAAATTAATCTCTGTTCCTGTCAATATTACCATTCCGGTTATTATGTGGTTCTGAGAGCTTCAAAGTCGTTGTGATTATGAGAGGTATGATATTCAATTCTGCAATATTGAACTGAAAGTTGTTACGTTGTATAAAGGTATGAAATATTATTGTCATTTTCCACAATTCCTTACTCAACTGAAACCTAATATTGACGAATAACAACGGATTGTTTCATTACTCCACATTTTATTCAAATATAATAAATTTAAATCAATTTTAACACGGATTTAACTATTGAAACAGTTACATATTTGTTTCTGATATTCTTATTTAAAAACGGTTTCGGCTGAGGTGTCCTTTTAGCTCAAAATACTTCAAAAAATATAAACCAACCACACTAACGTTTTTGTAAAGCATTGATAAAATAAACTTTAATAACTGTGCAAGAGTCTTATACTTGTACTTCCTTAAAATTTAACAGAAAATATTGCGAACAGAAATATGTGTCTTAAATACGAAAAAAAATTAAACAAGGCTTTTAGTACATTTTAATAGACCAAAAGGAGAAAAAGTGGAGAGACGTAATAAAGGCAATTGCTTCTAAAAATTATATTCGCTTTCCCTTTGCGAATTTCCATAATGAGTTCTTTATCTTTATTTTGTCCTTTAAAGAGACATTATTACCAGACGATTATTATTATCTTCACACGTATTAAATATGGTTAAGTACTTTAAATACTGAATTTTTTTCCTCATCTTAAATAATGTCATTCTGGGGCGCCAATAATTCCCTTTTCATTTCCTTTGAAAAAAAATCTTTGGAAATGAGATAAGAATATAATGACATTTAAAACAAAGATAATAACTTTAACGTTTAATCGGTTATACTTCTTTACAGTTAAAAAAGGGATTATTATAAAAATGGAATTATCTTTTTATTATTTTAGTATTTATGTTTTATTATTGTTTAATTTAACTACCTTAAATTATTTTTCATAAAATTAAATCCTTGCATAAATATTAATATCTGTATTAATCGAAGTTAATAAGAAACAATTTTTTAAAAAACTATTCTTTGTTTCAACTTGTTCGTTTTAAAATTTCACAATGGTTTATATTAATTATAAATCTATTTGAAGAAGAATGTACGAAAAAATGTTATACATTTACGAAAAACAAACTAGTATTCTAAATTCATTCAGTTTTATAGAATACAATGGCGGGGAAAAATCCCAACACTAAGAAATAATTATTGCAGAATAATGAAATTCGAATAGTGCATTTGCCTAATTAACATGTTTAATTGATTACATTTCCAGGAACACAGGTTAATTTGAGCTCAAGAAAATCCATTTAAAAGGCGAAAAGCTTTTACATCAACAGTCAGTACAGCCACCAGAATTTTGAATGCAAGTCCTTTCACTCAAAACAGCATGCATTTTGTCATACAATGCCACTTTTGGTATGGAGTTCCCTGCTTGCTGTTCTTGTTCTACCAATAATGGGACCGAAATTGGTGGTTGTGGATGATGCTGGAGTTGTTGTGAATGATATCCCGTGTGTGCTCAATTGTAAACAGATCTGGTGATATCGTAGGTCAAGGTAACATGTCGACACCCTGTTGAGCACTTTGCGTTACAGCAACCATATGAGGGTGATCCTGGTGGGAAACTCCCCTTTCAATGATATTCAGGAATGGCAGCGCTGCAGGTTGAATTACTATACTGACTTACAAATTTGCAAAGTTAAGGATAACCAAGAGAGTGCTGCTGCTGTCATAAAAAATCGCTTTCCAGACCATGACTCCAAGTGTAGGTCCAGTGTGTCTAGCCCCAGACAGATTGGTTTCAAGTGTTCCCCTGGCCTTCTTCTGACCGACACATGGCCATCACTGTCACCAAAGTGGAACCTGCTTTTGTAAACAAACACAACAGATCTCCACTCCTTTCCTCCATTGAGCTCTGACTCGACACCACTGGTGTCGCAAAAGGCAATGGCTTGGCGTCAGTGGAAGGAACGTTACAGGAACCTTGATTTGGGGCTGTCTTTGAATTAATAGATTTCTTTTCGTTGTGTCACTGTGGTGCTAACTGCAACTCATATTTCTGCTACAGACGCATTACAACGCGCCTTTCGATGCGCGTACACCGAATATTGATGTCATTATTCTCAATAGTACCAAGTGACAACCCAGAACCCGGCCTACTTGATGCCTCTGCTTCCAATAATCATGCATAGTAGAGATATTCCTGCCAAGTCTTTCTGTAATATAATGGAAAGAAAATCTACCTTCTTTTACTCTTGTTATACGACCTCTTTCAAAATCGATGAGCTGTTGATAATGGCTTTCTCATCTTTTCAAAAGCATTCTTGGCTAACATCACCGCAATACATCAACATTCATAGATAAAATGCTCTCACGAACTATATATAACGCATTTAAAGCAAACCTGATTTGCATGCTTTGATTGGCACCACTAGCGACACTTATGTACAATGCGCAAAATGTGAATCGATGTCATCTTTCAGGTATATAAACACACCAACAAAATTTGGTTTAAGTCTTTCTTGATGTCGGGATTACTATTCTTTAAATTGATTGTTCTAATTTTTTTAATTAATTATTATTACATATTGGAAATTTCCTTTCATAAATCATAATAAAAACATTTATATTTGATAAAAAAAATCATTATTTAAAAATAAATCTGATCATAAATACGATGTAGAATTTATATTATTTTACTGAATAAGGAAATATCTCACTTGAAATGGTCTCACCCATGGAAATGAAATATTTTTGCTTCAGTGATTGGTTCTCTCTAACGTGAAGGGTACTTAGGTATTTTAAAATCGAATACTCTACACTTCAGTAATGGGAAAGAGAACTTTTTAAATTGGGCTAGTATTGTCGTTGGCAATGATTATTAATAATTAAGCATATCAACGTTTTTTCCTTTTACAACCCAAGGTGTTTCGAAAGGGATAGGATAAAAATGATTATATACATGATCAAATCTCTTTGAAAACATTTTATGGGGAAATGGCAAATTTATTTTAAATACTTTTGAAATATTCCGTGCATGAAAATTTTTGTGATTTAATAATCCTTCAATATTTTACGTGATTGTTCATCTTCTATTTTCCATTTGTATTCTCATTTATAAATATATAAATTTTAAATACCTTTTTCTTGCCGAATTACTTCTTCACCCCCATAAAATACTTTTAATTTAAGTCTTCATATTGTTATGAACATATAATAAAACCTTCCAGCAATAGCATTTTCATCACTGGAAAAAGAGATTACAGATCATCTTAACTAATATCGAAAACATTCCAATATTGGAGATTTCGCAACGTTCTGCAAAATGTAAGAATTAATGTCTATAAAATTAAGAACGCAGATACGAAGAACTCCATATAATGTCTTACTGTTTTGAAAGAATATAAACGGCAATGTTTTCACATGAAGATTTATTTTCAAAATTTAGAACGTGACATTTTTACTCTCAGATTAACTTAAAACTTTTAAATTCTTTGTTTTACCGAAACTAAATGGTAGATTTTTTTCTTAAATAATGTAAAATAATTGCATTGTTGCATACCTGGAAGAATGGGATTTGCAACAGTTAAAGTGAGATAATAAATAACACTGAAGAAAGATTTAGTTCCACATTTTTTAATATGGATCCAACCAAAATAAACAAGCATTACGAAAATATAGTGGAAATTTGGGGAGAGAGAGTTTCCGTCTTCTTCTTTATCGCTCTCTGGACTATAAATAATGCATTTGTTCTTTTCTTCTTGTGGCTTCATCAGTTTGTAGTCACTAATCCCAATTATCTTTCTAGACTAATTAGTCTTCCCCGTTCCTAATACCCAACATCATTTTCGACGACAATGATTTGTAAAAGATTCGATCATACATTTTTGACACTATGAAATATGGGCAAATATAATAATTTTATGGATAAATGTATAAGATAATTCTTTATTTTATTGAATAAAACAAGATTTAAGGAGACAGTAAAATCCATTAATATATTTCAAATATTTTACATACATGATAAGGTATATATTGTACAGAAATATTAGCTTTAAATGAGCCTGACAAATTACTAAAATGCATGAACACGATATCATCCTTAATAAACCATACTGAACATATTTAATCTATGTCTAAGTTACACAAACTGGAAAAAGAGCTACTTCATTTTTCACCAAACAGTCAGAATTTTTTACTTTATTCTTATACTACAGAGGAACTGCCCAGAGAAACTAGTTAAGATGTGTTTGGATTCCTTTCAGTGCATCCACCTTTGACATTCGCTTTGGGGCACTATTTGCTAATGACTCATATCTCTTGCTGGTGGCGGAATTCAAACTCAGCTTGAAATGTGAGTCGTTATACATGAATGAGTACAGCCGGGTCCTCAGATTTATGATTCGAAATACTCTATACGTCAAATCTAGAGAATACAGGTGGAGTCTTGAAGCCTGGGCAGTCAATCACTGTCTACAAATCTGTCTAATAGGAGAGTGAAATTATTTCATACTTAGGTTTAAATGATTGTGGTGTTATATATATATATATATATATATATACCTTACTTTGACCTGATAAATCCGACTTTTCAATAAAAATAACACATTACCGAGAAGTGAAAATATGTTTTTATTTTTGCACATAACAAATGGTTTAATTTAGAAGAAAAATAAAGAAAAAATCAGCGAAAAACTTCTAAAGTGAAAACTTTTCGAAGCATTTTTTAAAAACAAGATTAAAAGCAGATTTTTGCCTCAAAAAATGAAAGCATACGAATGAAATTTTTATGATATCTAGCATATAAAGAAATTATGAGTTTTTAAATGCACATATTTTTGACCTTTATAAGGGTAACTAAACGTTGTAGACCAGTTTGACGAATTTTTAATGGCATATGAATACATTTTATCCCATTCTTCTTGAAATACTTGTTTTAAATAGGTTTTGTTTCTTATTTTGTGTTTCTAAGCAACTTTTTCAAGTATGGTCCACTTTTTTTTTTTTTTTTTTTTTTTTTTAAAAACAGCGCAGGGATAAAAGACTTCCTAGTATAAAAAAATTTAAATTATTTTCTCAATTTTTTGCAAATAGATAAAGAAGTATTTTAACTAATTAATGAGTTAAGAAATATGCTGTATTTTTACCCATTATTTAATATTAGGGGTTTGATTAAAATTATCAGGCACTGTTTTTTACAATATAAAATGTTAAAACAATTGTAATTTTTTAAAAAAATACAATCCTTTTTCTGTTCAAGAACTGTATTGAAAAAATATTTCACCAAATTTGAACAAGAAATGTTTGTTATATTTATGATGTTTATTACAAGAATAATTTATTTCACAAAATAAAGAATAGCAAAGATAAATGGACATGGACATGAATATAATTTGCCAAAAAATAAACGTAGAAATAAAATTCAAAATATATATAAATAAGACCGTTCAGAAATTAAGGGTCTTGATTGAAACAAAACGATGGTTTCATCAAGTCACCTAAAATAAACAACTTTATTCGGTTGCTATATTACTCTAACTGCGATATTTAACAGTTTTGTTTTGGGAAACAAAATCAGAAAAATAAAAGACGCTTTAATATAAAATTTTCTTGCATAACGAATTTTCAGCAACAAAAAAATTGTAAACACATTAGAAAATAAGTAAAAACAGCTATCTTGGAGCAAGATTTTCTCAGGGGGAAAAACTGAAGATTTTTAGTATATTTCAAATGATATGGTCAACTAAAATAAATGCTTGTCAAACTAACCAAAAAGGAGCTCTGTAAAAAACAGTTATTTACAGAGCACCTAATCCACATAACATATTGAAAAGTTCCATGGACTTGACCCTGAGAGAACAAGGATTCTACTTCTTACAGCGTAGCATAGATATAAGAATCACTTAGCATATATATAAGAATCACTTAGCATATATATAAGAATCACTTAGCATATATATAAGAATCACTTAGCATAGATATAAGAATGGCATAGAAGCGAAATGAAGATTTTCTTTTTTTCAAAATATAACGTTAAGAAATAATATATGATTTTTCGTATACTTAAGTGCTAGTATAATGGAAGAAGATACTCAGATTCCTTTTCTGATATATACTGTTTCCTTTAAAAATAAATACATAAAAAAAGTTATCTTTAAAAAACACCATTTTCATATTTGTTACTTAAACAGTGAAAGAAAACATTCGAATAAATATTTGTTACGATAATTACAATTAAAGCGTGGATTTATGTACTTAATGATTCTATGCATTATTCAATTCTTACTATTAGTTCATACTCCCTTCATATATTTGCCGCGGTAGCCTGGTGGTAAAGTCTCGGCTTCGATACCGGAGGGTTTCAGGTTCGAGACTGGATAGCACCGAAGAACCGTCGTGTGAGGGGGTCTCTTACACGTTAAATCTGTCAGGCCAAATGTCCTCCCGCTAGTGTGGAGAGGGGGGTGCCAGTTCAGGTGTCGTCCTCGTCACCTGACCGTGGTTCAAAATGACGAGGTCCGTCCCAAAATAGCCCTCGTGTTGCTTTAAACGGGGCGTTAATATAACTAAACTAAACTCTTTATATATATTTATTTATAAATGTTGTTCAAATTTTAAATCGTTAATAAAGTACTTTTTGTTCATCCACTCAAGTTCAAATATATTTTTTAAACTTGTAGTTTATGACACTTGGTGTTAATACAGCTTTTTTCAAATATTAATTTCTTCATTAAGTTTAACTGATTTTTAATACTTTAAATTGAGTTTTAGAAGTTTGTAATGAAAATCGAAAGTGCGAGGATTTCTGTATTTATCACGTGAAGGTGAAGAATGCGAGTTCAACACTTGCGAAAAGCAATAATTTTATGATACTTTTTGATACTCAATACTTTGTTTGATGATTATTTATTAAAAAAGCAACTAAAATATTTTTTTTCTTTGTTGACCTAAGTAAGAATTGAATTTTAATTTTTTAACATTACTTGTTTATTTATTAATTTCATGGGAAAAAACCTTGACTAAGATTAGCATTTATCCTTTATCCGTAAGTAATTAGAGTTGTTTCTTGTTTGTATACTTGCATCCAGAAGTTTGCACTTGGCAAGAATTGCATTACACAAAATTTTCAGCATTCCTAATTTCATTAAATTTTTATTTATTAATTTGAACAAGGTATATGGTAAATAAATAATGAATAGCCAATATAATAAATAATAAAAATATTACAAAAATTCATAAAAATTAAATAATTTCATAATCAATATATATCATTAATTTCATAAGTAATAATTTTTATTTAATAATTAACTCTATACCACTCATAATTTTAAAATTTATGATATTACAATCATTTTTACATTAAATTCTTGTCACTATGTAATGAAAGAATCAAGTTTAAATGCTGCGATTCGCACCACTTTAATGGTTCTCCATTAATCATAAATCCCTTTATTACCGTTGGATTACTATCCAAATGATTTCATCATCTGCCTTATGAAAATACAGATAACCGCATAATAAATACAATTATGAAACAAACCTTGAAAATAATTGCCCAAAACTTTTGGTGTAGTAACCCACTAAAGATCAAAATTCGTCATAGGCAAATAGGATTATAGTTAAGAGACATTGAAACTACAACTTAAATGTGTTGTTACATAAAACTAATTCATATTCATGCCCATGGTGGTCACAGGTAATGGATCTACCCTTACTGTAACTAATTCAATTATAATCCTAATTTCAATTTCTCGGATGACATGAAATGTATTCCCCTAAGTAAAGGGTTTCTTGAGCCGACTCCATATTGTGAAATGAAGCACACAGAGACAAACATTCTTCCAAGAAATTGCATTAAACTCGAAACTGTTCTTTTTGTAATTGGGAAAGCATTCAAGTGGATGAAAGCACTGGAGTTTCATTGGAACAGAATAATTTCGGAAGTACTTAGGATTTGTCCTCCAAGAATATTAGTCTGCTGCATACTCTTTGAGCTTATTCATATCAATAGAGTTTGTGCTACAATAAGAGATCTATTATATATGTCGCATTTGGATTGGAAATTATTGCTTTTTTGTGATATCTTTGTAGCACATGAGTATGGTGTTTCCCAAATGATATCCGATTAGTATAACAGTTAAACTCTTATGAGAACTTTCGAAAACTTTACGAAATCAAACAATTTTTTGAGACTAATTAAACAACTCCCTATCAAAGGTTTCCTTTAAATTATTTATGTAAATTTATTAGGCAAATTTATATAATGCCGTTATGCAATTAATCAGCTCTACTTACTTTTACTTTGTGTATGGGTCTTTTTCCACTTAAAATTTAAAATAAATTGTCTGTTTTCCAGCATGAAATTTTTTTATTAATTAATTAAAACTAAAATGAAAGTGCATCATGAAATTGTAAATTTTTATTAAATAATGTCATTACTTAATGATAGTATATTTAATGCTGTATACATTTGTAAAGAAGGAATGTTCAGCATATTTCTTTTTAAGTTTGAATGGAAATTCAACGCATGTGATGGAAATGAAATCGTAATTTTCTTCTTCAATAGATAAATAGCTTATTTGGAATATTAAAAATAGCTTATCATAGAAATAAACGTAAATGGATTTCTATTATTTATATAAATAAAAAGATTTATTTAAATTATCCAATTTCTTTATTTTATAAATTCTCTGAAACAATTAAAAAAATGCATAAAAAATAATCTTGTAAATTATTCTTCAACTATAGATCTTTTTTATCCATCTTAATTTAAGAACTGAGCTATAATTTAAGAGCTGATAATTATATGCTTGCAACATAGCGTTATATTAACTATTACTTAGTTTCTTATAATTTTATTACATTCGTAAAAATTATTTAATAAGTGTCATTAAATGCGGTTAAATGCTAATCGTTAACTGTAGATGTCGCTTCAGTGTTTCGTATTGTAATATCCAATCATCCAGAGTCTCTGAAATTTTCCAAATAGGATTTGGTAATCATTAGTAGAAAATATAAACCTTCTGAATCAACAAAATGAAGTCAAAAATATTGTTATCGATTATCTTAGTTATTCTTTAAACTTCAAATTTTACGTTATTGGGAAAATAGTTGCATATAAATTTTATATATCTTTATAATTTTTTTAGCATTTGCATAATCTTAGATATGCTACTTCATTTTGTTTTTTCAAGTATTATAGAAAAATATTTATGCCCTAAAGCCTTTCTTGAAATCTTAAATAACTTTTTAATTAATAAAATACTTTCTAAAATTTTGGCTCCGTTTTTTTTTTTTATCGATTTAAAATGTTATTGCACAAAAGCGATTTTTACTGTATCTAAAATTGTCTTTTTGATGATATCA
>JAPMOQ010021468.1:391637-412981 GCA_026543055.1 Argiope trifasciata | reverse complement strand
TATAGAAAGAACAGAACATGTCTCACCTCAAATATAGAAAGAACAGAGCATGTCTAAGGGCAATTAGAAAGACACGGCATTAACGTCCGTCACAATTTGACGTTTAAAAATATTTTCGTTACAAAATTGTAGAGAGGTACTTTTAACAGATTTCATTGAAAGTTAACAAAAAGAATATTTTTGGCAAACTAAATGGTTCTAAAAAGCTTCTTCTTCTTCAAATTTAAAAATAAAGAGTTTAATATTTATTTAAGTATTCCTCTATGTATACTGAAACGTCAACCCGTGAAACGAAAGTCTGAGTGTAAAGTAATGTTCAGTCTAAATGTATGGTCAGTTAAGCGTTTAAAAAAATTAAATAAAGTTTTATTTTAAAAAACAAGATTTTTCCTTCACATCATAAAAATATCAGAAATATTATCCCGAATTTTGTTACTAAGATTTTTTTTTCTTTTGTGATGTTGATATTTGAATCTGAGTTTTAGTTATTTGGTGAACCATTACCAGACAAATCCGGTTTCAACTAACTTCAAAATAAAATTCTTGTCATCCATTTTCTACAAATGACGGACGCATCTGCTGGTCAATTTGTCAAACTACATCGAGAGGTCTATCAACGGGCCTTCAGAAATATTCCTTTTCTCAAAATGCAAAGAGAAATTGAATCGTTTCGGTTATTTCCCTTGAATGATTAATATATGCCCATACGTCTTCTGAGTTTGTTGACTAAAATAAATTATTGTCATAAGACCCTCCCCCCTTTTTTTTTCTTTCGTAAACAAGATTTCGAAGTTTGTTTCATAATAGCTCTCTTACGGTTGATGTATGACGGGAGGCTTTAACCCTTCATAATTCAATTTTTTTTAAAAAATCACGAAATACCCTGAAGTGTCTTTTCTTTACTAAAATAATAAGATATGCATTGTTTGGAGTTTCAAAATTGTAATAACAAAATGAATAAATTAATTCACTGTTTGTAACTCTGTTATGCAATCAAAATGTTCTATCATTTCTGGTAAGTACAAAGAAGCCTCTTTTGTTTCGCTTATTCTGATGATGATTATGAGTGTGCCAAAAATGGCGTTACAGCAATAAAAGCTCAAAAATAAAAATTTTAAAAAAGAATTTAAATAGCTATCAAAGGACTAGGTATTCAAAAAATTCATAAGCTTGTATACTAGAAGCTAAAAGTAGCCAAAAAATAAAAAAATAAAAAAGGAACAGGCATAAAAAGAAAAAATGATGGCTTCTAAATGGCTCCAGCAGAGAACAACCTACATAATATTCCAACAACATCATTAAAACATAATTTGTATATAATAAAATTTACCATGCAAAGACATGCAATTAAATATATATATAAAATTTGTAAATAAATGAAAAAATATATATATTTTAATGGCTCAGTCTAATGTAGAGCACACGACTTGGAAAAAAAGGCCAGATAGTATTCTTTTTTCTTCTACACACTAGATACTGTCCAATTCTGACAATGCTTGACAAACTAGTATTAAATTATTGTGAAGAAATATGTTTAGAAATCATAGCAAGGGTCTTGATATATATCTTTTGTGGTTTGATAATAGTTCTAGAATTAATAAGCAGGCAAACCATATCGCAAAATCAGAAGAAAAAAAATTACGCAATGTAGTATAAAAATTTGATCTAAATTATTGTTTTAAATTTAGCATAATTTTATCAATTTGTTTCAAACTACATAATTTTTTGGGGAAATCTATGAGAACTCAAGTTCAGATCTTATTTAAAGCACAGAAATCATGTCGCTTTTGCTTAAATGAAACCTTCTACCATAAATGAAAAAAAATATATTAACAAGATTTAAACAGAAAACATAACAACAAATTTAGAGAATTTTTTTTGAAACAGCAAATTTAAGTTTTATAACAACAAAACAGAAAACAACAAAATTACATATCTATCATAACAAACTTTATAACAACAATTACATAGTTTTATAACAGAAAACAGGAAATATATAGGTTTGTAACAACAAAATAACAAAGTTTAATAGCAAAAAATAGGGGGAAAAAAACAAATATGCGGGCTTTATAGCAGTAAAACAGAAAAACGCATACAGATTTATAGCAACAAAACTGAAATCAAGTTTTCAAGTTTAAAGCAACAAAACCTAAAACAATAAATATATAAGTTTACAACCATTTCTTATCAATGGAACTCTTAGAATTCTCTCTTAACTTAGTCATAAACCTTATAAAATCTTATCTTCCAACACTCGCTCCTTAATGCAGTCATCAACTCAGAGAATAGGCAGAGCTTCAAACAACCTAAAATTACTTCCAGATTTCTTAATTTACTCAAGCACATTTCTGTGAATAGCAATTTGTTTCTGCATAAGTTTTCTCTTTAAGGATTTACAGAAATATATTTTCACGAACTGATATATTGGTAATTAAAAGTGAGTATTAATGACTCGTGGACTCCCATCGTATTTACAAGCAGTACAGGAGACTTTGAAAGGATTCTATTTATTTGAAAGGAAAGGAGAATAATTAGTCTTTATTAATAAATGCAATACGGAGACTTTAGTCATAATTTCTTGTATAAAACAAGATATAATGATCATCAGGGTCAATTGAATTGAATTTATTTGAACTTAAATGTTCAAATACATTTTATGTCTCTTTTACATTACATTTATTTCTCAGACCTAATTTAATACTTTTTGTTAATAAGACTAATTACTTGTAAATTGTAAACAAAGAAATTAAATGGATAGAAGGGTTTATTCTTCGTATAACTGTACAAGAATTGAGATGCATATGAATGATTTAAAGAATTTTGACACAACTATAAGAAAACTTTTAATGATTTTAGAAATATATATAATATTTTACTTAAATATGTTAGTAATAATTTTTTCTGGATTGGATATAAAATTTTATGTTTTACACAATCCAAATTTTTTCAATTATCTATTCAATTATAAGACAGTTTAAATTTATTCGCCATTATGTTTTACAGGTGAAAATAACTGAGGTAATTTAGTTTATATGTTTTAATAATAGGCAATTTAAATGATAATGAATTGCAAACTTGATTTTTTATTTTATTTGAAATATATTAGTGCTATATTTTCAGCTCTAATTCAACCCAAACTTAAAACAAGAGGAAATTCGATAAGAATATAAACATCTATCATTAGTGTGTATTTAATTAAAATGTGATATACGAAATTGTTTGGAGTATAAAATGAATTCAAACTCACTTTATAAACTTTATTATTTTTAATGAAAAAGTATTAATGCCCAGTTTACCGAGAGCTGCAGTTCCCTCAACAACCACTTCCAATTTTCACTTTAAAAAACATGCAAAACAATTATAAGAGCCTAAGAAACTAAACACTTAAAATATTCGGAATTTTCTTTATTGAAAATTGTATGTAGTATGTATTTTCGAAACTGCATTTTATTCGTAAATAAAATATCCTATACACACATTTAATTCTGAATTAGATACAGTTTCGAAAATACTTTAGTGGGGAACAATGTGATATCTAAAATGCTCGATAACAGAGGATGAGGCTTTATTTCATATTGAAATACGAGTGACAAATTACTCAGAATACAGCTTAAGCTCATAAATGCTTTTTCCAAATCAACATTCCAAAGAAGGATTTCATTATCGCATGAGTGCTTCCCTTTATATAGTGCACATGATGTAATACTGAATTCTGTAGAAGGATCTCCTCATCTTGGCTCTTAATAGAGATTAGATATCTCTATAATTCTTGTATTTTGAAAACTTTCCATTTTAATTGTCAAAAATATGCTACATTATATTCTAGACCGATAGTTATCGATTTGTTAAACATTCAACATTGATTAAGAATGTGTACAAACCTCTCTTCCTTTGCTAATTGCACAAAGAAGCATTATCACAGATTTTGAATGACATCTTCAAAATTGGTGAAGGGCAATCCCAAATATTTATCTCTTTTTTTTATATCTTTATGATACCAGCGCTTACCCAAATATCCAAAAAATAAATATATATCATTAAATATATTTAAGTATTGGATATGTAAATTCAACGCGAAATCGGGATTTACGGCTATTGCGATTCAACATTTAAAATATTGTCTTCAAGTATCTAAAGAAACTATTTGAATCTTTATACATAATTTCACTTTGTTCAATACTCTTGGCATTAGCTTAAAAATTCCCTTGAATAGAATATCCGATACACATATCCCATTGGATAAAATATATTTATTAAACAATCGAAATATACAGAAGGAATTCAAACTTTTCTGAAACTTAATTGAAAGGATTAATTGCTAAGTATTCTGAAAGAGATTGCTTAAATTTCGAATTTGGATATAGAATTTAGTTTTCAGAAATGTAAACCAAGTCAATTAAGGAGTATGAGACGAGACATTTATACAAATTCATTTGGTAAATACGATATTTATGCAGTTCAAAATCTCTCCAACTAAATAGATAACACTTATTGGATTATTTCATTCTAAATACAGAATATATACACTCAGTTATAACTTTAATATTATGAGCTTAATGGAAGAAGTTTCTTAAATGCTTTTGATGTTCTATCAGTTATTAAAAATTAGGTATCTCTAAATAAAAATAAAAACTTTTAATAATAATTTTTTTTTCCTTCTCGGAAAACAACTTGTTTACGCCAAATATTTATGTCAGCCCGTAGAAAGTAATGAGACTTATGCGTAGTTTGGGTACGAGAGTATAAAAAAGAAGAATTCGAAGATCAATAAAAGATTGCATATTCTCTGGTAAGTAAAATATGGAGGCGAATTATGCTGCTTTCTTAAAAAGTAAAAAGTTTTTATTTCAATTTTTTATTTAATGATTATTAGCTATAAAAGTGAATTTTGAGATCAATGTGCAAAGAAAAGTAAATTTATATTAAACAATCAGAGACTCACCATTTTTCTGGCGACTGAAATATCGTTTGAAAGTTTTTGTTAAACATATGTAGCATAAATATCATGGTATATTGATGATTTATTTGAGAATATGAACTATGTTATTACTTCTTGTCATTGTTTCAAAACAAAATGTTAATTTTTGATATTCTACATTCTGAGTTATTAAGTTGTTGTGAATATAAACTTTTTGTTATATCTTTAAGTTAGTAAAAACGTTCTTAAATAACATGATGTATGCATTCTTAAGACGATAGATTTAGTAAATGTTTTTAAAATATTTAAATCAATTCTAATAAATATTGTCGTTAGAGAAATATTAATGATCGAGAAAGGGTTTTACTTATTTCTTTAATGTTTAGATCAACGAAAGGCTCTACATTATATGGAATATAACTTTTACTTCCTCATAAATATAGTATAAAGAAAGTATTGTAGTCATCAAAGAATTCTAACTTGAGTTTTTACCATGTCTGGTGGTGGATGGAGTACGTATAAATCTGTCGTGGTCACAAAGTCTTAATTATAGAGAGTTACACTCCTGGATGTACTGGATCAGAGCTGTTTCAGGTCTAAATTATGAACTGTGGATTGATGAGTGAATGACATGCATGAATGAAGTTCACCCCATAAAAAGGGTTGTAACGCGTGAGCAACTTGGCTCTACTCTCTGCTCTAGATGGCACTACTGAAAAACCAGAGACTTAAAAATGTCGGCTTAAAATCAATGGAAAATTAGTCAACTGGAAAATTAATAACAATTACAAATGCAATCAGAAATAACAACTCGAGATTTTAATGAAACTCCACGTTTCAGATTTCCCTAAATTCAAAAAATTCATTCTTGGAAAATGCCTCTCCCTGCCTCTCTTTTGGAAAAAAATAACACGAAATTATTATGAGTCAGGTGGATGAAATCGGTATATTGTTTTTTTTACCAATTTTCTAAATTTCTCTCAAATGTTGAACACAATTCAAAGTAAAAATCTTGATGTTGAAGCCTTCCTCACAATAGTGGAGAAAATCTAATCTCCTGTTAAATTTCAAGAAGTAGTATTTGAAAATTTCGCCATCTAAACACAAAATTAGGTTTCGTTTTTAGTTCTTAATTGGGGACATGTGGTCTATATGATCTCCAGCAATGCAGCAATGGACTTTTTAGTCACTGCAATTCTATTTTTAGCTCAATTAAATTGATAGACTTAGTAACTTCCTGTTTCGTAACCTTCAATAGATATGCACCTTTTCAACCGATTTCATCGGATGCTTTTTAAAATAATTTGGTTGTTTCTCTTAACAGGGTTTTGAAGACCACACCTCCCTGTTAATATACCAGTGCTAAACAAGGATTAGCAGATGGCGCTTAAACTTGGGTCACTACACTAGTACACTAAACGTAATATCACCTAATTTATGACCATGTTATGAAGCAGTGCACTTTACGCTTTTAAATGAAACGGAGAGTGATTTTAGTGATTAGGATAATTTTACAATAGAGTTTTTCGATGAAAGTTCGCATTCAACTGATTCTGATATCTATGTTTAAGCGTAATTAATTTTTCTAATGAACATGAATTTTGAAAACTTTATAAAATATATTAATATACCAAGAGAAATATATACAGAATTTATAATCTGATTTTATACCAGTTCTTAATATGCATGTTTGAAATGCCCTCGGAAACCGTGCTATGAAAGTCACACAAGCCGATAAAAAAAGGGCCAATTTTACCCATTTGTAATCTCTTTTCATGTAGTTATTTAATTTTTACATTATAGTATTTTGTATATGAATTTGTAGGTTGGAAAACAGTAAGATTAAAAAGTGAAAAAGAAATATGTTTCTGAAAGAATATTATTCATTGTATGAGGTAATTTGAGAAGAAAATGTACGTTTCCAACGCATTTACTTTTTCAGTGATAATATATTCTGAAAAATTTCTAAAACATATCTACATGTCAAGAAAAATATATGCAAAATGTGTCGTAAGATTTTCATACTAATACATTCATTCATGAGTGTATATGAAATGCGGTCTCGTAGACCGCACCTCCAAAGTTAAGTCCTAAAATTTCACCTCCCCTATTAAGGGTTAAGCTTCTCTTTTGGAAAAAATTAGAGGACGAATGTTTGACCTTTTACAGATTTCACAGTTCTACAAAGATTAATAAATCATAGGAACAGAGCTAAAACTAAAAAAAATGTTTCGTTTTAATTCAAGATTAACTCTAATAGAGGTATTGAGATGCATTTTTATTAGAAACAATTTTGATGGATTACGTAAACGTTTGCGGCCGTTATTGATGAAACGCGGCGTGATTCCATCATGAATGATTGGTATCGGAAATGAGAGAATGATTAATTGATAAGCAAATGATTATTACTTTAACATTAATCATTATTATTCACATATTGAATACTTTAAGAAATTCTATATGATAACATTTTTTATCTTAATTTCTAAGAACTCAGGATCTTTTCGCAAATGGAAGAAACATATCCTTTATGTTAGAAAAATATTAGGAAACAATGTTTATATAAATAACTATATAAAATTTATATATATTTATGTAAATAATTACTTATAAATCCTTATTTTTATGTGTTATTATTATTTTATTTTGAGCAAAGCGGGTATATTGAAAAATGCTGATATAATCAAATTCGAATTCACAATTCAAAAATAAATATAATATAATCACCAAGTCTATGTCTATGAAAATTTGTTTCCTATGCATTATTATAATAAATATTTTTTAAATGAAATCATAACAAATAATCCCATACAGTGAAAGATTTGAAGAGATTAAATTTATGCAAATAAATTAAAATTTTGCCTAAAATTTAAAAATAATTTCCTACGGTCTCGGAAAAATAAAACTTATGTTAGTATAATTATAACTATTTAAGATAGTATAAATTAATATAAATTCCGTTTTACATTAGATTAAATAATAATTTGCTTGGAATGTCAGACGATTTAAAATCATTTACTTTAATATAATTTTCATCGTTCTTTAAAAACTTTTCAATAGCAAAGTGTTTGTGCTAAAAAAGAAATAAATATGGATAGTCAAATTTTTATGACAAATTTATTTAAATTGCATAAAACTTATATAAGAAATTTCGAATTAAACTGTTTCCTTAAACCTCTCAAATTAAAATAATTCAGAAAATTTTATCGTAATTTTCTGGTTACAATTTATTTGTTTGAAAATTGTAAATTACAGACGATTATCGACAAAGACTATTTTTGTTTCTGTTAATTCCGTTAGATTGATCACGCGTTAACAAAATCTTAATTAAAAATATGTCAAGCTAGCTAGTAGATGACGATGAAGTAAACAACAAATATCTTATTTAAAAATTCGTTAAATCCTTGGTTCAATTAATGTATCTTACATATTAATCAACGAATTTTATGTTACATGTTCTCTTTTAAATAATAATTTCCTAGATGATAAATTATTCCCTAAGGGTGTTTTGCATGAGTTTGAGCATTTAAATTTTAAATCCCCTTGTGTGAATTTTTAAACCTGTCAGTATTTTACCTTAGGAAGTAATTTTATCCTCCAATGTAATGAAATGATTGATGTCTTTTGTCTTCATAATAAAACTTCAAGAACTAATAGTAAGAAAACACAGATATATCATCTTCTACTCATATCTTGTCACCCAAAGTGATGTATCAGATTTGATTAAAAAATTATTGATGTTTAACACGTTAATTAGTCGATCAATCATCGAACACCGGTGTCCTTGATGCAAAACAATGGCTTATAACCTTCATAAATTTATAAATGTGGTTCCTATGTCAAGACTCCATCATAGTCAAGGTAGGGCAACATTGATTTAAAATATTCTGGCACTCTTGGTTAGCTTTGGATTTGTTTTGATATTTTTCGATTCCTACTATTAGTTCACATATAGTTCATATATAGGAAGACTATATATATATAATAATGTATCTTGTTCAAATTTTCAATTTTTAATTAAATATTTTTTTTATTTATTCACTCTAGTTCAAATACCTTTTTTTAAACTTGCAGTGGATAACGCTCAATGTTAATACAGTTTAAAATAATTCCTGAATTAAATTTTTCTACTAGTTTATATCTGAATCCATTGCCAAGTCACCAAATGGTCGCCAATCTGTAAGTTTACTGAAGCGACACGAGATCATAAAATAATATAAGATATATATATAAACAATGTTAAGAAAATAAGTAGAAATTGAATTAAAAAGTTATTGTATATTATAACTAATGTATTATAACTCCTCAATAGGATTTGATATTAAAAATACGGACAATGTGAGTGTGTTGTTTGGTATTTAGGGCTTGTAAGAATGAAATTAAACAAAGTGGACTTCAATTCTTCCGTTTATTTAAAATAGCAACGCATTTATGAGAATGTCCTACAAAATAATTCTTTTTTCACTTATTAAACGCTATTTTAAAAAGTACCAAGGATGTAAAATTTCTTAGATTTATTTCCGTAAAATGCTTTATCTTGAGTCGCATCTGCTAAATACAAACATCGAATGAAAAAAAATTAATAACTAACTCAGCCACAATTAAATAGGTTCTTAAGTATTAAAAATTATTATTTCCCTGAATGTATTTGAAATAAAACACTATAAGTCTTAACTTCATTATTGATACTAAAAAATCCGAACTGTCCGTTCAACTTAGCTATTGCAGGCACTCTGATATTGAGCTGAAATGTCATTCCCCTTTCCTTAAGAATGGTTATTTGAATACCCATGGTATGTACTTTGTTCTTCATTGATGCTCGCTTAAATATGTTTGGGGAAAGGGGGTGGTTAAGAATTCTGAAATGAAGTCTAGGTATGCATTTGCTTCGTGATTATTAATTATTGACGTGAAATGTGACTTTTGTATACTAAACACTGATAAGAGCGGAGTATCATTGTGATTATTGTGGGATATATATAAGTTTTCTTTTTTCTGTTGAAAAGAAATTCCAGTTTTCCCCCAATCTAATGCACTTGAATTATGAATAAGAGAATAAAAAAGACTCCTGGATTGATTTCAAAAGAATGAATAAAAATGAAATAAAATATGTACATGTAAAAATATAGAATAATTGTTGTTTTTTTATATATAATACAGATTTATTTTGCTTAAATTATTTTAGAATTAATTTATTTTAGAGGAAAATTCGAGATTAATACTTCTCGTCATTTTAAAGCATTTCACTCCTCACTATATTTCTTGAACAATTTAAACTCCAAAAAAAAAGATTTTAGGCTCTCAGTGAAATTCCTGGGTTTCTCTTTCAACTCTGCTCTCTAATGATGAAGAAGAGCCCCATTACATTCGATCTCTTGCTAAATGCTGCCAGGAAACAAATGTGCAATTTGGCTTGAAACCAAAGACAACCTAAATGAGTGGAAATCGCAGCGGGTGATAGTGTTTCACATCAGGATTTAAAACATTGAAGCACGGAGATTTATTGTTCGGTCAGTGCGTGAAATTATCTTAGAATTTATATTGATGAATTGATGATTATGAAAAAGTTGTTGTAAAGTTAAAACTTTTGGTTTTGTATCGTAATATATACCAAGAAAAAATATTAATACAAGTACATAATAAGTACTTAAAAATTAAAAAAAGTATATTAAAATAAAAAAATTAATCTGATTTTTATTTATTATGCGAATTGCACTTTAATAAAAATCTCAGAAATGTAAAGTCCTTAATTAAATTGATTAAACTTTAAAAAATATATGAATAGTAATCAAAAAAATTTTCTGTGTAAAGACGATAAAAGGATATTCGAATTATGTCTTTACCGTAAATTGTATTTTCGAGGGCCTTGGAATAAAATTAAGTTAAACTTTAAGTGGATTTGGAAGGAAATAAAACTTTTCCTGATGATGATGATGTCATGTCCGCGTTTCCACGGAAAGGGGGTGCAGTAGCTTCTTAGGGTAAAGACCACCAAGCACACGCACATTCACTTGCACAACACCTTTATACAGGAGAGGCTGCACCTTCACACACCTCACAGCTGGAATGAAGACGAAGAACAGCCATGCCGAAACCAGGACTAGAAGCCGTGACGCGCAAATCTTGGGAAAGACGCACTCTCCCTATGCCAGGTTGGAAGCAATTCGTTTTGATGAAAGAAAGATTAAAATTAAGTAATTACGGGGAAAATTTTCCGAAAACATTACAATTGTTAAAAGAATTTATTCTTCTATACAAATGTTATCAATAATTACAGTTAATCACAATTCTATTAACTCAGGGCCATCTAAGTCAGGAATGGCAAACCAATGGCACATGAAAACATACTTAGGGCACACAACCGATGCAAAAGGTTTTGTATGGGACTTCATCTAATAAACTGAACTTGTCTTAATTACAATGGTTGAAAACTGAAGATTTTGCATTGGCAGCTAATTGATTTCCAGTCAACTCTAGTTCAACAAGGATTCAAAAATTTATTGAAACTAAGAATAAGTTGGAATTGATTAAAACAGAAAGAATTGCCAAGCAAAACTGGCAGTAACGAAATTTTAGAATCTGTTTCATATTGTTTTAACCCTAATTTCATTTACCTGAGCCTGAAAGTCAGTATTTTCAGAGATAAAAAAAATATTAAACACTCTGCTGACTCCAGTTGACTCCATTTGGTAGATGACTCCAGTTCAGCGTGCATTCTTTTAAAAGTAACATCTTACAGCTTTAATATAAATCATTTGTCCTCTAATCTGCAAAGCCAGAAGCCACATCAATGTCCCTTTAATTTGAATTACATATATAACAAAGTGCAAAGTTTAATTTTTCGCAACAAATAACGAGTTTTGAGTTGCAAGCATTTAGTTTATTATTTTGCCAATGATCATAAAAATAATTTGACAGCAAGACTATGCCTCTTTAAATATTTCTTTAGAAATAAAAATGGTACGTTGATCTATAAAAGTTCGCCATCAATGATCTAAGCTAACTATCTATAAAAAGAGCAGTCCGTAGACCTGTCTTTTAGGATTGCTGCATCTCAAATGGGATGAGAGCGATTTTTTAAAAACTAAGTCTTTATAAAGATACCATAGGTAATATTTTGAAAGCGATTTCAATAATCATGGTTAAGTCTCTTATAGAAAGTCACAAATGTCATCTATGAATAGAAAAAGGGTTTAGATTTTCCAAATGAACAAGTCTTCTCATTTCGGGGAAAACTTGTTTTCTCTGAGAATAAGTTCCGTATCCGTCACTTTAAAGTTCAGAAGGTGGTTTGTAAAAAACAAGATATGCCTTTTCAGAAGTAAAATCTTGTACCTACAAACAAAATCATTAAAGTAGGTTTAATGAATTTAGGGTATATGGCATTCAATAGCGAAAGTTATTTGCCTTTATATATACAGCATTAAACCAAACGAGGTATATAAAGCTTTAAGCAGATTTCAATAGGAAGAGTACCTTTTCTCTTTTTTTCATTCAAAAGAGTGTTTAGATTTTAAAAACTGGAATGGGCTTTTGAGTTATACAAGATCATGATCCTAAATGCACTACACGGTATGTGAGCCTCTGGCTTAAATACATTATTGAAAATTAGTTGTACTTACTCTCTTCCACAATCATCGGATTTATACCCTGCCGAATGGTTGGAATTCACTGGAGCATAAGATACGCCAAAGTGATGCTAACTTTGAAAGACGTGATAAAAAGAGTCGTTATTCCTGAATTGAATTAAATTTTTTCAATAGAATTATCCAGATTGAACCAATTTATGACCATTCTATTGACACCGATTCCTTTATGTTAATGATGTCAAACTAATTGATAAAGTTTGATTTCAAATCGTTGGAAATTAATTTTTTCAGGCATTTTTTTTTGTTTTACCAAATTTAAATTTAGTTAATTTTGAAAAGAAACAATAGGAGCTTTGATTGAAGTTGATATTATAATTTCATTTAATGTTTGTTTTTATTTTCCTTACTTTTTTGTGTAAGAAACATAGTGAATGAAAATGAAATTAATATTAAAGTAATTATTGTTTTATATAATTAATATTTTTCTTGTTTATTAGCTATGTGTTTGCTTGCAAACATTTTCTGTCCAGGATATATAAAATAAATCGAAATTAAATATATCATAAATATAAAGAAATAAAAATTGAAAACTACTTTTAATGATCTATTGGTTTTTTCCCTAATAATTTAACCTAAAACGGTACACGTAGAAGTTCTTCTTGCAACTCTATGAACAATATTGCTTATTTATTTCCCCAAAAAACAAAATCAATGATTAATGGGAGTAGTAGGTGCAATGATTATATGGTGTACTCCTCTAGTATAAATACAATTTGCCAGACAATACAATTGCCCAGTTTATTCTGACTTTAGAACCAAATCTGTGAACTTTTTGACAGTCGTCCTGTATATTGACATGATGTAAGGTCTATAATTTTTTTAAAAAAATGATTAAGTAAATGCTATTTAATATAAGACATTGTCTTTAAAATCGCGATTTCATGTCGAAATTGCATTCCGTTGGTTGAGAAAAATGCTTATGCTTTTTTTCTACCCAGTAAACAAAACAAAAGATGTCATGATTTGAAAATAAAAATCTGAAAATTTTTTGTTTCTACGTGAAGGCCAATACTCTTTTACTTTGGAAGAAAGGACTCGAATGTTTACCCTGGAGTATGCGAGAAAGATTCATGGATACCAATTTCACCTTTTTAATCTATGTTAAACTAAAGAAAATAAGAAAAATAATAAAAAGAAATCAGTCCAAAAATTAAGCTTTTTTTATTAATTGCATATTTAGAGGCATATGTATTTCCGTTATATTACGCAAAAAATATGCAATTGTTACAGATTAACTTATTCAATGCATTACAAATATATGTGAAAGACGGAAAACTTACCGGGTTAGTTAAATTGAAAAGACGCTGGAATCGGATCCTTTAGGTTGTAAGTTTGAACCCGCCAGCCAAACAGCCTTCGTGTGTAGTGGTGACTCTCGCATGTACAAATCTGCCGTGGTGACAAAGTCCACCAAAGTCGAGATTGATACCATTAGGGGTACTGTATCAGAGGTGATCATTCACTGGTTCAGATCTGAATTACGATATGTGAATGAACGAATGAAGTAACCACCTTAAAAAGGGTTTGTTTCGTGCGAGTATCTAAATTATAGTATTGGTCCTAAATGGCACTATTGAAAAACAAGAGAATTTTCGACTTAAACTCGCTGGCTTAGTCAGACAGCGAACTTGTATCTGATAAGTGCCATCAGAAGCAACAACAAGAAAGATGGAATGAATTGAAAGTATTAAGAAACCTATAGTTTATCTACTATAGTTTAACCTATAGTTTATCTATCATCCATCAAAATTAATAAAAACCACGCAAGTTTGCAGTTCATTACCAATATCCTTTATAAAGTTGCTGAAAGTGAATTTAAATTTATATTAACCATCCAGGGGGCGCGCGTATGTGAGAGATGCACTAGAGATGAGTTTTATTTTATACCTTTAGATCTGGTGACACTGGGAACGCCTGCCGTTAGCTATTTATCCCCCACCATTTGACCTACTTTCAGTTGTCGTTGTATGTTTGCGGCGTTAATAGGTCTCTGCCGATAAGATATTTGTATTTTAGAGATATGTGCGTCCGTTCATGTAAGTTTTTGTCACATCCGATTTTGTACGATTTTGCAAATAAATCCATATTGTTTTAGAGTGGCGACAGCTGGCAAATGCACTTACGAAATAAAATGTTGAAAAAAAGCACCCACGTTTCTAAAAAGGGAGATAAAATGGAAAGCGCTGAAGAGAAAAGCCAAACTAGGTATTGAAGAAGTGGAAGATGCGAAGTCAGGGAAAAAACCTTACCAAAAAGAAAAGCGGACTAGAATCATGAGGTTCATTTGTGAGATTTGACAGAAATTTATATGTTTGGAGCACACTAAACACATTTGGCAAAGCTACTATGAAATAAAAATGAAATTATTTTTTTCCATTTCATATCTAATTTTCAATTATTTTTTCCTTTTTATACATAATTTCTGTATTTTTGAATTTCTATATTTTATATGCAAATTGTTCTGTCAAAATATCGACAATATCATTTATGTATTTTTTTAAATTAATTCAGTTATGTGGTAATCTTATATTGTTATTGCAATCTATTTTTATATTGTTTCTGCTTCTTTTTAAGTAATTTTTTTTAATAATAGTAGTTATTAACCCTAAGCTATTTACATTATAATTTTAATAGTTACGCCTTTGAAAGTTTACAATTTACTATAGCTTTGTGTGGGAAATACGCGCGACCTATCATGTTGATATGACGGCCGCGGCGCTGGAAAGTTAAGACAGAAAATAAGAATCCAACATTTGACACTAATATTATTTAAGACTCAGTTGAAATATTTAAACGCAGACATCTCTATGTCGACATCTTACGAGAAAATGTATAGAATAATTTCATTTTCTTCTTTATATGAGACACATAATAAAACAACTGTATTTTCCTTCAAAATAATAGTAAAATCAAACATTAAAAGTGATAAAAAATAGGTCTCTTGAGAAATGTCATTGTCGTCTGGTGTTAGAACATGTTGACAGAAATCATGCTCAAATTTTTGTTTCTATTTCTGAGATTTACTTATTTTTATATGATTTGTGTCTGCATTACTTCCGCTGAAAGAATACCTCATTTTAAAAATGTAATTCATACAACAAAAATGTTTCCTTTTCTGATTCAAAAGCATCTTTCTCTGTTGGCAAAGTTTTCTTCCTCTGAAACCAGATTTGGCGAGAAATTTCTTTTTTATAGTTTTCTTTGAAGGGATTAATTTTTGATACTTCAAAGCAATTGCAGTAGCTTTTCTTTTCTTTTTAATAAGTTCTTGGAAATACCACTTCAGGAATTGATTCAGGTCATATTTTGATTTTTGAATAATTTAAGCTATAATATCGCATCTGCTTTAATTAAGATTTACTATGCGAATATATTTTTTTTTATTTCTTTAAAGTCTTAAGTTACAATCGGATGTTTCCTTATAAATAGATTTGGATGCATTTTTTCGAATTCAGATTTGTTTGAGAAAATTGTTTGATTATTGAAATGTTGTTATAAAACATCCTTTTCTCTTTAAACTTTTAAGAGGCTCTATTTGGCGAAAGAAATTTTTAATTTTCTTTGAATCTTCATATATTTTTACTTTTTACAAAAGAATCATTAATTCACTTTTCTACGCATTCCATTAAAAACTTGAAAAGTTATGATATTTTTAATTTGATTCAATATGTCTTTATATCAAGTATGAAGATTTGAAACTATTAATTAATATTATTTTGGTTTAATTCAAAGCAATATATTTTATCTTTGATGCTTTCCTTTTTTCCAAGTAAAGTTTGAATTGAATTACATCATCCAATGTCTCAAGAAGTCTCAGAATACCTTATTATTTCATAATTTCTTTAAATAACACTGCTTTAAATAAATTTTAATGCATATTATACGTATTTCATCAGTAATATAAATTTACTTTTATCTTGTATAACACCAGATATACCTATTTTTATAATGCATCAATTTTAAGTATTTTTGAAGAAGCATATTGTAATAATAACAGACTATTATCTATACCTTGGTTAAAAATAGCGAATTGCAAACAGTTGAACATAATTCGTACCATCTATTTTTGAAAATACTGCTAGCCACTGATATATAATCAAAACTCTTGAAACAGATGTTAGAACTAATTCATATTTTAAACAATTATATTTTCTTTGAAAATTAAAATATATGTTCACTGCATGTCTCTAATTTTTAGACTCCTTTAAAGTCTGTGAAAGTAAATCCCATTCCCATCTATGAAAGTAAACTAATTTTTTTTGTACTCACTATCAAATTCATCAAACCTAATACAAAAGATATCAAATAACTATTCTCTTTGATATTACTTATACATATTAAATCAAAAGTATCTTTACTGTAATAATATATCTCAGATCAAGCCTGGGACACAAAATAAGACCTTCGAAAGAAAATATTGGTCATTCTGTTAGTACCTTCTATTATCAGATGCAAAAACATTTCACACTTTTGCGCGTGCTCCAGAAGGTACAGATTTCACCAAATAAGAAAAGAAAGGAAATACAGATGATTACATGTATTGATTGTGCTCGGTTAACTAGAAATACGTTTTCTAATTTAGAAGGCTTTAGAATATATTTATTGCACAATCGAGATTAAATTTGTATCACAGATAATTCAAATGATGTATTTTATATTTATTAAATAAAAGACTTAAATATTGCAGTGCCCATAGGCGGCACTGTAATACGCGTAAACATATTTAATATACTTTATAAATGCCTAATAGTAATAAAGAAACATAAAATGTGCCAAAAATGTCACCCTTCTTGTTCAACAATGCTCTCTAATTCTCAGTATCATATATTTTGCAGCTGACCAAAGTAGCCAAAATATTAAGAACATATAACTGAATATGCTTCTTCAAATCTACCTCATATTCCGGACTTTGACAATAGGTATTGTTCTTCAGGAAAACCACAATGAGAAATCGTAGTGGGTAATATCTGGCGAATGAAGGACCATGTTATTCGAAAATGATGGCTGATCTGATAGTAACTGCTTTGCACTGTAGTCAGAGTAAATCGGCAATTCCACATGAAAACGATATCCAGATGTCATCCGCCATTTTGATCAACAAAACAAAACAAAAAATAATTGAAAAGAATCGTGATTGCTCCTACATGCTGGCAGAGTCAAAATACTTCACATCCGGAACATTCTGTTCTTTTATTCTCTTTCTATTAGTTAGCTATATTAACATCCCGTTTTAAAAAAAAACACTAGGGCTATTTTGGGACGGACCTCGTAATTTTGAGCTGCAGTCGGATGCTGGGGATGACACTTAAGTCCCTTCTCCAAATTTCTACACCAAACCAGCGGGACGACATTTGGCCTGGAAGGATTTTGACCCCCTTACAACGTTTTAACAGTGGAATAGGGTCTCGAACCTAAAAACCCTCGTTTCAAAAGCTGAGTCCTTACTACCAGGCTACTACTCCTCTTTTGATTAATTTGTTGATTAGCTCTCTTTCGATTAATTTCTTGTGAAACAAAAACAACCCCAGAAGTTGTATAAAATTGCTTCGTATTTTAATGTTATTATCACATAAAATGTGAGTGGTGATTTCGTTTCCATTCATTTAGTTTTAAGCTTTTATATATTACCTCTAGAAAAAGGTTATCAAAAGAAATAATTTATTAATTAATAAAACTAAAATTAAACCGACAAATAAATCCGATTCAGAAAACTTTTGCAATAAAACTATATAAAATTTGGCGACTTTGGCGATGAATGGTTTTTTTAAAAGTTTAACATACTCGATTTGCTGAGAGACAGAGAAGTTGAAATAGCTATCTGGTGCATGAGAATTGTATCTTATTTCTCCAATCTCTTGTCTAGAAAGATTTTTTTAATTCTATCTATCCTCTAGCAGCCAGTTTAAAATTCAGCCCCTTTCTTTTAAATACTGTCTCTGCATTGCTTTTCTAATGCCCCCTCAGCGTCGTAATGTGAAATCTAACGAGTTTTTCCACATTGAAAGGATATTGATGAAAAGAGGAAAAGATTTCTCATCTATTTAAAGTGTATTCTAGTGAATTGCAATGTGATAGTTAGAGATATTTATGGTTGAAAAGCATGTTAATATATTCAATTGAATTTTTTATTTTTAATGTATAACATACATAAATGCATGTATTAATATTTTCAATGTAATATTTTTTTTTACTTTACAGTCATTTTAATTTTAAAATATTATATTTTATATTAAAAATGAATGCGATTTCACAAAATTAAATTATTTTTAAAAATGCAAATTTTAATGAAATGTGTAAAAGAAATTACAGCATTTCGAACCATACACAATTTAATACATTTATTCTTAAAGTGTTAAAATGACAAAATATCTAAATTTGAAATGGGATTAACATGACAAACATTTTTAATATTGCAACCGAAAATTTCGAAACTGGTTTGAATATTTTGTAATAATAACTAAACTAACGGTTATTATGAAAATCACAATGGAAAATGGTTTTCAAGATTTCAAGCATTTGATCAATGTATAACATGTATTATATGCTAATTCTTTAACTGCTTTGGAGTGATTTCAGTTTTCAACTATCCCCCCCTTATAATTTGAAATTAAACTATTGTGGGTGATGGGGCCACGTTAGATTTGAGGATGAGAAGCTTCCTGTATGTGGGTTAGTTCTCAACACAAAAATGGTGTGTAGTCAATTACCCTCTACCAATGACAGGACGTACATCCCACGGAAGAATTTATACCGTTGCCGGTTATGGTGCATATGACTCATCCTCAGTTCCCTACGATGCTGTTACAGTGGTTCAGGTGGTTCGTGTGCCTCAGAGCAGTTCAGAGTAATCAACTTGTGATTACAATTTTAAACGTTCGTTAATATATATTTATATTCCGATACAGTTATTATCTGCAATTCATTAATTTTTGCATTAATCCATCTAAAAATTATTTATTAATTGAATTTGTGATAACGCACTTGCAACACAAAATTCTGGACTCATAAATTAACTCATACCATACATTCCTGCAATTAAAATCGCCTTCTAATCATAAGATAGAGAATTTTTAAAAGGTTAAACTCCATATTATTTCAGCAAAATTCATATCCAAAATGAAATTTCTCCAGTATGTCGTTACAAAATAAGAGAGTAGTAATAAATATTAAAATATTTCAAAATTTTTACACATTAAACAGTCAAATGAAACTCTGTTATTTTATTTATTACACATTGATTTTTAAATATTAGTTCATAATTATCTTATTATAAAAAAGCTTGATCACAATAGCCTTTCTTGAAAAATGTAAGATATTTATTCATTGAATTATTATCATTGATCAGCGAGTAATAAAATGTATCGTTCTTTCATGATTATAATTTAATACTTTTAATCAATTTGTGACGGACAATAGAAGTTAAAATAAATGCTTTTCACAAAACGTTTTTGCATATTTTAAAGAAAATATAGAAAGAAATGCTCAAGTTTTAATTTTGTTTTAAGAAATTTCTATTATCTAAAACATTCTATCTTCTAATTGATGATTTTGGACTTATATTAAATCTATGCGATCTGATTTTATATTTTATTATAAAACGTGCATCTTGTCACATGACAATTCTTGAAAATTTAACATTCAGACTGTCTTTATCCTTTTCAGGAAAAGTATATCAAACAAATCTTCAGTTAGATGTCATATAATTCCGATCGCAGAATATGTTTTTGTCAAAGGTAATGGACAGGACTTACATTTATTTTCCTATGTTGTTTGATTGAAAATTGCACTTCATAAGTGGGCATTTATTAAAAGTTTTGATAGGAAAAACAAAATATTGAGAGGTGTTAGGACTTCAAAGAAGGCAATTTAGAATCAGATGTGTAGGAACTTCAAAAGGAGTGAGCGCACATGAATGGAATCAAAGTAAAATAGTGAATAATTGAAGCATACTAAAGATATTTCACTCATATATTAATTGGTACGAAAATGTCTTCCTGCAAAAGAAGACCAAGAAATTGGATAATTGGAAACGACTTTTTATTCTAAAAAAAGGCCTAGCTATCACCCAAAATGACACTCAAAACACTTTTTTTTTTCAAAATTGTACAAGATGAGCCACAAAAGCTGTAATTTTATTTTATTTTTTGCTCTAGAATAATTTTATTAGATGTTCACTTGAAATCATTGGCGCAGAAATTTCACTACATATGATTTTGATGGAGTATCGAATTATTCTAGTCCGAGGCACCGAAATTAGTTAAGACGGCCCTGAAAGCGATTGGTTATACACGAATAAATATGGCTGTCGCCTTCAATTTATCAACTAAAATGCATTGAGTGTCAGACCTTTGAGAGTTCAGGTGGAGCCTTGCAGTCTGAGTAGTTAATAATTAGTTGCACGGTAGTTAATGAACTAACATAATTGGTATCCAACAATAGGAGTACATTACTCAAGTTTGACTTTTAATTCCTTCGGAATCAATTTACAAAATTTTACTATGAAAAATTCACTTGCACTATTCCTAAGTTCAGGATGATACTGAATAAATATATTCATATTTATTTGTATTTAACTTCTGTGAAAAATATATTGGAAAAAATGAAACAAAAATGTATGGTTTAAATATCAAAATGTATTGGAATAAAAGAAAATTAGTACATGAAAATATATCTGAAAATAGTACATGAAAATATATATAGTCATGTTTCGAAAAAGATGTTTACAGAAAAGCCGTGTGTGTGTGTGTGTGTGTGTGTGTGTGTGTGTGTGTGTGTGT
>JAPMOQ010021468.1:366017-391537 GCA_026543055.1 Argiope trifasciata | reverse complement strand
GTGTGTGTGTGTGTGTGTGTGTGTGTGTGTGTGTGTGTGGAGAGGGACTTTTCTGTAAACATTATAATATATATGTAGAGAGAGAAGTACAATACCGAAAATTGTATATATATTGTTATTTAAATTATTGTATATATTTCAGTTTATTAACCTATTGCTAAATCGAATAGGGAGCATTTTTTTTTCATTTCTTATGAAAACTTCCTAGATGAGCAGAAAGACGTCTTATATTTACAATGCATTTTAATACATGGAATATTTCTTTAACACGAATTTTTGTTCGTATTTTGATTTCCTGATTTTTGATATCAATAATTCTTTTTCATAAAAATTCCAGTTCTGAGCGTTACTTTTCATTACTCTGAATATCCTAAAGATGTTTGATCATTCTATGTCCTTATATAAAGATTATTCTATGTCTTTATTTCAATTACATACGTATTTTGGAAACATTTGGATTTTCTGACTCAGTCAAACAATGAAAAAATTTCACATGTAAGAAGCATGTGGGTCTCTGAAATATAATGTAAACAAAACCATTCTATTCAAGTTTTTAACAGTTGCATTTTTTGGTTTTCATGCAAATAACTAATTTGAAACATATTCCATTGAATTCTCTACAAAATTTAAATATTAAATGAAAACAAATAATCTGGATTCATTTTTATTAGAAAACATTTACTAATTGGAGAATCAGAGTTTATTTTTGTAGTAAAACAACACCATTACAATACTGAATGGCTCTGAAAGAATAAAATTTTAAGACAAAAATTTTTTTAAAAAACAAAACTTTTGTTGCTGTTTTTTTTTTTTTTTTTTTTTTTACTAATAACTTTTTTTTTCTGTAAATAACAGATGGTATAGGTATAAACTTTTCTATCAAAAATATCTCCTTGAATTTACATCTATTATCAGTTTCCACAAACTACGACTTAAAATAAATATACAAAAATATTTAAGTGTTCAATCCGAAATTCAAATTACTTTAATCTTTCCTATAGCATCACATTATAAACATAGTTTAATAACTTCTATGGGAGAAAATCTAATTTAATTTAAACTAATTAATTTACTGTAATTGATTATTTTATTTCCATAGTCTTTAGCATAATATAAGAAGTCATAAAGAACCTTTGAAGATAAACTGCTAAGAATAAATTATTGAATTCATATTTTAAAATGTATTCTTATGAATACAGCATATTTATCAATAGAATTTTCAAATACATTGTATCTGAACTAGTTTAAAATAAGGCAGAATTAAAGGTATTTAGTATCAGTTTATTCCGATTTTAATGTTACACGTTTATAGACAACTCTTTGAGCAAACTGACCAACTTTGAAAACTCTCTTGAAGTTTCTACCTTCATAACCTTTCAATTTGACGCTATATCTTGCCAACTGGATATTTCAAAGCCAATTTCCGCCGCACGTTAATTTAATTTAACTGTCAACTGCTTAGTTTCAGGTAAATTGGTTTTCACATTTAAGCTAGCTACTCATATAGGCTGCATGCAAGGCGACAGTTTAAATTTTAAATGACTTTGTTTCGAAGTCAGATTGAATTAATGAACTCTTTATTGAAAGTGCATTTGAAGTGATTTAAATTACTTCATAGAGAATATTTCTAATAATTATAATGCTTATTCAAACTTCCTTTGATTTTTTTTACTTGAATTATTCTTCATGATATTTTATGATAACGGATAGTAATATTTATAATAAATAATTTGTTAATGTTAAAATCAATATTTCCTAAATTTGTCTTAATGCAAATACAAGAAATAACGCTGCAGATGCTTCGGCGATGAATGAAAAAAAATTAGGCCTATATGAAACAGCTTAAAGATGTATCACATGGATAAAATTTCAGGTTTTCTAAATATTTTCACATAAATAGTCTTATTTCTATGAATATCTTTTCTATAGCATTCAACTCTTTAAAGATGCTTCGATGTTAAAAATGGGTAAAAAATAAATTATATAAAGATTTTGTTGAGAAACCCTGCAGCTCTACGAACAACACTTTATTTAAATATTTAACACGTGTACCGAAATTTCGAAATGAGCATATCTATTACATGCTTTTATTTTCACATAGATTTTAAAGTCAATGTAGTATCCTTTACTATTTTTCTAAATGACGAAGTATCGATATAAGCGTGAATATTCTAATTTTGAGTATATTTTTGTTTCGTAAGAGTAGATTTTGTGTATGTGCAAGAAAATTTGTAAGAGTACATGAGCCAGAGTACAAATGATTTATGTTATTATTTTTCTCTCTCTATCCATCTCTAACCAAATTTCTTTCTATAATTCTTTAGTATTTCTGTCATTATTATCCATTTATTATAAATTTTCTTTAATTTAATTTTTTAGTCGTTACTCATTTACATTTTTTATATCCACTATTCTATTTGCAGCGTAAAAGCCGTAAATATTCTGTTTTTTGCTTTATTAATGCTCTCTTTTGTATTTGTGTAGTTTTCATCTGTAAACACTTCAGTATATAATAAGCAAATCTCTATTTTTTGTTATACTTAATAAAGTGGCGTTTTTTCGTCATTCAACGTAATTACAGTGATACAAGATGGCTTCCTATTTATTTATTTCAATAATATACTTGAGGAATCATATTATAATAACTATTAGATGTTTATCGCATGGATATAAATTGTCTATCTTCTTTTGAATAAATTTTAAAGAATATTTTTAACAATAAAATTTATTGAGTAATACTGCATCGTTTCACTGGTCAATCATTTCTTATAAATTGGAGAAATCTAATTATCCTATGAAATATCTTTAATTTATAATAAAAACAAACTATTTAAGGTGGTGCTAACAATCTTACATAAGTTTAATTTTTTTCTATTTATAAAACTTTTCCAGGTGTTCAACAAAGGATAGTCAAAAAGATCTAAATGAGGGCTATATGGAGAATATTTGACTTGCTTCGTCACTTTGATATCTCCTTTTTTGTGATTGAAACATATAAAAATAATAATAATGAATAAAAAATGACTGAGAAACTTCTCAACAGCAGAAAAGGATATATCTTGCATTTGTTGTGGAGATAAGAAATCCATCACTTAAGAATGCAGAATAGTCTTATTTCAATAAATTCCTTTAATTCATACTTCCATTGCTTTCAACTGTAAGAACATATTTTAAAAGCCTTTAAAATAAAATTAAAAAAAAAACTACTTTATTAAGGCAGTAACAGGAAAAGCTTCAGCTTCAAATTCACAGCTATGAAAAGTAATTTAAATTCCTAAGCTACCACATTTACATCTAAAAAATTAGAAAAAATCAAATTACTGAAGTATAAATATACTTCGCATAAAATTGTTCTTTTCAAAAGAATTTATCACAATAAATATTCTAAAAACTATTCCTCTATTAATCCAAAAAAAAATATTTCAATAATAATCTTATTCTGCCTCTTGAAATTTCCCATCTACATTTATAAATCACATAACTTGCCATCTGTATTTCATTTAATTCCTCTTCCAGGAGAGCTGTAACATTATTTTTATGAAAAGTTTTCAGTCATCTGAATACAAAAAGAAATACTTTTCACATTCCTTATATCAAAATAACATGAAAGAAATTTTGAATTTTAGTAATTTCTGCTGAATTAATAAAATGTTCAATTAGTAATGCTTTTGTGGCAGTATAAGGGATGGTGAACAAACAGCAACTAATTACGTATACATTTGTATCATTATAATTAGTAATATTTGATTTAAATTTGTACTTATGAAATTAAATTTATAAATCAAGATCAATATATTACATCATAATGATAATGTTTTTCTATATTTATTCTCGGAGGCTTCCTGCCAAAGGGATAGAGCGTCTTAATCGTGATTTGGGCATCTTGGGTTTGAGTAGGCTGTTCTTCTGTGTTCGATCTGTAAGGTGTGTGAATGTGCCCCCTTTAAAAAGGGATTATGGAAATGAGTGAGTGATGCGTGAATGACAAAGTCGTACTCTTGGCCCTACAAAAACAAGAGATGCGCCATTTCGCCTTAAATTGTTGTATTCGTAACAGAGGACTTATCCAATGTGAAGTGCCATAATAAAGAACAACAAATTTATTCTCAAAGCTAAATAAAATGCAACTAAAGATATGAAACATTTTTAACATAATTTAATTTTTAACCTTCAGTCTTACAAACAAAAATATTATTTTAACCTATGAAATTCTGGACTTAATTGAAGCATAATCTTTGAAAATTTTTAAATCATGATTGCAAAAAAAAGCTTAAAATAATACTTTTAAGTACAATTTCACTCCTAATTAATAATAAGTAATCAAAACCACCGCTAAATAATTCGTTTTTCTTATTATTATTCTTAAGATAATAACTAGTCAAAAGAGAAATTAATTCATTACTTTAATCTACAGAAAAGTTATTTAAAATAAAGTGAAATATAAAAAAAATTAAGAGAATTATAAAGCTTAAAAAATAAAATTTGTGATGATGCATTATTCAATTTACTTGTAACATCACTAAAATAAAGTTTTAAAAAAGTATTTCAAAATGTTTTCACCTTGAACTCTAAGTCTGGCTAATGCAGTTTTAAACATGTTTAGGAGTTCCACTTGTTTACACACAAAAAACACTGAAATGCAATCGTCTTTGTCGGGAAATTTAATTGCATTTATTCTCAAATGAGAAAACTTGGAGATAAGGAAAATGTCGATAATACATCAGATATAAATATTTTATATCATTAACTATGTTTAATTTAATTTTGTAACTCTAATACTAATTTCTCCAACGACATCAAATCCACTCTCATCAACAATTGTCTATTCTAGAATGGTTCCCATGTTGTGAATTAGAACAAACGCAGACAAATATTCTTACAATAAGTATGAACCTCCTTTTGATAATCCTTATGGAATTAAAGTGGATGAAAGCGACGAAGCTTAAAGAAGGGGGGGTGGAGCAAAATGATCCTTGAATTAGTAAGGAGGTAGAATCAGTCTACTGATGAAATTAATGTGATGCATTTAGGGCTTTTCGGGATCTTTCAAGCAAGCACTGTTTATCTTTCAGTAGAAGGAGTTTGGACTATAAATATGCTACTTGGATTGGAAATGAAAGCTCATGCCTAACATTGGCACAGTTAGAACATCTGGATTTTTCCAAGGATTATGCTGATATCCTAAGCAGCATCAACTGTATATCTCATCTTCTGTATCTTGGGAATGAATTTAATAAGGTGAAGGAATGTTAAGTGCAATTACCTTGGAAATATACTTATTTGACCTTATTTTTGGAATTCTGCGAACCATCGGATTTTAATAAAAGTATGCAAAGATGAATAAGTTGACTGTTTCTTTTATAAGAATTTACAAGTTTTCTTCTATGATTATGAAATTCGATTCATATATTTTTAAAGAAAAAAGATGGTATGGTTTTTAAAGTCTAAACACTAATTAAAATTAAAGTTAATTAAAAATTAAGAAAAAAATCCGAATTTTTGGGGCACTTTCCGATCTATTACATCACTATAATGACATTTATTTCTTCAAATTCAAACATTTCTTTTTTTTCCTTCAGAACTAATAATTCTAGTAAATGAAACTAACAATCTATCCGTACAATTTTTATCGACATGATTATTCTTAAAATTTTAAGTTGATGCACAATCTCTAACAATACATTTTATTGTTTTGGTGAATTTAAAAGTAATTTCATTAATCAAGAAAACTGTATCATTCCGTGTTTCTGACAGTGTGAAAATAAAGGTAAATAAAAATTGCTTGGACATTTATTTTCCTTTTTTATTCTGTATTTGCTCTCACAGTAATTTGGTGTAGAATGACTCACACTTTTCGAATTTATCAAATAGTAAAGTGATATTGTAAATTAATACACTTATCACTTCAATGATTGGAAATCCAGTACTCCGGATGAACTATTTGAGTCTTGGTCTAGGTTGTTGTCTTGGTTGACTAGTTTATCGATAAATTTTATTGTGTCCAAATTTTAAAAACTATTTGTTTCAAATTATGGTTCTGTTTGTATTTTATTCCAGAAATATTTTACCTTATTATATGAACCGTAATGATACGTTTATCATGTCTTGTGGTATGTTAAAACGCTCTTTTGAAAAATTTCAGAAATGTTTAGGAAGTCAGTTCTTTACATACGTTGAAGAAAGATGTTTATTTTCTAGAAATCAAATGAATATATAAGTTTAGCAATTTGTTGACAAAAGTTTAAGTGATGATTTTGTATCTATTTGAGACAACTATAATGAAGTTTCTGTGTTATTCAATTGCTATTCAAATCAGATTTATACCTTGTAAAAATGAAAAGCTAAATTGACATTTCAATTATTATAAATTTATCTCTTTTCACCTTTTACTTCGCCAGAGAGAAAAGTTTCTTCCAATGTTTCTCCGTTATATAACCTTGTACAAAAATATTAAGACTGTTTTTAATAAATGTAAATATATTGAGGCTTTATTTTTATTCAATATGAATATGCCATCTTCCTTTACTACATACATCTCTTTTCTTGCAAATTCTGAAAATTCAAGACTTTCATAACTTAAAAGAATAAATTCATATTATTAATAAGACATGTACATGAGATTAACATGACAAACTACACATGTGAGCAGACATAAATAGATTTCGGGTTCATTCTAACATTTTGATGTCATTGTAGCGATTTCGAATCATCAAATGGAATTTCCCAGAAGAATCAACATATTTCGGCTACTAATAGATATCTGGCTGAGATTCTACTATCTTTTAAGAACCTTCGTTTCTGTCTCCAAAATCGCCAAGTGGTTAAAACTGCCAAAGCTGGGGTTATTGATCTGAAATTCATTCAGCATTCATTACCTGTACCTGTAAATCTCTCCTCTATGTGATTAGATTAACATCACAGGAAAGCATTATTATTGATTCGTAATGCTATTAAAATTTAATTTGTTTTGTTATGAATCAAACGTTTTCAATATTAACAAACGTACAAAAAAAACATGAAATTGTGCAAATCTTTCATTTATAGCAAGTAATAAATTAAACCTTTAAAATTCAAAACATTTATTTTTAATTTTTCCAAAAAGGAATATCGTTTGCCTGATATCATCAGAATATACAAAAAATATTATTTTATCTTAATTCCAGTACGTTTCTGACTTTTAAGATGTATTCATATTTGAACCTGATGTCCAGTATTCCAGAAAATATCACCTGCCGATTCCAGTTGTATTTAAATTCTAAGTCTCAACTGAGATAAATTTCATGTAAATCTTTTTTTTTTTCAAATGCCAAGCCCACCGGCCGGTCGATTTGTCAAAGTGCACCGAAAGATCTATCAATTCCCTTTCAGAAGTATTCATTTTTCCAAAATTCAGAGGAAAATTGAATACTTTGAGCTGGTTTCTTCGAATGATTAATACATGTCTATACGTCTTCTGGGTCCGTTGAGCGAAGTAAACTTTTGTCATGAAAAACCTCTTCAAGATGTATTTTTTTCTTTTCTAGCCAGCATTTTTAAAGTTTGTTCGCGTGTTGTTAATGCATGGCAAAACATATTGATGATGTCTACATATTGAGAAGATTTATGAGAAAGTTACTCTTAAACGAGAATCTCAGATTGCAAGTGAGTTAAAATAGAGCATTATTTTTGTTACAACCACTGAAATTACTTCTGATTTCAAATTTAAAAAAATATTAATTTCAAAATATTTTTTATTCGGCATAATTCAATAAAATGCTGCTTTTGCCTGCTATTATTTGAAATATTTGCTATTATTTCTTGTTTTTATAAAAAAATCAGTTGCATAAATATTTATGAAAAATAAACATTAAAATATATAAATGATATGAAGACTTTGATTAATAAGCATTTATAAAAATGTATAAACAATAAACATTAGTAAAATATTTATAAATAATGAACATTTGGTGTTTAAATAAATAGTTATTATTTATGTATATATTTTTAGCTATCTAATTCCAATTCATGCATTGAGACTTTATTTTTTCTCATCTTTTATTGGTTCTCAAATTTTATACATTTTTTAAACTTTTTTCTACAGGATAAATTCTGCCGATATTTTTTGTGCGAATAAAATTATATTTTTTTAACATGTTTCCCGCCATTACTCACACCTGATGTAACATCTAATTAAACAATTCCTTCCTGTAACCACAAAATAACCAGTGGGAGTGGTATCCGCAAAAGTTTATCATATACTCTTCAATAAACGTGAATTTTTTTTGTTTTAGAGTATTTTTTGCAGCCTCTTAAAACGAAAATTTAACATAGAATTTTGGTTTTAGTCACAAAATAACATACCTAGTTTGATTTATTTAAGTAATTACATTTATGATTAATAGTGTTTACATCTTATGAAAGTACAAACCGACAGATAATCAACCACTTGCTTGTATTCAACTTAAAATTTAATAGATATCTACACTATTGATGTTAAATATGTGTGTAGAATTTTGTGCGTTTCAGTGCCCTTCTCTCATAGCCCATATTGGAAAAATAATATTTAACATTTAATAGTTATTTTTCACTTTTAATTAGTTATTATTATTATAACATAAGTTCAATTTCATTGTTGAAAATTTTCTCATTTAATCGATCAAAGAAAGTAAAAGATAAATTCAAATTAAAGATAAAAAGTTCGATATCCAAGAAGAGATCTAACGTCATTTAAGCTCCCAAATATAGCAGATATTTTTTATAACAGCTCATATCTGCTACATATTGATTTCTAAACTAATTATTTTTACTATCAACTCATAATATTTTTAATAATTTTTGCCTGAATATCATATAAGAATCTCTTCAATTTACAGTTAGATCAAGGAAAAATATATGCTTATTAAAATATTTAATGCCAGTAATAATTTAATATATTTTTATGTACAAAATCATTTTTTCTCAAAGATAAAAAAATGAAATCTTGCATAAGATTTGGAATTTTATATTTACCGCTTCAAAACAACACAATAATTGAAACCAAAATGACATTTTTCAAAATCAATTGAATTATTCATTCAAACCTACTGAAGAGGGCAGTTTTTACGAAGGAAATCAAAACACGGAGCTATACTAGAGATTTCTGACTCTACGATGTTTGTTTATATTTTATACATAACATACAAATGTTCACGATGTAATTTATCAATTTTTTCCTTTCCAGTTAACAATCTCTTTTCCATGTAAGTTCAACCTATAGTCATCATTTGTTTAAACATTCTTGTCCCTTTCATTTAGTTACTGCGTCACCAAAAATACAGTCACGTAGGATTTGACAACGATGGGATATTTTCTGGAGATCCCTCGATTTTCTTTATTTTAACATTTTTTTCATTCTTTGTTTTTCTCTTCCTTTCATCTTATGCTCATAATTCTGGTTAGATAACAGAGTTAAGGAGGGTTCAGACGAGGCTTATTATTGTCCGCAAACGTTGCCTCTCTGCTGTTGTCCCGGCATTGTCCTCGTGTGAACACTTAAGACAACGCGGACAACGTTTGTCCCGACGGGACAATCATTTGCCATTGTCCCGTTGTAGTCATGTGATTTTCCGGAAGTAGTCGTGATCCTCTATTGCGGACAATAATAAGCCTCATCTGAACCCACCTTTATAGGCACCGGGGACAAGATCTCGTTATTTTATGAATAATATTTGGAATAAATTTATTTGCTATTAAATTCCACATATTCCAGCAAATCTTATAGCAGTCATTTCCATACCATCTTAAGAAAATTTTATTACATTGAAATTCAAACTTTGATAAAAACACGATTTTTTAAAAAAATTCCTTGTTTCCGAATCATTCTCTTTATAAAATTTTTTCATGCTTTATAAACCAAAATTTCTTTGATTGTACATTCTTTCTGTTAAAGGCTGTATCCATTTTTACATTTGTATAACTGGTGTTTTAATATAACTTTCCAAAATTTTAACGTTAGGGAAAATTTCCTTATTCAAAAATCCTCATGAAATAAGTATTTATGGCACATTTATTGTTCAAATTTGTTACAACAATTCTAAATTTTTTTATTCATTCTTTAGTTTCTGAAATAGAGAATAAGTAATCTAAGATTTTACAGTTGCAAAATATTAGATTACTAAAGCTGAAATAAAAATAAGTAAATTTCGAAAAATTTTGCTGTTGCATTAAGGATATATAATACGAAAAAATCAAATCCTGGACGAATAAAGATTAGATAGAAGCGCAACTTATTCCTTATTCTGGACTAAATTATATATTACATTAAATATCAACAAAAATGTAGAATAAATCATTTGATAAACTTGTAAATTAGAAAGTTGTTTGGGTATACCTCTTTCTAACTGAAGCAAGTAATATATAAAAAATTAATTCAATTCCTAGTTAGGTGTCAACAAGGAAAGATTTTATTTTAATTACTTTTTATTAAATAATAACCAAAAAAGTTATTAAATATAAAATAAATATTGATTTCCTCGAGAATTGAACTCGTATTCATCATCTTCACGTGAAAAATACTTAAATCCTTGCAATTGACTGATTGAGCTACTGACCACTGATCTCGATTTTCCTTGCAAACTACTAAAACTCTATTTAATTTATTAAAAATGAATTAAATTTAATGAATGAATTAATATTTTTAAAAAACTATATTAGCATCGTCTCCGCTACAAGATTAAAAAATAAATTTAAATTTGAGTGTATGAGTAAAAAGTGTTTTATAAACGATTGAAAATTTAAACAATATATATGAGGAGAATGTAAACTAATAGTTGAAATTGTATTAAGTATATATATTTTTAAACATTTGTTTTTAGCTTATAAGAATTTTGCCCTGTAAATGTTTTTCATCTTTATGCAAACATTTCAATTTGTTAAATATTTTATAACTCTTTTTAAAAAAATCTTTCCCACGACGATATGTACATCGTAGTCATTTCATGAAGCAAGTAAGTTTTTAAGTTCTTCGATTCATTTGTTACGGTTTATCGAGCAATTTACGGCGGAAGCTCATTGCTTCTGACCATGATAAAAAAAGAAGTACCAATGATCCGAAAACCATAAAAGTGTTGGTTTCGTGCCAAATTGCAACTGCATTTTCTGTCGTGAGTAAAGAGTATCTCTATCATTCGGTAAAAATGGTAAGGGGGAACCAGTTATTTTGTCGGTTAGCGTCAAATGTAATGCGCTTTCTTTCTTTCTTTCCTTTTCACATTGATGCATACCAAACAAACGATACAGAAGAGCATTGTTTGGGGGAATTTCACAAATACATGCAACGTTAAATCGTTTTGTTATATTTGATATGATCTTTATGTTTGTATTCACACCATTTGAAAGGTAGGCATTTTAATAAAAACACATGTAAAGGCTGTTCGGATAGCTTGGATCAAAACCAGTTTTTTCCAAACATTCAAATTTGCATTTATTAAAAATTACTATTTGCTGTTATTGCTAAATTTGCTAATTTTTTATTATTATTTTACCATGTGAGTATATGATATTGTTTCCGCTTCAGATTTTTTGGAGTCTCAAAATGTGAAGACAACTTTATCGCTATTATTTAACTCATTCAATATGGGCATTGTAGGCCTCGGAATACATAGGCTTTCTTGCTATGTAACTTATCCTGCAATAATAATGGTAGGTGAATGAAGTTATAACTTAAAAATACCTTAGTAAAAAAAGTTGTGCTAAACTTTCCTATACAGAACAGCTTTCTGAAATACTGATAAAATGCTTTGGTATGTTATTTTATGTAACCAACAAAGTTTCCATGATTTTTTGAATGCCTGAAGCATCATCAACAAAACTGTTCTTGTATTGCCAGATAGTTTATCATAACTGTGAATTCGTTAATGTGCACTCAAAAATCACTTCACTCAATGAGTGAGTTCAGATAAGTGTTTCTGCTTTTTCTCCTAAGGTAATACTTTAAATAAACCTTCAAGTGTAGCCCGGTTACCTAGAGCGATTGATGAGATATAATTAAAGAATCGAGAGCACTTTGGTTCGACGCCAAATTGCACATCTCGTTAGGAACAGCATTTGCTCCTAGGAGGTAAAGAGGCTCATCATGATCAGGGAACAATGGGAGAAACCCGGTAATATAATCGATTACCTGTGTCATCTATTTCCATTTAAAAGCATATCAAGCTGATAGTTTGGAAATTACATTTGTGAGATATGGTAGGCGTCATGGTGCTATCGAAAAATGTTGCTGCTAATTTTTATGATAGTTTAACAAAAACTTTTCTATTCATTTTATTACAAATCGGAAGGATAAATAGGAATGTTTAAAAAATTGTGAGAAAGTTGTTTCATTTAATATCAGTTTATGATTTCAACAAGTCTTAAATAATGATCCTTTTTATTATTTATTTTGGCAGGTGTCCTGGCATAGGGGTCGCACGTCTTCAACATGATCAGAGCTCCCCGGGTTCGAGGCCCAATGCATTCATTGCTTTTCAAATGTGTTTTATCTGTGAGGTAACTGAATGTACCCTCTTTGTAAAGTAGTTGTACAAGCGAATATGCGAAATAAATCATACTCTTGACCCTAGTTGGCGCTACTGAAAAACCAAGAGACGCTCACTCAACTCAAATCGTTGTTGGATGATTGCCGTTTTCTTGTAAAGTGCCCGAAATCATAACAACACCAATGTCTAGCGAGGTATTGGTGGCTTGATTCATGATGACTTATTTTATGGGGAGAAATGCAGATAAGATCTTTATTTGAGAGTACTAAAAAGTTTTAAGAAGTTTGTTTTCTTTCTCACTGGTGTTCTTTACTTTAAACTATACGATACTAATGGATATAAATATGTCTGATTGGTTAGCAGTTTTGTTAAATTGCGAAAACGGTTCAGTTGCGTAGAAAGCTTTATTTCGCTATATTTCTAGAAGTAAAAGAAAGTGGGGGAACGGGAACAATTGACAATATATTGTTACAAACCAGTAAAGTTGCTTTCCAGTATGGTTAGTTAGATCACTGGGAAGACCGCTATAAGATCACCCCTGTGGGTGTTGATCGGGTGCCGTGCCATTGACCTCGGTTTGTTTGTTTGGTTTATTGGCGCAAGAGCCATATCTGGCTATACTGCACCAGTCAAATGGTTAGAGTATAAAAGTTGTTAAAACCATTCACGCATTAAATTATATTCAGAGATGTATCAAGGTAAAATTACTTAAAGCCATTGACCTCAGAACATGACGACAAACTTAGTGACCATTTGGCGAATTGGTGACGAATTTTGAAACTTTTGGGACAAAAGGGTTAATGCTGGAAACATCGAGAATTTTCATGATCCATCCAATAGGAACTGAAATACGCCCAGATACTCTCGATTGGCACAGGATGTCCTTGACTGGTCTCCTGAAAACTATAAAATGATGGCAGTCTCAAGTCGCAACGAGTGGTAAATTGAAGCGTAGGCAAGTAACAAATCCTTTGCTAGGCTACATCTAAAGCGAAAAAAAAAGCGGAGTAACTCAGCCATCTTGGAGACCATACAGGAAATCTCTGAAGTTCCCCCCTCCTGCTGAATTTTGTACGGCAGCTTTATGTGCTGTGATCAGTTTCTATTTGTAGGCTACTGATATTGATGTGCGCTGCTATGTGTTCATTTCGGTTGTAAATATATCTCTTCTTTTTGCTGCCCTGTCTTCATGCAAATAAAAGAAGTCGTTGGTTCCATCTGAGGCCTGCTGATTTTGTTATCACACCATACACATACTACAAGCAAACCCGGCGGTGAAAATCCGTAACAGTATCTTGGAGTCCTAAATATATATATATATATAAAATTTGAACACATGCATTTATTAAGTTAAAGTTTTTCCCGTACATAAAGTGTCCAGTGAGGTACATCCTGAATAATTTTTTTAAATTCGAAATTCGACGTCCATAAAAAGACTTATTAAAATTTTAAAATATTTATGTCTTCTTGAATTATATTAAAGTTTGAATTTCTTGTTAATTTTTTTCTGTACGAAAATGCGAAGTTTTAAATACAATAGTAAAAGAAAGTCTATATCTGTCACGTAAAATTTAGATTTCCCGATTAAAAGCAAAATTATCAATTTTTAGTAAAGCAAAAGCTTATAATTGAAGTTTCATTTGATTATAGCCTGCCTTATAATATTTTTTGCAGAAAAAATCAATAAATATGACATTTAAAAATGATATTTTTATAGCCATCTTTTTTAACAAAATAAAATTAAGATTATTTTAAAATAAAAAATAAAGCTAAACCAAATTTAAAAAATATGTTATTAAAAATAATTACAAAAATTATTCAATACCCTAAAATATTATATACTGTGCACTAATAAAAAGTGAAGTTTTATTTTATATATATTTCTGGATTGTTGCAGTAGCAGATGTAAAATGATGTTTCGTTTCAAATTTTCAATGCATTTTCTTGTCTGCTATGCTGATCTAATGAACGCATTTCGTTGTTTGAAGTCCCAGACTTGTATAAAAGTTCCTCTAATTTATTTTACAATTATTTATACTGCTTATGTGTACAAAGGAGTTTTAACTAAGTTACTTCACTAGTCCCTGTTTCATGAACTCTAACTACTCAAACTAGTTATGAAAGTAATAGTTTTGTTACCATTCTGCACTACAAATTAGGAACATCCCAAAAATATCTCCATCTTAAAATTAATTTAGTGGTTTCAAAAGCCCCTTTAATCATAAATTTTTGAATCTCTTTTGCTTTCTCCAATACCAATTATAGAGAAAGTATTGTATCATCAAAATATTCGAACTCGAAATTTAAACACGTCTCTGCATATTAAATTTCCCTGAATTCTAAAACCACATTTTAGCAATATCTGTTTGTCTATGAGTAAAATCCAGTCAATGGAAATTTATCTGTCTAGTTGTTCGAACTTAATAAATTCCTTTCTACGCATGCGCTGTCTACTTGGCGTCTTTTAACTGGCCGAGTGTAAACCCGTCATTAATTAATACGACAGTTTGAAAACTAAGAAATATAGATGAAGAAATTTCGATATACATATTTAATGTGTATTATCTTATCCCTTTTTGAGTCTAAGAAGTTAATTATCTATGAATCATTCAGAATCATTCTGAATGTATATTCAGAATCATGTATACTTAATAATTCAGTAACACAATGACTTAAATGCATCAAATTTTGTATGTGATTTTATGAGTAAATTTTTAGTTCTAACTTCGATTTCAATTTGTTGGGAGAAATGCCTTTCAAACACAAATTTGATTTTTTAATACAATTAATAGCATGCCAAGACTAATCGCCAAAACATTCGGCAAATATCATTAGATAGATTAAGTAAAAATACTAAATCCATGATAAAAGTTATTATTTTGTAGATATTGAACATCAATATCATGCAAGGCGTTCTCTGTCTTACAAAAAAAATTTTATTTGCCGAATATTTAGTTTAGCACATTTTATTAGAAAGTATGCTAGAATGTTTCGAGAATATCTCTCCTACCTAATTATCTTTTCGTTTTACAAATGTCAAACATTTCGTTTTTGAGTCAAACATTATTGATTAAATACTAGCTTTGTCTTTTAATTGCACTGTACTTGAGACATATCACTAATTAAAAATATTTTATGATGTATAAATTATTTTATATTATATTTGATAGTAATTTATAAAAGGAAACAAAATTTCTTGACTAATTCATCTATTTTAAAGTTGAGGGCTCTTTTATTTGAAATTACATTCCCTGGCAATTTTGGATAGATTTCGTATTATTCAGTAAATTATATGAACAGCAAATCAATATTTAAATATTTAAAGTGTATTCCAAAATTTTAGAAACATTTCTTACCGATCAATGGCAACATACAAATATGAATAGCGTTGTTTAACTTGTACGTCTGATAGCATTATATATCAACCATTCGATTATACCAAGATACAGCTCCAATTTTCAGGAATCGCGTTACTCCTAGGTAAATTCTACCACACGCTTCGTCTATTCGAATGATAAATAAATAGGTTGGGAAGAGGTGATGGATAGTTTTCGAAAAGGATGTGCCCAAAGGAAATTTTAAACCCCTCGCGAATTCTAAAACCGTTGATTATTGCAATAAATGTGTCCTTCATCCCTATAAATAAGGCGATAGGAATTGGATCTCGTTAATTAAGATATTTCAAATTAATGGAAAATGAAGATTTTGTGTGCTTATAGTTTTCAACAAAGTTCAATAAGTTATTTAATCTTAGGAAATTTTTGTCACATCATTTATTTCAGAATTAAACGATTTAAATAACAATATTTCAGCATGTGGAAGTTACGGTAATTAATTTTATTTAAATTTGTTGTTTTAAATTGTGTTTAACTACTCTGTAAATTTGAATTTCTGATTATTTAGTGATTATTAGGTTGGTGAATAATTATCAGACGTTTCTTTGATGTGCTCTATTTTAATAAATATTAACAATATTTTATAAATTTATGAATGAAAATATTCTTCTACTTTTAACGTTACAAAAATGCTTGTCTATAATCACATTCATATTCGTCATATTATGATGTACCACTATGAGAAAAGAGGAAAAGCAGCTCAGTCATTTGACGATCTCAACAAACTTTTCGGTGAGGTTACAGTCTTTGAAAGTCGATGCAGGGAATGGTTTCTCCTTTTCAAATGTGACTACAATAGCTTGGCAAATAGGCCATGAAGATAATGATGTTCGGATTCTGAAGACCAGGCACTTTCGGCAACCGCGGAAGAGACTCGAATGATGGCCGACAACTTCAATTTGGGCCATTTAACCATCGTTCATCGGTCATTCCTCCGAATTAATCATTTAAAAATGTTACTATTGAATTTTTATGTTTCTTTTTTCACAATAAATAGGGTTTAAGAGCACTTGATAATATCATTTAAAAACGCCTAATAATTATTCACAGACCCAATACTAAGTTTCGCTTGAGAAATTTAGAAATTTTCTACATTCCTATTTATCCTCCTGTGGAAGAGAACCTTAAAAGGAAGATGAGAAGTTTCAGGCATGGTGAATGGTTCTTGCCATTCCGGTGAGTACAAGAAAAAATGTGTGCATGGCTCTCTTGTGGATAATGCGAGGCACTTCCTTAGGAAAGAGTTCCACCGTGGCTGATAATGGCTTTTAGAATTCGATCACAGTTCCCGCCAGTGTTGCTGTCACGATGGTCCGGTTATTCAGTTACTTTATCCGGGTACGTTCAAGTGGGCAGGAGAATCAGTGATATTACTTTATGTTCCAATTTTATATTGGAAATGAGAAACAAATCAGATTTTTATTGGAGATATATAGTGTGTTTATGTGTCTAACAGAGCTTTAAGATAATAAGAAAATAAAAATCAATAATTTAACTGTGCAAAGAAGATATTTTAACACATGAATATTTATAACAGTTATATATGGATTATTTTCAAAGTTCTGCGCTTAATCCATATAGTAAAAAATTCAAGTTATTTCTAGAAGGCCTTGGCAACCAAAGAGAATGATCATCGCCATAGTTATTTTAAGTAATTCTAATTTTAATAACAAAGGTTTCAACAAGTTTTTGTTTTAATTTTATTCTCTCTTTCTTTTCTATCTTTATTTTTGGCATGTTCACAAGCCTCACAGATAGAATGCAGATGAAGAACAACCATGCCCGAACCGGGACCCAAACCCTGTAAACCCAGATCACTGGGAAGATGCGCTACCCTTATGCCAGGACGCCGGTTGACAGACAGACAGACATACATATAGATAATTTTTTGATATTACTAAAAATTGTTATGTCATGGGCAATTCCAAATGGGTTTTCCTTGTTATTCAATATTATTTTAAAAACAATTCAACGAAAAATGGAACAACTACTCACGAAAAAACTAAGACAAGACCTGGAAGATTCAAATTGCTTTCAGAGAAAGTTCTCTTTCTCATCTGTCCCAATAAATTATGCATTCCACTTTATATAAATTCCCCTCTTCCGCACAGTTTCAACAGTTGATAGTTCTCACCGCTTATTTATTTACTACGTGCTACTTCCCGAGCCAAAAAATGAGTCACCTTGCCTATCGTTTCCAACAGGAAAACCATCTTTCTCTTGAATAGTCCTGGAGGACCCCTTCAGAAGTAGAGTGTGGAACAGCGCTGATAAGAGTGGATGCGGCCCATTTGTAATCCACGCTCCGTTTAAAATTTATCTAAAAGGAGACAGAAAAATGGCAACAGTTGCGCCACGCAGTTTGTTTGTCAGTAATGAGGATTCAAGCCGTGAAGGATACGGCGATGTTATCTCGAAGAAAAGCTGAATGTGGATGGGAATGCCGAACTTTAACCCAAAGTGGCGAAATTATTGAACGTAGAAAAGTAGGTTTTGAGGAGTATTTATGATCTTTACTAGCTTAGCAAGGGAATAAGGAAGTGTTTAAACTGTTGTTTCGGTTGCACTTCTACGTTCCTTTGAAGGAAATATTCTGTTATAACTGTAAGAGAAGAGATTTAAAAGATATCAAAATCACTTTAGTAATTTTTAAATTGTTGATAATTTAAAGGCATAAGATAGGGATGGCATAGAATTAAGGTTTATTAGTCAAAGAAATATGAATTTAGTAGTCAATAAAAAGTTATATTTAGATCAATTTTTCTTTCTTTTTCTATTTTTATTCAAGGGGTGTCAAAAAAGTGAGCAACAAAAAGTATGACCTATGCATAACAAATGCATTCATAAATAAATTACAAACTTGATAACTTAAAAAAGAGAAAAGCAAAAACTTCAATCATTTATATTGAAGTTACAAGAAAATAACAAATTACCAATTTGCTTTTTTTTTGAAAAAAAAATGATTATTTTTTAATTGAATAAATATACATATCAGAAATAGTTCAGTGCGGACTTTCATCAAAAAGCATTTCTGAATTCTGCAAACATTTCTGCAAAAACATTCAACTATCCTCATCACTAAAGTCTCTTTTTGCTTCATTTAAAAGTGTCTTTAGCACTGCTTCATAACAGGATCAATAAATTGGATGATATTTCGAAGCCCACGTTTTAGTGATATCTGCCAAAACTTGTTTATCACTTCGACACTCACAGAGAGACGCGGTCTTAGAAACTTCGCTCAAAAAATAGCAAAATTATTTTTAGAAAGCATCTGTTGAAACCGATTGAAAAAATGCACGTGTATTGAAGATCGCAAAACAGTAATCTATAGGGTCAATCCATTCCATTAAGCTAAAAATAAAATACGGGTGCCCGAAAGTCCAGCACTAGCTTTCTCACGGATCACACGAAGCTAGTTAAGGTTTAAGTAAAGTGTACATTCCTTTTGAAGGAGCACAAGCATATATCGAATTAAAAGTTAATTTATTAATTAATTTTATATTTCATAAAGCGATTTCATATCAATTAGCAATTTGTGATAAGAATTATTCGGTTACGAGAATCAATCTCTTCGAGCATTGCCTTCTTGCCCGTTCTAATAAGCTTAAAACTAATTGATCCATATGCTTTCACTTTTTGTATAGTCATGCGAATAATATAAGCGAGAAAGAGATCGTGTTTTTTTTTTTTAACTTTTTTGAATTAGACTCCAGTTGACTACTTGGACATCCTCACGTTGTTTCAAACCTTACTCTGACTGAGCTTAACTAATTTTAGTCAATGACGAAAATTCATGAGAAAAAAAAAGAACAATTCTTTGAAGTATCGGTATGGATGATTTTAGAGTAAGTTAATAAAAACAAAGAAAATTTATTCAAACAAAAAAAACATACAAAGGGTCCTATTTTTAAATAATTCATACATTAATAAGAGCTGTCTAAAGCATATTAATCTATAACTAAAAAGGGCTGAAACAGTGAAAATTTAATTGCTGTCATTTCAGTTGAGACAATCCGCTTCCAAAAGAAGCAAAATTAATGAATTATTTGAATGATTTATATGCTCAATTCTCAGAAAAACAATAGTTTCTGTTACTTACTCTTTTATTGCAATTAAAGTTTTTTTTAATTAATTTCTATTTTCACGCCAGCTTCTTTGTTAAAGCTTCATTCAAATTTATTAGAACAATTTCCTGTCTACAAACAATTCAGTTTATTTATAGCGCAATTAATTTTGCTTATGTGCATTCTGAGGCATTGCTTCTTTTTCTTTCTGTACTTTTTTTTTGAAAAATGAATGTTTATTCTTTTTAAATGGAAAAGGAGCTTTCTAAAATATATGGATTTTTTCAGTTGTAAACGACAAAGATTAAAATTAATTATTTGCATTTTCCTGTTTTTATTCCTTCAGGCATTCTTAAAGACATAATGATACAAATCTATATAAATAAAAAAGGATCATTGTCTATATGTCTTTTATGCCTTCCTAAACTTTTCATCCGATTGCGATGAAATTGGGTCAGCTTATTGCTTATGCCTATGGGATGGTTACAGGCATAGTACAATTATCTAAAATAAAACATAAAAATTTGGATCTCAACTGCATCGATTTATCAAGAATTTATTTCCAAATATCTCGTTGAAGAAACACAACAGATTAGCAGAAATGCTAAACCCAAGTTAAGGGTTAATATTGTATAGCTATTGTACACATATGTCATGCAAGTCATTTTCAAAGGTAACTTTATTATTACAGATTATACGAGGAAATTTTGGGGAGACCAACCTTTGGGGTTTTTAAATTTTAATTAAATTTTGGCGTTTTCCACAGTAACTTCCGAAAATATTATAGTACCAATAATTTGGAACGATGTTAGTTTTCAAAAAATTATCTTTTCATCTATATTAAAGATTTTATGGTATAAATATATTTTAACTCTGAGGTGTTTTTTAAATTTTAATTAAATTTTAGCGTTTTCCACAGTAACTTCCAAAAATATTATAGTACCAATAATTTGGAACCATGTTAGTTTTCAAAAAAATTATATTTTCAAATATACTAAAGATTTTATGGTATAAATATATTTTCTATTTTTAATCTGAAAGAAAATATTTTAATCACATTTTCTAATATTAAACTTGATAATACTGAACGAATATTAGACGAATCACGAGATACATTAAATAGTTTCTTTCATTTCCATTCTGAAAGAAAACCAAGTTTTGCAAATCTAAAAGAATAATCTAATATATAAGAAAGGATATATATTCGTATTTTATATACTGTCGTATCGCTCATCCTATTTTGATAAAACATTACCAAATTATTGCTTGATATACTTAATATTATATTTTCGGCGTTAGCAACGAACCGGGTAACAGCTACTTCTTACTAATTATATAGAAGGCCTTGTGGTCTGTGGTAAGGCCTCTACTTAGGAACGGGAGAATTTCAAGTTCGAGGATTTATCCCACCTAAGAACCGTAGTGTAACTGAGTCTGGTGCGTGTATAATTCATTCAAACGTCCTCCCACTAGTGTGGTGTGGAAAGCTTTTATATGAAGTGCCAGGTCAAGATGTCCTCGTCATCTGACTGCGGTTCAAAATTACAAGGTCCGTCCCCAAATAGTCTTCGTGTGCTTTAAAACAAGATATTAATATAGCTGAACAGAACAGGGAAAGGTGAAGTTCCGAAGTTTAGTTTAGTTAAATTACATATTTGTTCCTTTATAAAGCAACACCAGGGCTATTTTGGGACGAACATCGTAGTGGAAGCCTTATAAACCAGATACATCCTCAAGATCAAGTTATAGCTTTTAGTCTTGTGGTTATGTTATCTGGCTACGAATGGTAAGATTACGAGTTTGATCCTAGCTAGAGCCAAATAGCAACATATGAGTAGCCAATCCACCCTAGTGGGAAGAGCAGTACCTGATTGGTGATCGTGGGTAATAAAGTAAAAGGAACCTGATATGTATTTGCAGAAATGCCTTCTTTATGTCTGCAGTTATGGCAACATACTGTTCTCTAAAATCTGAAAAAGGTCTGGAATGAGACTAATACCATTATGTAAGCAATCATTTTACGGCAATTAACCTTTCTGATGAAAGCTCGCTTCAAACATCACTCTCAAACTGTGGTAGTTTTTATCTTCCCTCATTACTACCCTGTGACACAAATAAAATGAAGGTTTTCCTTCTTCACATGTTATAACTTTTTTAATGATATCTTCTGTTAAATGATCTTGAATAACAGTTTTATAATCTAAAAATAACGAATTGCATTTGATAAATTTTAAGTACGAAAACCACCTTTTAGCCACATTAAAGTTATTACCTAAATATTCTTTCATATTAGTTTCCCAAAGAAGCTTTACAGATTATCTTTTATTTTGATGAACAATATTTTCTTCAAATTTTTTCATAATTTCTTAATCTATAGTAGGTTTTCCTAAATTATCCTTCTCAACCCCTTCTACATCTGAATTTTCAAGTCCCCAAAATTGTTTAAGTTTGTCCTAAACATCTTTTTCATCTGTTATATTCTTCATGGTCATTAAATCATTTGATAAACCAGCAAGAACCATCAGAAAATTGTTTCTTTCGCTATCAGTTTGTAGTTTAATCTCTTTATTCTGCCTTTTATGCGTAATAATATTTTTTTCGAATCATAATGATAATCTATACCATTAATAATAAGATATTTTTGCCTCTATTATCAATATTATCAGCTAGCTGTAAACTATTCAATTTGTTGTACAATTTAGTTATATTGGTTAAGTACAGGAATAGTAACGGCTGAAATGTTTTCTGTAATTAAAGCGTCTACTTCAATACGTAAAGAGAGATCCTCACGTTTTTTTTAATTCTTCTCTTACTAAATTGTAAGAATACTCCTTTTAAAAAAGCGTATACCATTTAAGGTGCTTCTTTTGTTATTTTTAACTTTAATTTTTCTGAATCTTCAAATGTTGTAAGTGTTACAAGGCCGCGGTGACCTGGTGGTAAGGTCTCGGCTTCGGAACCGGAGGGTTTCAGGTTCCAGACTCGATTCCACAGAAGAACCGTCGTGTGTGGGGATCTCCTGCACTTTAAATCTGTAGAGCTAAACGTCCTCTAGCTAGTGTGGTGTAGTGTGGAGAGGGGGGTACCAGTTCAGGTGTCCTCATCTGACCGTGTTTCAAAATGGCGAGGTCCGTCCCAAAACAGCCCTATTGTTGCTTTACAACGGGACGTTAATATAACTAAACTAAACTATGTTCTAATAACTAATCTCATACTTTTCTTATCTAATGTTAGTCGTACTGTATCAAATTAGTTTGTTTCATCATTGCGTAAGGGGGGTGCACATGTTTGAAGAAATATATTAACGCAAGAAAAGCTTGTTCTATTTTTATCATATTGTGAATTTGCGGTAATTACGCTTTTATTATCTTTATTTAAACCGGACGTGTGAGACTCTCATTGCGAACAGATAGATTAATTATGCATCTTCCCGCATATTTCACATACCAAATATCTTTTCCTGCGGCATTCAGTAACTCGATGTTTTCACTTCAAGAGTAAAAAACATCTGCCTTTATAACACAGAGTTTTGTTTCTAAGTCGGTTTGGAAACATCTGTTCGATGCTCCACTTTACAATATAAACAATTTTCGTTTAAGGATGAGGCGGAAAAACACTGAAGATCTTGCGGTTTTGCGCTTGACCTTGGACTTCGCCAGTTATCATGTGAGGTAGCTGCGTTTCGACTGAAGTCATTGAAAGGATTCTCTTTCTCTTTCTGGAAGGGATTTTCTCTGCGTTTATCGCCTTTGCGGTATGCCGAATTCTCCACAATCAATTTCAACTCTTAAAAAATTCAATATCTCAGTTACCTTAAATTCGAACTTCACCGAATTACAAACTATTTTTCTATTAAATTCAAGGGCAAGATCTTCGGGGATCAAATAAAACTGGGTGAGAGAAAATACCCATACTTGTCTGAAGTAACATTCAATGTTCACTAAACTTCTTAGGTTTATCTCTACGGTATCTTACAACATTCTAAGACTATAAATATCACTTGAATCAGTTACTGATACAAGATGTAGTAATTTTGACATGTGTACATTGGAAACTTGCATTTCTCTATCAAATCTTTGTTTCAACAATTTTAAAGCCTGGTCATAATTCTCGCCTGAGAGTGCAAAGCCCTTAACCGCAATCGACTTTAAATATGATGAATTATCCATTTTTGATAGAGATTTACTATTATCAATAGAATTTTGAAATTGATTCCAATATTCTAACCAGCAACAGGGGTCTCCATCATATTTTTCAGTTGTAAATTTAGGCACTTTTATGATCTTAAAATTATATTCGTTTACAGGTTAGTTTACACGATGGTTCCACTTTCTTGAGTGCTGTTTATTGCATCTGAATTAGGATTTCCTGTAGCCTTTAATAAAGAAACATTTGATGTTATTGATTGGAGCTCTGATTTGCCTTGTAAATATTTTAATTGTGCTGATAACCTCGACAAACAAGCGATATTTTTTTAGTTGTATTCGAATGCAGACTCAATTTCGGCTTTGAATTCCTTGCCATTTTCGATTAGCTGTTGTATAAATTTATCATAGCATTTTAGCTGTGTAATCGATATATTCAAATAATTTAAGACTTTTGCAAATCTTTGGTGGTAAGGGAATGTATTTTCTTTTCCAATAACTATTAATCTTATTAATGCACTTTGTAAATGAAGATCTAATGCAAACCTCTGGCTTTTTTCCAATTTACAAAGTCCATCCATCGTTCTTATGTTTAATATTTAAAAAAATTAAAATTGTATTTATAATACATAAAATTTTAATTAATCAATATCAATTTTAGACTTAATCATACATTATCAATATTTCAATAGCATTCTATTCGTAAACAATATTTTTAAATCGAAAAGATAGTATCAATATGTAAGGAAAGTTCCGATTTCAAATATACAAATCAAATTCCACTCCATCGTTACATTTACCCATTCATTCCTTATAGCTTCGAGCATTGAAATCAATTAAAAACTTCATAAATTATTTAAACTAAATTATTTAAAACGTATGAGTTTCTCTAAAGTAAAGGAAAATATTCTCTCATCTTTTTGGTTACTGATTCCTTTCGATCTTCATATCTGCCATTAGATTATGCCCCACGTTGAGTGCCAAAATAACCGTGGGTATTCAACCATGTATGTACCTACTTGTTCGTAGGTAATCAAGCAAAAGGGGCTTGATCTGTATTTTTTTCATTTATTATATGTAAAGCAACTACTAACGAAGACATCTAAGGCAGGGGTACAACACTGACATAAAGTATACAGGCATCACAAGCACAAATACACAGAGTAGCAGTAGAAGCGTTTTTTATACGCAAAAAGGGTTGCAGAGCCAGAGCCAGAACCTAAATCTTAATCTGGCAACAAATTTATCCCCTCAGTCTACTTGTTTTTACTGCATTAAAGACGTGTCTGATGTTACTCTCTCTCTCTCCCTCTCTCTCTCTCTCTCTCTCTCTCTCTCTCTGTGTGTGTGTGTGTGTGTGTGTGTGTGTGTGTGTGTGTGTGTGTGTGTGTGTGTGTGTGTGTGTGTGTGTGTCTCTATTTG
>JAPMOQ010021468.1:292803-365917 GCA_026543055.1 Argiope trifasciata | reverse complement strand
GTTGTGTGTGTGTGTGTGTGTGTGTGTGTGTGTGTGTGTGTGTGTGAGAGCGTGTGTGTGTGTGTGTGAGGTCCTCTTCGATGGGAATATCTTTATTATAGGCAAAGGTAAGGGTAAAAGAATTTCAACTTTTCTCTTGCTTTATTAAAATGTTTTTCTTAATTTTTATATTGCTACTTAAATATCTTAAAAATTATTATAGTAAATACAAAAAAGGAATTAAAATGTACAAATGTAATAAATGGAGGATTAATTAGAATAAAATAACTATATACGCCACTAAAAAATTAAATCTCGTAACCCGCCAGTGAATCGGCTAGCATTCACACCTACTACCTAATTAGTTCGCACCTCCATCTAATTAAATGACCTTTTCTCCTTTATAGCCAAGAGATAGCAAAGAAGATGCCTTCTAATTAAATATATGATTAGATTCACAGGCGTAAACCACAGGAACAAGAATGTTTATTTTGCTTCTAATTAAATGTATCCCTTTGTGATTTCGCAATAAAGAAGATGCTATTGCCAACATAATAAATAAACTAAATGGAACAACAGGGAGATATTTAGCTCTATGAATAAGTAGACCTGATGTAAAGTTGAAAACATAACTCAAGGCAGTTTGGATATCTTGTGTTGATTTTCACACAGATGAGATAAACATAAATTCAAAAATGGGATTTTTTATTCAGGGAAATTTAAAACATTCATTAACATTTTTAGATGATTAAAAAACTTTTTTCTACTTAACTGGAATATGAGAAAGTAACGATTATTCAATAAAATACACATTTTTTATTCTATTAACGACTATTCCTTTATTCCTAATTCCTTTTATTTATTTATTTAAAGTAAGCACATAACAGACACTGACACCATTTATGGAACATATGAATCTAAAAGCACAGTTTTATCACTCAAAATAACGCCAAATTTCATCCCGGCATTCAAACAACGCTCTTTATTCGTTATTATAAGTTATATAAGTTATGTCATTATAAGTTATTTAAATAAAATTATATAAAATAAAGAGATACGCTCCATTTATTTATTATAATTTTCTAAATAGAGCAAAATAATAATTAATTTTATTTTTAAACTATTAGGTGTAAGCTATTTCATAGATTATAAATTATTCAGATAATTATTCTTTTCTACCCAAGATTTTTATTTCTTAGCATGTTCTACGAGTAGCCTAGTGGTAATATCTCGGCTGCAGCACAGGTGGGCTCTAGGTTCGAGACCAAATTCCACCGAGGAGCTGTCAGGTAAGTGTCTGGTAAGAGCTAGATAGGTTAGAGGCACGCATTTACCCACTGGTGTGGTGCGGATACTTTGTAAGGGTAGGTGCCAGTTGAGGTGTCGTCTTCATCACCTGTTCGAAGTTAAAATGTAGAAGGTTTGTATCAAAATAGCCTTAGTTTTGTTTCTGAACGAAGCATTAATATAACTAAACATTTTATTTAATTAAGTTTGATATTGATAGACAGTTAATTATATTTTTATCAAGAATTACGGTACTATATTTTTCAAGATTTCAATTTATGTTTACATCAAATCTATCTATAAATTTCAATTCAATGAAATTCGATTTCAAATTCTTACTTAAAACTTCTTTGCGTGATTTTTTTTTCTTTTATGTAAAATAATTCAGGTTAATATAATGCAAGCTCAAGATTAAAGGAAAAGTTTTAAACTATCCAAGCATGAATATATAATAAAAAGTAATTAAAAAACAGTATGATGGAAATATCCATCATACTGCAAATTTACATGTTAAGCTCAGTACAAAAAACTTTAATGTCCGTCTCTTCTAAATTTCTCCACTTATTATCGCTTTTATCAGAAAAATATCTGAAAGTTAAAATAAAAAATATTCGAGAGATCGCGCTTTTTTTTCAACCACAACAAAAAGATTAATTGCAAGTTCAAATCCGCTATAATGACTGAGGCAGTTTTATTACAGATAATCGTGAAAAAATTTCTAGCAACCACCAATTTACAGTACATCCGTCTTGAGTATAAATTTTTTTCACTAAATTTTAGGATGGAAATTTACATCATCGCACAAAGAAGGGTAAAATTGTTGATTTATTTTATAATAAATACGTAATAAAAAATATATAAATTTTGTATTTTTTTTTATGAAACATTCTCATTACAGTGAAAAACAAATTACATGTGATTGTTTTTATCATTATCTCAGCTACTATAATATTTAAAAAATATATTGTTACGAACCTGTGGTTTTACTTTCCCGTGCAAATACTGTCAATGTAAGGAAGACAGATTGACAGTAATGTGTAATGAATAGTGAATAGATGTGACGTCAGAGGTCCCAAGGCTTGGCGACAAACTTGGCGACCATTTGGCAACTTTGGCGACAAAATGGAAAGTACCCGAAACATCGAGAATTTTCCCGATCCGTCCACTAGGAGCCGAGATCCAGCTAGAACGCTCCTGATTGGTCCAGAAAATGTTAGCCCTGCCTACCACCGGTATATATAAGGAAGAGGGCTGCAGAAAGTGAAATCAATCGAGCCGAATAAAGTCCAAGCGAAGCAGCGGAGAAAAAGGAAAGGAGATCTGAGGAAGAATCCAGTGGAGTCAAGCCGAAGTGCGGCAGTGGAGAGAAGCCGAAGCCGAACGATCTAGTGTTCAACGAAGACAAGTAGCGCTGTGAGTTTATCGAAAAGACCTAGAGATATAGAGGTCTTGAACTGAGGAGTTCTGAACGGAGGACTGTTGTGTGGCATATACTGACGAAGCCTGCGTCGTGTGTCGTAGCCCGTTGTGCCGTCGTCGGGAACAGAGCTGTCCCGAACTAAGGAGTAGTCCCGTTGTGCGAAGTAGTGAGTCGACAGCAAAGGCAAGAAGAGACAAAGGAATAGTTCAGCCTGTTCTGGAGAGACCCAGGAGGTGTAAAGTGAATCCCATAAAAATTCCCTCTCCGGCTGAATCCTGTCTGGCCGCTCTGTGAGCTGTGGACATTATCACTACAGAACTTCTGCCTGTGGACTACTATGTGCAGTGTGCTGTCCTGTGTGTTCGTCTCAGCTGTAAATAGTTGTCTCCTGTACATATTTGTGTTGTGAATATTTGTCGTCTGTGTCCTGTCCCCGTCCTGTAAATAAACGTCTGTGTTGTGTTCGTCAACTAAAGGACTGATCATTGTGTGTCATCATCATCTAACACCATACACAACCACTATATATAAAGGGTAAAAACAACTCGACGGATTTTAAGGATATAGGAAATCCGTAACAATATATTGATCGCACCAAAATGAGATCTCGCTGTTAAAAATAATAATCTGAAAAATAACTCATGGTATTACCAACTGTTACAAATTGAAATAAAACAAATATTTTATAAATATTATTGATGTACTATATTTTTTAAAAGATATTACAGAAATTTAGTTAGGAAATATCGATCTCATATCACAAAAATTATTCCTTAAAAAGAATTCACAATATTTTTTATCTGGAAAATATAAGAATTAAAGATACATGTCCCATAATTTCTTCTGCCACAATCAAGATCGATTGTCACATTTCCTTCATAGAACAAATGCCCTCTTCTTTCAGCAATTTCCTTCTGTTTTTGTACAAACCATAAATCCTTCGTACGTTTGACCCGAGGGTATAATTTCGTAGGCGATGTATTCAGTCAAAATGTCGCCATGGCGAGATTTTTTTCTATCTTCTTGTCTCAGGAAAACTTTGTAAGAAATAAATGAGGTAAATGATTTGAGGATATTCGCCCCTCTTTATCCTCTTTCAGGACTTCTTTAATCCTCAGTACTGACCTCATTCCAGATAATAGACCTGAAATCGAGGATTTAAGACTGGCGATGCAATTTTCATGGTATAGAAGGATTCTCATTTGCTCCAGCCTAAGAAGTATTAAGATTTGCGACGTAGGTAGATACATTACAGTCATGAATTGGCTGCTTTAAGAGCATTTCGCTTCCCGCCAAGCAAAGAATTCGAATACTTATAAAAAGAAACTTGGCACAATTCCACGTATAATTTATATTAACCGGTTAGCACAAACATGGGATCTTTTTGACCCCATCTTTTCTTTTTAGAAATTCAAGGAATTTATAAAACTTTGTGCTTGTTATTTCTTATGTCTTCATGGATGAGCTTGAAGAAGAAGATTACAATAAAAATCAATGAAACAATGTGTCACATTTTTTTACAAGAGGATTAGTTAATAACGCTTTTTTACAAGAGGATTAGTTAATAACGCTTTATTACAAGAGGATTAGTTAATAACGTAGATTCAGAGATCTTTTCGCAAGTCCCCTTATTTATAGACAGAATGATGACGATTCAGATTTTTCATATATTCATGAAATTTTGAAAAGTAATACAGAAGTAAAACAAAACACATATTCTGAATACTCCAGAAAATATTTTAAACGATTTCATAACATTGTACACCTTTTTTTACGGTGTAATTTACAGTACATATCTATGATAATATTTAACGAATAAACGCCGTGGTCAAGATATTTGGGACACCCAGTATAATTAAGAGTTTTTTAGAAATTATTATAAATTCATCAATTTCTTTAATATAAACCTATTAATGTATACTTTTTTTACAGAAAAATAAAATATTAGCTGTCAATATTCTCTTTTGCAATTCATTTTTTGTTATAAATCAATATCTGTGAAATATAAAGTAATCTCTTTCTAGCCAGGATTTTGAAAAATAATTCTGTGATGGTTATAAATAAACAAATTTTGTGAAAGCACTAGGCTATATTTTGACGACATCACAATACATATAAAAATTCTAACTAATATTGCTATTCAAAGACGCATTACTGAATATTCCAACAATTCTGCAATATTTCTTTGTTAAAAGAATTGATGAAACCAATCGTTCTTATAACGTTAGCAATTATTTTCGAAATGTCTTTAATATCAAAATAGCATGTTCAACAGTCAAGCACAGCAAGTTTCTAAAACTCTTTTCAGCTTAATTAAAAATACTGTCTTTAAATTCTGGCAAATTTTTTGGGTGTTCATTATTAATCCTTTTAAATACTCCCTGATCCAAAAATCATTGAATTTGGGGTCTGGATATCTATTTGATCAAATATGATATAAAATAGCGAAGTCAATGGCTCAAACTTTGTTTCAAATTCTTTTCTAAGGTTTAATAACTTGTTGCTACGTATGTTGTGATTCTTTATTGTTAATTATGTATTATAAGAAACTGAAATAGACAAGCCCGAGTTCCCTTGTTTTTTTACTTATTAATATAAAATTATGCAAACAAATCTTGCTCAAAAATAAATAATTGCTTTCAATACCTCATCAAATTACCAAAATAACTTGTTAAGCTGGCAAGAGCAGTAAATTTGCAATTGTCCTGTGCCGAAAATCATAGAATTTTGGATCTTTATAGGATCGCAGGCCAACCATGTCAAAGAGTGAAGAATGGTTACTGATTCAGGGTTTTCTTCAAATTTCGTTTTAAGACACGCCTTTTATTTTTATGTATGCATGTGCTTCTACAAGGGTAATGTACAAAAAGGTGGGAATCTTTTATGCCTACAAATTCTTCCCAAGGGAAGGATTGCACCTTGGCCTGTAATGATTCTTAGAACTTCAGTAAAACTCCCATCAGTGCTGCTGCCTTGGTGGTTGGGTGGTTCAGGTTTTACCTAGTGCCTTTCGTAGGATCGAAGAAGCCAGTGTGTGGTTATGTGTGATTATGTTTTGATTAATTATTATTAGTTATATATTATGAGGAACTGAAACAAACAAGGTGAAATTATTTGTTATTTTTTACTTATTAATATATTTACTGATTTATGCAGATATTCTTTATGGTGTCCAACTTGAAATTCTTAGATAAGAGCCTCCACCATAATTTTCCTGAAAGCAAGAAGTAAATTGTCTTTCTTAACGATGGTAAATCCACATAAATATTTTTTGATTTATTATAAACATTTGAAATACATACATTCTTTGCAGAAGGAATTAAAATTAAAATTGTTATGATAAACATAACTTCGTACTATTTGAGCTTGAGAGCCTACAATAATATTAAATAATCAAGACGATGATTGGAAATGTTTCAGAATCTGTTTGACAAACTATATACTTGGTGAGAAATTCCGAGAACGATATGCAAATATTTTCGCCACAGAGATAAAAAATACACAATGTTACGATATGCAAATATTTTGGTCATAGAATTAAAAAATACACATTTCCTCATCTAGTGAATTCATATAAATATTTTTTCATTTATTATAGATATTTAAAATACACATATTCTTTACAGGGTGAATTAAAATTAAAATTGTTATGATGAACATAACTTCGTTCATTTTGCATTTGGGAGCCTACAATGTTACTAAGAAATCAAGACAATGATTGGAAATGTTTCAAAATTTGTTTGATAAACTATATACTAGGAGAGAAATTACTAGAACGATATGAAAATAATTTGGTCATAGAGTTAAAAAATATACATTTTCTCATCTAGTATTTTGAATTACAATACCGGATAAATCACTTTAAAAGCGGGAGGGAGTATTATATCAAACCCTTTACAACAAATATATTCAGCCTAGCAGCAAGCCAAATGCATCCCCTACTCCAGCTCTCTGCTTTAATTGGCAAACCCAGTTCCTAGTGATCCTGCTAACGAGTATGTTTAATTTTATTCCAAAAAAGAAGAGCCAATGATTTGCTATTACATTTACGGAACAAAGGGAAATGAATCTCAAAACTTTTATTTTGGAGAGACAGAGGGCACTTAAAAGCCCCGCATCGCTGCTAAGTAGGAACGGAACCCATGTGTCATTAGTGCTCATTCCTAATTACTAATATATCATCAAAGCATATTTCTATACATCCCTTTGGGGATAAATTTCGATGAAAGGATGCGACGAATTAAATTACTTCCCGTGGAACTTTTGTTCGAATTGTTTAAGAAAATTGGAAGCAATTTTCAATTGTTTGAAGTTCTTCCCAGACTTCTAATGAATTGATAGTTGCATTAGAGAAGGGAATATTGAAAGGTACTTTATAAGATTTTGTTTGTGTTTTGGAAATACGTTAATGATAAGAATAATTATATATATTTATAAAAACTTAGAGGGGTTTTTTTTGTTTCGTATAAAAACTAAGATAGAAATATGATTTTGCATCTGTTCTTGACATTATTATGATTCTTTGCTGTAAAATTACATTTATCAATAAATGCAATTTGCAATCCATTAGATAATTTATTTTGATTGACTAATGATCCTAGCATAACAATGAAAAATTCTCAGACTATATAAAATATATAAGCATAGAAATAAAACATAGTGAAGATATGTGCCAAAAAGCATTTAATAGCCTTCTCAGAAATAAGTAATCAAAATTATAGATGCAAAACTATAGAATTAATTATCTTTGCCTGATGATTTTATGAAATCATTTGGCTGTAACTCAAAACTGTTTCCCAATCAAATTATCCATTGATGCTGAAGTGTGTAGAATTTTATCTTTTTTTCGCAAAGAAAGACCTACAGATACTTTGTTTAGTTCCTGGACAGTTAGGAATTGAGGGAAATAAAGGTACTGATAAGGATGAAATTATAAAAAAATGATCTCCTAAATGATTACTTGCAAGCTATCAAAAAGTAACTTCAGTGCAAATAGCTAAGTTTCAATAAAAATAAACGAAACGAAATTGAGGCCTTAGAAGACCTTTTAAAAATTATATTAGCCGTCCGTTAAATTGTCTAAGAATCTGACACACTAGACTAACACAAGAGCATCTCAATGCGGAACATTCACCTTCATGTTCATTTTGTCACTTTATTTTAACTACTAAACGTATTCTAGTGCAATGCCATAATTTTAGTACGTTTAGATGTAACCAGTTTGATAATAAAAATATTATAATAAAAGTCTTGCAGATGTAATCCCCATCGAAACTTATTTTGGTTTTACATGAAATTAAAAATGATATGCTTCTTTCAATTTGTTTTTGATTTTTAAAGTCCAAATCACACTAAGAACCTCGTTTCTTAAGAGAAGTCATGCATTTAATGCTGCATAATCGATTGGGGCTTTTGAGCCATTAAATCAAACCAAACCTTCCTCAAACCTTTTATATATTTAAAAAAATTAACCCCCAAAATTTTCACTGACGAAAGAATATGAATTCATTAATCCTATATTTCTATTTCAAAACTATGTGCTATAAACATAATTTCCTAGTTGAGGAAATTTATTCTTACACGATGGAAAGGAGAGTTTGAATTACGTCTCTTAAAAGAAATGGAAATTAAATGTTACTTTGACACACTTTTTAATACTCAGATGAAATCTTAACTTAAAAATGGAAAATACTGGATCATAAATTTAACGATTGATTCCCCCATGGAGAAAAGAATCAGTCATTACAAGTGAATGGGTGGAGTGACAAATTATAAATTTGGCCGATTGTAATTAGGTAGATCTTTATCATATTTGCAGCAAAAAATTTTGACGACAATTCTAATTTTCACTCTTATTATTTTAATTCTTTAAAATCAAGTATGTTCTCTTCCCCAAACTGTCATTTGCGATTTTGCCCATCTGTTGAATTAGATTACCATTTTTAATTTAACAGATTACCATTTTTAATTTAACAGATTACCATTTCCAATTTAACAAATTACAATTAACAGATTACCATTTCTAATTTAACAGATTACCATTTCTAATTTAATAGATTACCATTACTAATTTCACAAATTACAATTAACAGATTACCATTTCTAAATTAAAGATTACCATTTCTAAATTAAAAATTACCATTTCCAATTTCACAGATTACCATTTCCAATTTCACAGATTACCATTTCCAATTTCACAGATTACCATTTCTAAATTAAAGATTACCATTTCCAATTTCACAGATTACCATTTCTAATTTAACAGATTACCATTTTTAATTTAGATTTGCTATCTTTTAATGTAGCACAGGAAGAGCATTTGAAAAGATAGAATTTGTGAATAACAAAAGATTCACAGTTTAGCTAACGTCTTAAATTCTGAAAATGAAAATATAATGTATTTTCACACAGGATATACAGCTATATAAAAGTTTTAATCTAAGCAGAAGAAAGGGAAACCAATTACAAAATCCCATCAATACAAAGATAAAATAACGGAAATTCACTAAAACTTTACAAAAAAGGAATCTTTCCGCTTTGTGTACTTCGTTTGCCTTATACAACCGATGTAAACAAGCTAACAGAAATGAATACTGTTAGTTATCATATTAACTTGATACGTTCGAATAACACTGGAGAATTCTAGAGCATTTTACGCCTTACAAGTCACCCCATGATAATAGTTCCCTATATGTATGTATTAGCAAAAACAAAAATGTATATAATTTTGCTTGCTACATTTCCCAGATATTTACATTCAACCTATTAAAATGTTTTAATAACTACCATCTCTAATTAGATTAGTAATTAACTAACTAACATTAAAGATTTTCGAAAAAATGATATATTGTCTTACATTTTGGCACATATACGAGGGATGATCTAAAAAAAAGTTCACAAATCAAAAGAAAAATGCGTCATTAACAACAGATACAGGATACAAATGGTAATAGAGACACATATGGCCATCACTTTTATGCATAATCATCAAACCTGTTGATACATTTATCTCACGGCTGGACCAATTTGTTTAATTTGCCTCGGTAATAATCAGGTCTTTGGCTATCGTGCCAATTTTTGGTAGAATTTTGAACATCACCGTCTGATATGAAAATTGTTTTGGATAAGAGTTTCTTCAATGCCGGGAATAGGAAATAGCCACTGGGAATCAAATAGGGGCTTAATGGGGGAATGACTCAGGCCTCTTTCCAATACGTGTCCAACAATCTCTCTGTCTGCTTCAAAAGAACGGTACCATTTCGCCATATGTTGTCTACTCATTGCTTTGCCGCCCAAACACTTCAACGATTTGTCTGTGAATGTCCAATGAGGACGCATTCTCTACCCACAAAAATCATATAATGGCTCGCATCTCAGAGTGAAACCACTTCTCTAGATGTCTTGCCATTACCGTCGCTATTTCAGGTCCCAGTACTAATACTTCTTCTTGCATACAGCCGATCACCCCGCCATCACTGAACGTAGCAGTATCGACAGGATTTGTTGTGGTCGACTGCTGAGTAAGTATTGTCCAACCTTACATTCATCGAACAGTCAAACTAACATTCCTTTAGGGGTAGTAAATAACTGTCTTTCTCCAAATCTGCACTCTCTCAAACAATTGGAATAAAACTACCAATCTTGATCATCATATCCTTCAGGGATTTAAGATTACCTGGTACCATCAGTACAGTATTTAAATCATTATCGACAATCTTCAGGTCCTTCCTTAACTCTGAGATCTCCATACATTCCATTAAATAGCGGTAAACCCCAGTACTAATACTATCTCCTCGAGCGACCTAGGACAACTAGTCTATATATGTCCAATCTGGGTAACAATATACCCATCCAAAATCTCAACTTTCTAAACATTGCTGCCTTAAAACTTTTTTGGATCAACCCTCGTGTATAAATTTAATTTCTCATCGTGAAAAAAAGGAATAATTATAATTTACTTTCAAAATAATTTAGAAAAATTCATTAAATGTCTCTTATTTAATTTCCTTCTCAAAAGTTTAGTAAATATTGCTCAGGATTAATATTCATGTCTCTAAAAAACTAAGTATTTAATAATTTAATTTGGTGAAAAAAGTTCAATAATAAGTTATAAAAGTATAGTTGAAAGATATACCCCCATTTTATCTCTTATAGATAGCATGATATTTTTATTGCGTAGTTAGTTATTTTATGTAATTGCTAAGAATTATGCATATAAAATTTCATTCACTTTCATCCAAGGATGTGGAACTTTATTAGATTCAAACTAATAGAAATTAAATTTATGCATATATGTACTGTAAGTTCTGAATTAATTAAGTTGTATACTGAATGTTAAATCATATAAAAACGTCCTTAATTAAAGCATAAAAATTTAGCTTATGAATAAAATTAAAGAATTTGAAAATTTTCTGTTCAGGAAATTTGAATTACTCTTTCCTCCCTATATGATATTTTTAATTTAAGTTCTTAATAAAATCTTTTGGGAAACTCAATTACTGTTTGTCAAATGATATCTTGCATGAATTGGTTAAAACCAGCAGATATTCAAAATTAAAACTTTTATTCTAATTTCGAATTTCACATTTTTCTCTTTAAACTATATTTTGTTATTCCCATATATAACATTTTGTTACTATTTCTTTCAGTTCCTTATAATAAAGGAAAAAGAACTAGAATGATAAGCATTTAAAAACTTCATATAAAATAATCAAGAAATTGTGATTCCTGCAATCATAATATCGTTGCAAAATGCAAAAATAATACAGCAATTATTGTAAAAAGAAAATATTGCACAAAGTAACATTTATTAATGGAATTATTTCATACATAATTTTGAATAAATATTTGTATGAAATAATTTTTAGTAGTAATAGTAAATTTACAGGGATGTAAGTGGTAATATCATAAGAAGAATTTTCATGATAGTTGGCAATACCATGAATAAAAATTTGAGTTGAATGGCACTATTGGAAGGAGGATATTTTTGAATTTCTAAAATCCTTTGTATATTTCCTAAAACTATCACTTTCCTATCACTAAAAGTTTTTTTTTTATAAAATACAAAAAAATTAGAGCTTTAAAAATATAAATATAACTTTAAAGAATATATATATAACTTTAAAAAAATTAATAATCCTGAAAGTCAGCATGAAATTTTTTATATGAAGAAATGCTATAATGAAATTAATGTACTATTATAATTATAGTGTTATTCTTACTTTCATGTAAGGAATGTTAGAATTGTTGTTTATGGAAATTGTCATTGACAAGCCCGTATGAATCCCGCTCAGTTGAAAATCCTTGTACGTAAATAAGGAAATAGAAATACATCACAATATTCTGTTATTGCAAACAGGAAACATTCAAAATTCCACAAAATAGTTAAGAAATTTGAGGATTAATTTACACGTTTTGAAATTCAAGTTATGAACATAATATTTCTAACCCAACTGAAAGTTTTAGGTTTAGGTTTTCGTATTCCATCCTTTTTAAGCTAAATAAATATTCATAAATGAGAAAATCATTCTTATTATATTTCATTTCACACAGTTTATACTTTTACAGAGTTTGTTGAATCATCCATAGACACTAAAGGTCTATTACACACTGATAACCAGTATTAAAGGTCACACACTGATAATCACTATTATTTGTCGATATTCCAATTCTTACCCTATTTTTACCTCTTGAAGAAATATAAAAATAATCTATAAGCCATTTCCAACTATTCTACGAATCATTTCGTGTTAGGATTTACCATTAGCCGTAAATGCAGCTACGAATTTATCTCGAATTCAATCACTGGGCTTTCTACGCTGAACAAAGCTTTCATATTTCCATCTCCGCTCTTCATTAGAGAAAGGCGCGTTGAATAGCTGCTTATTAAGCAAGAGGCGTAGAGGAGCTGAATATAAACAAATATGTTTGGCATTGTTGGAAGAGGCTATTGTAGTGCCTTGTTTGCGAAAGTAGGGGGAATATTGACTGAGAGAAAATGCATGTGGTAAGGGGGAACTGGGAAATGTTCGTGGGTAAACATAATTTTGCTTCATTTTGTGTGATGGGAGCTGTTATTTAGTAGATGAGTGACTCTTAGTTTTGTCATTATTTGGAATTGGGCGTGTAAGAGCTGTTCATTGAAGTTCGTTAAAATTATTTGAAACTAATGAAAGTGATCCTGGTCATGAAAATATACTACTAAATAGAATGATTGTCCTTCTTTTACAGATATCCTATCAAGATACACAAAATATTTTTGATGCTTTTGGATTTAAGGCAATTTACAAGCCCACTGACAATTATCTGTCAACAATTTATGCCGAGTGAGGGCCTCTTAATTTTTTTCTATAGCGCCAAAAGTTCGACTTAGTTACTTCATACTTCACCTTCACTTGCAAAACCCCTTTTCAAGGGGGGAGGGGCACTTTCACACTACTCATAGGTACAATACAGAATAACAACTATGCTCGAACCGGGACGGCCAGATCATAGGGAAGACATAGTCTAAGGTTATATGAAAAACATTTTTTTCTATTTTCATCGTCTATTTGACAAAGTCAGCGATTACCCATCTAGGGCCAAGAGTACGACTTAGCTACTCACGCGTCACAACTCTTTTTACGGGGCGGACTTCATTCATACATTTCATTCACTCATCCACAGATCGTAATTTAGACCTGGATCAGAGAAAGATCCTTTTTGAATTAGTACCCCCCCCCCTAGTGGTTTCACTCTGGACATGGAAGATTTCGTGACCACAACAGATTTATACGCACGCCAGTCACCACACAAGAGGAGAGTCTACGACCGACTGGGTTTGAACTCACAAAATAAACGATGCGAGTCTAACGCCCTACCAGCCAGGCTATCTAGGCCCTAAATTTTTGATATGATCTCGAGACAATAATTCAATTCAATATATAATTCAGACAAATGCCACTTATTGAATGTTATTAAAAAAATGTAAATACTGAATTTTTAGTATTTATAAGAAGCAAGGAAAAAAAATATATGATGAGAGAACAGTCAATCAAAATTTATTTTATAATATTTATTTTATTATTATTATTAAAATGTATAAATTAATAACCTGTAATTTCTCTTTCCATCAGTATTTCACTTAAATTATCATACAAAAATTATCAATTTCAAATAAATTATCATGCAAAGAAACAGTTTAATAGAATATACAGTAAAACCTGGATATTTTATTTCTATTTCAGATGAATCTGTGATTACCAGGAAATGCAGAAATGCCTGCAGCATTCTAATTTTAGAATGAAAAAAAAGTTATCGTTAGCATTCTGAAAACCTTAAATTTCTTTAAAATTTAAAACCAATCAGGAACGTCTCATTATATCCAATTATTTTAATGATGATGGGGTCCTTATATGATCTCCTTCCTTATATGATATTTCAAAAATTGGGTCTTTTTTTTTAAGTATGATTCTTTGAAATTTTGAAATTTATTCTTTTTTCGGCAATTTAAGGTATCCAACTACGTTCGAATCAAATTTTTGAAAAATTGGATTTTTTAGAGACTGTTTATGGTTTTTAGATATACTGTCATATATAAACAATATAAATACAAAAAAATATTTGAAAATACAGTATATTTTGAGAAATAGGAAAATGTGTCACAAATATTAATGAAATTTAACCAAAACGGTTAACACTCTATGCAAAATGGTAATGCAGCAATCCTATTTTTCTTGGCACACAAGTTAGAGAATAATATGGTGCATGAAATGAACCACATTCTAAGAAAAATATTGAATTGCAAAGAAGTCATAGATAAAAATATGCGTATATATTCATTTTCCCATAAATTCACAACTTAATTTTTCTAAAAACACCTACAAATAAAAAAGTATTTCATCAACAATCAAAGTTTTGGTTCATTTCATTGATCACGTAATTTAAAACGCACGCTGCAATTTTAATGTAAATACCTCAATTAGCTTTTGAGATAACATGTAAATAGAGGAAAATTTTTATGAAAATTAAAATTGAAGTTAAAGCCAAATTTCAGCTGAAAAAGAGGTTTAGCTGAAAATTCCCGTGGACGATAGGTCAGGCGTTCCTTTTCCTAGAAAAGATAAACTGTTTTGGAAAGAGGAAAGTTTGAACTACAAGAAACATTAAGAACAACAAAAAAATTGCCAATGTGTTCGAAAACCAATGTTTTTAACATAGTCGGATACCTTAATGCATTTTCTATCTATCTACCATACCGAAATGGCTTGAAACAGGAAAATTTTGCTATGATGTGTTATGCTTTTTATAATCTTCTACCACTCCCTTTCACTGAGTTTATTATGTTAAGATGCACATATCATATGAAAAATATGCAAACATAATATAAACAAATGAGAATTCAATTTGTCCATCTAAAGACAACTGCGTGACTAACAGAAATAAGAAAATTTTCATGCATAAATTGTGGATTGTATGATTTCATTTAATTTACGTCCCGTTTTGAAGCAACATTAGACCTATTTTGGGACGAACCACGTAGTTTTGAACCGATGTCAGATGACAAGGACGACTACTGAGCTGGCATCCCCTCTCCAAACTTCCACACCATACCAGCGAGAAGAAATTTGGCCCCGACGGATTCAACGTGTACCGGATCCAGCTTACACGGCAAATTTCCGAAGGAATCGGGCCTCAGTCATGAAAACCTCCGGTTATGAAGCCGGGACCTTACCACCAGGCCACCGCTGCCAAACGTTAATTGTGGAATTAATGACAGAATATCTCTAACCACACTCTCCTGTTTTGTGTAATTGATTCAACACTTGTGGCACGTGCTTTGTTCTTTAAACACGCTCGCTCAGATAGATTTCGTGGGTAAGGAAGTTTTATAAGAGCATTCAAAGGCTGTTCAACTATAAATTCCTTATTAGCTATTGACTAAGCAAAGATCTCTTTTACATAACAGCCTTCAAGTTTAAAATACGGGCTGTCGTTACGGAAGAGGGGAATTTCTCTTATATTTGAAAGAGAATAGAGAAAGAAGAAAGAGGGCGCTCATTTCGTTGCTTACGAACACCTTTGAGGTGAAACTACGACTTTGCTCGAACATACAAGACACAACCCTTTTTAGTGGGAGGTCGAACTCATTCATACACGCAAGTCATCCATCATCCATCCGCAAGTCAGAATTTAGATCCAACAACTCATCCCTGATTCAGTACCCTCAGAGGTATCATTTGTTTTGGGAACTTGGAGGACTATGCAGTCACGGCCTATTTAACGTGCTCCAACTGCCATTAGCCAACACGACTACCTTTGGCGGATACCAGCACGGAACTCGCTACCTTTCGGTTACGATACTGGCTCTCTACCAGCCAGGATCCGGCTTCCTAATATTCTGAACTAAACGTATTTTGGAAATCAAAAGTAAATAAGTTTTGACATTGAACAAAGAAAGTAACCTGATGCTGAACTTTATTCGAGAGATATAAAATAAGCATATTAGTTCTGGAATAAAATTATTTCAATATTTTCTCATTTGTCTACAAAAGTAATCAATCAGAAATTCTCCGACATAAAAATTCAAATGACAAATCTTCTGGAACTTTCTACCGACATGTCTAACCATATATCAACAAAAGAGTACTTACTTTTCGAACAAACATTGCATGTAGTATTTAAGAAAGAAAAAAAAACCTTGAATAGTTTACTCGTCATAAGAGCATGTTTCACTCCATCTATCCTGGAAAATACACAGAACCTATTAATCATTCACAGAAAACAAATTCAGAGCATTCAATTTCCTTCGGTATCTCGGGAAACGAATATTTCTGGACACAAGTTGACAGATTTCTTGGCGGAGTTTGACAAATCGATCCACAGATGCGCCAGTCATTTCTGGAAATAACGAATACGAATTTAATTTCAAACGAACTCATGAATTATTCGGAACTTCAGTCGTCTAGTAAGCTAATTGGAACACACGAAATCAGTTAAAGTACTAAAAACGAGACTTGTTAGACAATAATATTGAAAATAAATGCATGCTCGTTATTTTAGAGCCAGGTAGTTTTAGCTTTTGTTTTGATGTTTAATTGTAATATTTGGCGATGAAATCCCAGAGAGCATTCTTTTGAGAATCTGATAAGTATCGTGGAATATTTCTAAATAATCAAATATTTGAATTTAAAAATTCGTTGAGTTTCAATATCAATGCCTACGCCTTAATTGAGTTTCAGCACTGTAATATCGAAGTAGTGACTGGACTTTAGGTATTTTTAATCGAAAACTAATCAAAATATATGCTTTTTCTAAGTAAATGCGAAGCTTGTCACTTTCACATGACTTTAAATTTTTACATCTAAATTTGTCGTTCATAACAGTTTTATTTTCCTTCAACTATTTCTCTAACTTTAATGAATATTCAAACAACTATTAAATATATTTTACAACAGAAATAAAAATATTGGAGCAAGACCGAGCAGTTAAGATTCGATCACCTGTTTAGTTATTTGTCTTAGAATTTGCCATGTTGTATTAAGATATTCGTTGTATACAGAGTACAATATAAACTATACTTAAAAATTTGTAATCTGACTACTTATTAATCATATTACCGACATTCCGGTTTTTATTTCAATTGAGTATTAAAACGAAATACTCATTTTTTTTATGTGAGAGGCGGAAATCTATATTAGTAGTGTAAAATCAGCATACATGGTAGACAATTGGAAAGTATTATTTACAAACTTAGCATGTAAATTCAATAACTTTTTTTTCTTTATTATAGCTTCAAATACTTAATCAAAACTATTCTTTTATTGATTTCAACTTTTTTCTTTCTTCGGATTGAAAATATATATTCAAACAATCAATGTTTAGTGCATTTTTATCGTTTTCGTTGGTAGAGCTTTTTGTTAAGGCCTCAGTTTTATGAGATTATTCTATTATATGCTTGTTACGAATTTGTAATGTTGCTTCCCTTGCAGTAAATCTTTTAGCAAAAAGATAATTTTACGATAACAGTAAAGGCTGCTGAACTCATGTTTATGTGACAAATTAGCGATCATTTGCCGATGCTATTGAATGATACAAACATTCGAAAATCTTCTCGATAACTTCACTAGCAGTCGATTTTTGACAATTGTTCTTAAAGCTTCTTTTCCTGTCTCAAAAACTATAAAAAATCGAAAGACAAATCAGTTGAGTTACGGAAAAGAGTCAGGAACGAATCAGTAGAGTTAAGCTCAAGACAGTAATTAAAAGAGTTCCTAAGAGTTTTCTTGCTGTTACAGTTGTTTATTTCTGAATTTCTGTTTATGTACTGCTATTTAGGAGGTTAATTAATAATTTATGAATTTAAAAAATGATTTGTATTCATTTTTTTCACGAAAGAAGATACCAATTTCAAACTTACAGTATTACTATTTACTTTGGGCGATATACGCTAATGTAAGGTTGATATTGTGATGTAAAAATAGCCAGTATATTTGAGAAACTATGAATATATTTAGTAATAGTTTAACTGTGTATGCGAGAATAATTGCTTGTTTTATATTTCGTTGTTTTGGTTATATAGGGCGAATTACATGAAAAAGTTTCAATTGAAGAACATTAAAATCCTGGAAGATATAGATATTTCAATTTGTTCCATTTTTTTGCTCTCGAAAAGAACCTAAATTACAAGGAGTTTCTAATAAATTAGTTTTTGTTACTTGAATTTTTGAATAAAATTTCCAAATGATATCAGTGATTAGAACACATACTAAATATTCTTTTATATTAAAAACAAATTATGCAAGTGGGATAGGTGAAAATACTGTGGAAGTGATATTGGAAAACTCTACATCCGTCGGAGCCAAAAGATGTTGTTGTTCCGAATTTTTTGCCTCTCTGGTTTTTTAAGCAGCGCCATCTAGGGCCAATAGGTCAAGATAGTTTCACACTAGTCGCAACCCTTTTTACGCTTTGGTTCATGCATTTTCATTTACTCATCCATAGATCGTAATTTAGACCTGGATCAGAGATCGATCGCCTCTGAACCAGTACCCCCAATGGCATTACTCTCGACATGGAAAACTTTGTGACCACTACAGATTTATAGCCAGCCACCACCACACACGAGGTTTTTGACTGGCGCGGTCCGAACTGGCAACCTAACGGATGCGAATGAAGCCAAATGCCTCCTCATTTGTATCGTGGGAAAGAGTGGTTTCTCAACCCTTTTATTTAAATTCTTCTTTAGGAAAATATACCCCTGAGTTGCAGTCGAGTTGCTTCACAATAGAATATCAATACAACTTAAAATTAAAAGGGAAAATTGTAAAGAAAGCCACAAACTTCTCCAAAAATGCATTTGTAGTACAGTGTTCCAGCAATTCAAGGCTATTGAATAAAAATTTAAATAAAACTTCTTTTCTAGAAAACTATTTTTATTTTTAGAAGTTTTTTCTGATTTGCAAAGATAGCATAAATTAAATATAGTTCACTAATGAGTATTTTATTACGTGAGAACATGATATTTTTTCACTTGAATTTTTTGAAGCCTCGAAATGTGAAGGCAACAAATTGCTGAAGCCTCAAAATTGCGTAGGCCATAAATTGGCAATTTATTCCTTTTATATTTTGGAGTTGGCTTTCACAGTATAGTTTTTCCGTTATTTATCATCTGCTGTTGAATTTTCTACCTTGGAAATCACAATTTTATGGCCTAACTCGAGCAACGTTTTTCACAAAAAAAAATTTAAAAAAAAAAATATTGTTTATTTAATCGATAAATTTTGTTGTTTCATGGATAATTTCAATTAATTAAAGTAGGGTTATTAGAAAATAATGCAGAAGGTGTCACATTTGGTGATTAATCGCCAACTAAAGCTTCAACTTGATTTCTTAATTATTCTCTGAAGTCTTACGAATGATCTAAATTAATTTAAATCATTAACCAGTTTAAGCCGGTTTGAAACAGATTATATCTATCAGATTACGCACGATAATGGGAGCTAATTACGAGACTATCAAATTACGCACGATTCAATATGTAGAAAAACGATGGGTTTTTTTTCCCATTTCAAAATTGGCCGAGCTCCAAAACTTTGTTTGCCAGCTAGAAAAAAATGAATGTTTAACATTTTATCACTTTTATATATAGAGAGGGGGGGGGGGAGAATAGATACCAAAAGTCTCCTGATTGTTTCAAACATGATTAAATTGGTTAATGATTTAAATTAATTAAGACAAATAATAACTTAAAAATAATAATGTTTGCACATAACTTGAAATTTGCCATAGTAATTTTATTTATTTATTTATTTCATTCTGTAAAAGAATTAATATTTTTTTTGTCTCTTATAACCGAAAAAAACGGTAATTTATCATCTTAATTTCGTAGCAGAAAAATGTTCACCACAAATGTCCAAAACCGTTTCAAGTAACCATAAGTAAATATTCTTCTCCTACTTGATAGCTCCGCTATTCATGATTAAACACTCAGACTACAAGACTCCATCTCCGTTGTCTACGTTCGACGCGGAGCATATTTTAGGCGATAAATTATGGGTGACAGCCATATTTATTCATGTATAACGGCTCTCATTTCGGGTTGAGTTTGAATTCTGCTGCCAACAAGAGATATGGGTCATTAGTAAAGGGTGTCCCAACTTGGATGGTGGAGATACTAAACAGTGCTTCAAAATTATATTAATTAATTTGTATGGATATTTCCCCGATGGAACAAGCAAGAAACACCTGCTTAGATTTTTATTTTTTATCTCACCTTGCTAGAATTACTAAATAACTTGCAATTATTTCAACTGGTTACAAGTATTTTGTTGATGATAATGTCTTTTTCATCCGGTTTATTTCGCTTTTAAGCTCATGTATTTCCTTTCTGTATTTCAGTACTAGAAGCAATTGGTGACCAGTTAGTTAGCGAAGATTTCTGACTGCAAAATTTTCTATTATGTATTTTATGTGGCTGTCTTATGCGATAAAGCGTGTATAAATTTCATATATTAATAGATAAATCATGTATTATTTTAGAAGCATTGTACAGTTGTATTTATTCTGCTTTGTATTTTCCTAATTTTCTATCTTCTTACCCAAAGTTTGAAATTTTGTTTTAAATAAAAGTAATAAAAATATTAAAAAGGGAAGTTTAAAGATATTTCATCTTTTTTTTTACTCATCCAGTTAAACTTTTATTGTATTCAGATGTTGAATAAGTTCTCACATTTTTTTTTTGTGAAAATAATGCGTTATTAAAAAAATTCTGTAAACACATGATACCGAAAGTATTGTCCATCGCTAGCAACTAATTTTCGCCATCTTTCGGGCAGCACTTGAATTCCACGTCGAAAAAAACGAGACGACTTTTCAGGTTATTCAAGAGTCGAACTCATTTTTGGAATCTTCATAAGAACTGTATGCCAGTTATGTGTCATCGATCGGAACAAGTGGTAGTCGAAAGGGGCAATGTCCGGTAAATACGACGAATGGGGAAGGATTTCCCTTTTAATCATTTTCAAGTAGTTTTTTACCGGTTTTGCAAAATATGACCTAGCATTGTCATGTTGCAAAATGACCTTGTCGTATCTCTGCTCGTAAGAGACTGTTTTCCTTCAATTCTCGGCTTAATTACTCCAGTTGTAGTCTGTAGAGACTTCCTGTGATAATTTCAGTTTGCAAGAGAAATTCATAATAAACTATACCCACCATTTGCAGAGCAGAAGCTTGGAACTATGGGTATTCGGTTTTGCTAAAGAATTGATGCATATCTGAATTTACCCTACGATTTTCTGCACTTACGGTTATTGTAGTGTATCCATTCTTTATCATCAGTTCCCGTAAGATGCAAATTTCCTTTCCTTTTCTGTCATTGAATCGATTGTTTGCTGTGAAAAGACGCCGTTCGATGTCTTTCGGTTTCAACTTCAACTTTGCTTTTGAATCATTCCTAATGCTTTCAAATGTTTCGAAACTGTTGTGTGATCAACTTCTAATTATTCTGTGAGTTCAGTTAGCATTTGACAAGAGTATTCAAACTTCCTTAGTACACCTAAACATCTTTTATCTTCAAGATCAAAATGGTGATTTTTAAAGCTTTCTAAACCAGTTTCTACAAGTGGTTTCAGACAGAGAAACATGGATGTCGTAAGTCTCAACAAGAATTTTGTGAGCTACAATTTCATTTTCTTTTTGAATGAAATAGTGCAGTAAAGTTCCCCGCAAATACACTTTTTTGGCTCGAAATTCATTTAACACAATGAAAAAGAAAGTTGTTTGCGCTTCCGAGAAATAACATATACAGAAATTCATGCTTGATTATAGTACTTGGAAATAGATGCATCACTATCATAAACTAACTCGATCATTACCGGTAACGCCATCTATTAGAAAACTGTGAAAACTTATTCAACCATCCAATATGTAAGAAAATTTCAAAAAAATAGTTTTTTAAATGTATCTTTTAAAAAAAATACCTTCTGGTTATAAAAAAGTATATTTTCGTTCTTTGATTCGCAAAAGTTTACTTTCCCGGAGTCCCGAAAATTGCAGAGATAGTCTAAACATATATTAGAGAAATCGAATTTGTAATTAGCCAAGTTGAAGTAACTGTAATTTATTCCATAGAATGTACGGTAAAATATTGTGTGTGTTTTTTAATTTCTCGCAAAAAGGAGAGGGCTGTAGTCGGCCATTGATGATTTAATACTTGCCATGAGATTTTGCATAAAATATGCTATTGAAATCGTCAAAGGCATTAAAGTTATGGAATTCGGCTATTTGATTTGGCTAATATCTATTAATAATAAAGGCTATATGATATAGAGATGTGAATATGCGTTGGCGTTCTACAAGCTCGAATATTTGACCCAGATCTTACAGATTGTCTAAACAGAAATTAGGGGAATCGAATTTGCAATTGGCCAAGTTGAATCAACTATAATTTATTCCATAGAGAATATATAGTAAAAAATTTTTTTCATTTCTCCAAAAAAAAGGGTTGCAGTCAGCCATTGACGATTTAATACTTGTCATGAAATTTTGCATAAAATATGTTATCGAAATCGTCAAAGCCATTAAAATGATGGAATTTGGCTATTTGAATTTCCTAATTATTACTAATAATAAAAACTATATGATGTGGAGATGCACATATGCGTTGGCATTCTACAAGCTAGAATATTTGGCCCAGATCTTACAGATTAGTAACATATAGTATTGTAGCATATTGGAAATATAACGATGTACCGTTCATTTTAACATTGTAATAAATTTAACAAATAAATTTTTCAATAAATTTTAATAATAAATTTTATTTAATTTTTTTAATTTAACAATAAATTTTAATTAATAAATTTTTCAAAAAGAAATTATTTTAATATTTGTAAAAGCGTTCTTTCTGAATATAAATAAAAATGCATTGTTTGTAGAAATGATAAATATCGATTAAAATGTGATCACTTTTCCTTCACTGTAACATTTCATAGAACATTTTCGAAATCGAAGAAATATTTCTTTTTCATCTTTACTACAACTTTCATCGCATAAAATCATTCGATTTCCCTTTTTGACGAAGAGGTATATTTAAAAGCAAGCAAAACTGCATTGGAGAGATAAGATTTGGAAGAAAAGAACTGAATTTTTAACTAGATACTAGGGAGAAGTGTAGATAGAAGTGAAAAAGTCCCTTTCTTGAGAAAATATCGAAGTAACAAGATCAACGAAAGAATAAAGAAAGCAGCTGTGCAGAGATCAACTCCTCAGGCTCCAGATAGCTACTTCGAATTCTCCCAACCAAATTCTCTTCAAATTCTCCCAATGCCGGCTCCCAAACAAAAGGGGTTACAGAAAGAAGAATAAATTCGTCTCCAAAATATCCAAATTTCGCTTTTCTTGTTGTTGTTCTTGAAATACAGCATTAATCAGCCTCTTTTTATTCATCTGACAGATTTTGAAAGACAATGTATAGTTATGTTTTTAAAAAACTCGAGATTTTGACGAATCTTACATTTCAGGATTTAAAAAAAAAAATGGAATCGTGTCTGTTTATTCGTAAACACTTAAATTTGAAGGAACCGGTTTGAGTAACGCAACTTATCATCGCAAGTCATGAGGTTCATTACCATTCATGGTCATTTTTCATTATGGTTCACACGTAACTAAACATTATAAATAATTGTTGGTGTTCTATATTTCTTTAATTGTTATAATTGTTCCTGTTTGTTTTAGAATAAATTTAAACATTCTTTTGTGTTGAATGTAACTGTTTTTTCTGCTGTTGCATCTGGCAACAAGGATTACGTTCTTATTGAAATAGAACGAGAGAAATACTCGATGTCACTTTTAATTGACGTAGTCTGTGTTTTGATTTTAATCTTTTAAAAACGTTTTCAGTCGTTGATAGTAATATTCTAAAATGAGAAAAACGTGTATTTTATGTCGTATCGGGCGTTTACTACCTGCACTTTAAAAAGCAGAGTCAAAAAGCGCTTTGAACTAGGTGGTGAAATATGGAAACATTTATTTTAGTAAATTTATACCAAACTTTAGATGATGTCCATTGAAAGGAAATTTCTTTGTCCAGCTATCCAAATAATTAAAAAATGTTAACAACATGATAATTACAAACCAATTACTCAAAACAACATAATAATTACGAAATGTAAGTAACTACATAAGTGGAATTTGATTGAATGCTTTAGGATCTGAAACATTGAGCCATTTCCATATTTGATACTAAATATTCGAAAGATTAACTGTTGATTAATTAAGGCTTTTTGCATACCTATAATTTTAATAAATCAAAAATGCAGCAACTTAAGTAAATAAATTCACAATTTTAGCATCCATTTTGAGAATTCTTATTAAATTTTGGCCATATTTGCCGTTGATCCAGCAAAAGGGCTGACCACCAGCCAGTCATCATTTTCTCGTGCATTAAAGTGTGATAAATCAAAAACACAATGACGTAATAAAATTTCGATAGGTAATCTTGCTATTACAATTGCAGTTATAGATATTTTAGTTTCAAACTGTCTGGAGAAAGGCGACTAAAATTTATATTCAATTTTCTTTTATTTATATATCAACCATTTGTCAACGACTAATCTTCAAAAAGTAGTCATTTCACATTGTACGCTAGCTTCAGTAACGACGCTAGATTCGGACCAAAAATTTGTCTTGTGTAATTTTTGTTCTACAAGGAATGCAATTAATATACAATTTGCAATATTTCATAGCCTTTAAAAAACTCATACTCGAGGTTCTAAAATTAAAACTCTAAGCGTTTGTCTCCTTTATGGTCTTACATAAATTAAACAATTTTATCAGATGGTGGTGGAATATTTAACACTTTATCATAACATAGAAACAGTTTAGAATACGAGAAAATTTCAACCATATTATTCCCGCCAGTTTTACTTGATCAAATCTCAGTATCCCATCTGTTTCTGTATAATTACAAACATCTACAATCAGCTACAGGAATATCATATAATTTAGAAGCATTTTTAAGTTACCACCTATTTGTAACTATACACATTTCATTAGATTCAAAACCTTATATATAAGTATGTTTTTAATGAGAACATTGAAATTATGTTTGTAGGGAGGTGACTAATGCTGTTTCAAGACCAAACTTATGCTGGAAAATATGCTGATTTACCTATTTTTCAAGTTAATGTAAGATGACAAATTCCTCGCCAATAATGATGTTCTTGTGAGCGTTATTTGAAAATAATTGTATTATTGAACTGTTCACTATTAACTTCTACCAAGTTAATGCAGAATCAGATGAGAATTACTTTTCAAATTCTACTTTTCACATTCAGTTTCAATCTATTTATCCATTTCCAACTTTACCCATTTTATTCCCGTAATTTAAGGAATTATTTCAAGTATTCCTAGAAATAACCGTAGAGCAGGTTTAAAATTGTTCTTGGAGAATTATTCCTGTTTAATAACTGAACATCAATTTTCTATTGATTTATTGTGATTTTTATTATAGGATTAATTAATTATTTTGATGTTTTCTGTATCAATAGATTATATAGGTTCTATGTCACCGGGAAAAACTGAAATCTGGAGAATGTAAACATATACCAAATACCTTAGTGAGAAACCGAATATTTTATTATATTCTCATATATTCAGAATATCACCGATGTATGTAGACAATCACTACACACTGATGGTAAAAAAATATTTGTGTTACGCCTTTAAATCATTATGAATTATGTATCAAAACAGGTGAAAGCTATAGTAATTAAGCTTAAAAAACTAAAGTAATAAATAAAACTACGAAATTAAAATAATTAAACTATTAAAGGTATAGTATTAAACTTAATTATGTGATTGATGTTATATTAGTTTATTTGTCACAACAATTTTAAACTGTTACGGCACTTTGAATTGCACAAAAGTTTACGGCATTTAGTTGTGAAATTTAGTTAAGCAATGAGAGCGTGTATGTCTTTGTCCTCCTCTTCTCGAATTAGTTGTTGCGTATTCTCTCAGCGGCATTTCTTCAGAAGAAATCTCATCAACGGAAAGCAACTCCTCTTTACAAATTACAAGCTGATTTTGGTACAAAGCTGCTTGAGGGTATCATTTTTATTGCTAATTTATAAAAGTAGCAGTCTTCTATTTTAAAAACAACCGCCAACACGTTTCGGTATCTATAAAATATCGAGGATTTGTATTCGAACAGTGGTGTCACCTCTCCGAGGACATTAGCATCTCGTTTTAACCTCCACCAACACATGTCAGTGATTTTCGACATACACCGGTGATAGTCCGAATACATACGAATATAACAAAATATTCGGTCTCTCACCGAGGTATTTGGTATATATTGACATTCACCAGTGAGTTCCGACATTCTCCAATTCCGGACATTCACAGTAACAACTATATGTAAAAAAATTTATGTTAGAAAGCATACAGATAATTAAATTCTCAATTGACAGCAAATAGTTTCAGCCTCTAATGATATAATTCATTTTGTGAAGGCATGCAATATTTAAAGATCATACGTACGTGATCAAGATTTTCATAAATATTTTGCAACCATAAAATTTACTCGTCAAATTGATATATAACATTTTGATACAACAGGGACGAATTTATTCGTCCCTGTTGTATCAAATTTCACAGGGAAATAATTCGAGTGAATAGATAAGGAAAATTCCCTGATGCTTTAGTTTGTTATGCATGTAATTTTGAATATTAAATTGTTGTTTATAATATGCGTTTATAATATGTAAATTATAATGTATTATTTATCTTCATACTTTACTATTGAAATTAAATAATTATATTAATAAGTAGGAAAAAATAATTCCAATTAATGAAAACAGTATGTATCATTTACATTCATATTTATTCAAAGTTGTGTCACTTCATATTTTCTTCGTTTTCATGTTAATTATTCATAAAGTGCTTTGAAGCATCCTTTAAAATGATAATAAGATTACTAAGCACATTTTTAAGAAAAATTTATTTGAAAATGAAAGAATTATAAAACAAATTCTATTGAAGCAAGCAAAGTTTATGAGTTAAGTTAAGATTCTACTTTAAATCAGTTCTTTTGCCGAAAAAAACAAAAGCTTATATCTTTAAAAATGAAGAAAACTTAGCATTTCAACTTTTCAAACAAATATCTAAATGAAATGAGAAAAATTAAATTATGTAGTCGTTTCCAATTGTAATGAAAATTAAAACTGATAAAAGTTGCTGAAGAATCAGAGAGAGATGAAATCTTTCAGAAGTGAAATCCAGTACGTTTAAAAATTAATATAAATTGAACGTTTTATTATTGCTTGTTGAAATTAAAAGTTATACTTCCGAGTTTAAAAAATTATCGTTAAATCTATTTTTGTGCTAATGTTCTTTATATAGCATCATTATTAAAAGAAAGCCTTTATAATCTTCTAAGTGATTCTTTCCATTGCACATTAAAACAATCAATAGTTCTTAAATTATTCACGATCCCAAGGAAAAGAATTACCCACAAAGGCAATATTTTTGTCGGTTGTATAAAAATGGGATTTTCGACTATTGTTTTGTTTTCTATATTTTGTGCACTTTCATCAAGAATTGATCCAGTTGAAGAAAACGATCGCCAAATCTGTATCAAAGTAGAAAACATCCAAAGGCATATAATTTTATTAGAATAGAACTTCGCCTTTCTTCTTACTGAAGTCGAAAAATGATTTTGAGAACAATTTTTTTTCAGTAAGAATAACACTGAAATAAATTTAGGAAAAAAAGTAAATTTAATAAAAAAATATATAAAATATCTGAAGCGGAATTTTTATTTGAAAGTTTCGGTATCACTGACAACGCCCTTAAATTTAAATAAATAATATAACGCCATTTTTAAAGCAACACTGAGGATGCTTTCATAGAGCTTTGTAAGTTTGAGACGATCAAATAGCAAGGAAAGCACTTGAGCTGGACTCCATACTCTAAGATTCCACACCATAGTCCCGCTGGACTTATAATACACTAAGTCTGCTTATACGGAGGTGTTTTAGTTTCAAATTTGTAACCTTGCAATTAAGAAATGCTAACTTCATCCTGCTACAACTCCAATGTTTCTATAATAATCACAGTTTGTTATTTCCGATTTCATTTAAGTTTTATGTGTATGTCTATTGCCTAAAATATTTTGTTTCTAAAATTTGTTTAGTTGAAATTTGGAGGGTTTATTATTATTATTATTATTATTATTATTATTTCGGGTACGAAACCTAGGCAAAGTACCCTAATTACCGATTACTTCTTATTCGAGGTTTTAAAGAACATTTGATCTTAAACGCGAAAACCCTGAGCACGAAAAACAAATTTTTGGAATTATTTCTTTCTACGTATGAACAAAGGAACTCAAAACTGTTTTCAGATAGACGAATAGAATTTGATATATAAATTATGTAGAATTTTTATCAAATTTCGAACGTTTACTGGGCTTGAACGTTACCGGAGTATCTGGTTCTTTAAATATAATAGAGCTTAATAACCACAGAATGTGAGGGATTGAGTAAATTAAATTTTTTACACGTTTAACATCTTAAATATACATTCTTATCAATTTTGTACCAAATCTGACTAACAGTTGACTATTTGTAAATCAGTACTTTCGTCCACATGTAAAAGCAATAATTCATTTACACAATGACTTAATCAATGCCATTCGGTGTATTATCTTACAACAAGAGCTGCAGTTTCGTGTCAATATTTTGATTTCGATTGATATTCAAATAGAAATTAAAAATGTATTATATTCATGTAATGGAATCAATAAAAATTCTTGAATCATACCAAAGATCGACATTTCATAGCTTCTGTTCACCAGTAGCATTTCTCAAGGTCATAATTTATTGTAAAGAATAAGACCTTTATTTAAAGAGGATGTGGAGAAATTTTCGAGAGGAGATCTCCAGCTGGTTTCTTTCCAAAAAGAAATCAAAGATTACCTCAAATAAAAATTATTTTGAGCATAATTATATAATTGGTCATGGTCTGGAGTATAATTATATAACTGGTCATAGTTTGAAATATGCTTGACATCAGAGCTGAAATCGGCTATGATCTGAAATATATTCGACATCAAAGCTAAAACCCGTCCGTTAAATCTTGAAGCCTGGCAACACGATTCTAGTAAACAAAACAAACACGAAAACAGCCTTATTAAAAAGATTTTTTGGAACATTTTTTGCAAAAAATTTTGTTTGTTGCGAAACCATTGGTGCTGAATGTAATTATTAATCTGATTTTGGCATGTAATTATCTTTTAATAAAGGTTACTTATTAATTAACAGTGAAAGAGCCACAATTCGCCAAATAAAACAACAAAACGCCCCGTCCTTTGAGCACACTTCTAACGTACGAGAAGAAAACAAGTATTTACTTAAGCCGTTTATGCAAAGTGTACAGGAAAAAATCATACTTTCGCCAACGAATCGCCAACACTTCACCGTTGATTAATAAATGCTACAATCATTACGTGATGGCACTAAAAGTGTTGCTAGACATGATAAATACCCAAATTTATATCTTGATGCATGATTAAAAAATCTAGCAAGAAATGCTATAGGGGAGTAGCAGATTGGAGGTATTACATTTGACGGGTAATTATTTCTTAAGAAATAGGTGTTCACTATAAAACGTGCTTTTTTTTCAAAATTTCAAATAGATATTTAATTTAAAAAAAATAATTGATTTTGACTTTTTTGTCACTAATTTCGAAAGACATTATTGCATAAGATCGATTTCCAAGTCATTTCAAAATTCAAAAAAATACCATAAATAAAAAATACCACCATTTATTGTTTTCTCATATTATTTTATCTAATTTAATAATTTCTTCAAAATATTATTAAAAACATTAACAATAATGCATTTTATCCTTGCAGTAATTACGTTTGTGTGTGTATCTATTACTATCATATACAATACGTGCTTTGGAAGGATATTTTTAATTATATGAAATTTTGTTTTTATTATGATATAATTCTAAATCTTATTTAAAGATAGGCGAAGATTCATTATCATTCTATGATGTTTCAGACTACGGCTAGAATCCCTCTTTTTCTATAAAAAAAGATTGTTGACTGATAAAAAATTTTAACAACCTAACTATCAATCTTATATGCATAATTGTGATGTAATTCACAACAAAATATTTACAGATAAAACATGTTACTCTTGCTTATATTAATTTGCAGACATAATTAAATTGTTCTATTTTTCAGGAAATAGTGTATGGTTATATGAAAACCCTTTTTTTTTATTCATTTCAGAGTTAAAAAAACTCAAAATTATGATTAACTATTATAATTACTGATGTATCTCAGTTATAATCTACTAATGTATTATCTAAAAACGAGATGAATTTGATTTATGAAATAATGAAGCTACAAAAGAAAGGGTTATTTCAGATTTTCCAATCTAATCACATCCTTCATGGTTTTATTTCTTTTTTATAGAACATTGTTTTCTATTATATCAAAATTTCTCATATCACGCTTAGATTTAAGAAAAAAATAAACTTTAATTCATTTGAGATGAAAAAAATAGATTGCCTTCAACTTTAAAAAGATTATTCCATCATAAATATATTGCAAACAATGGATGTAAAATAGTTATTTAGCATTTATTCGCATAACCAATATATCCTTTAATTTCAATAACAATATAGATTTTATTAGAATTAGATCTAACCTCCGACAGTTATTCCATCGGAAAAACCCAGATCCAAAATTCCACAGAATATCAAAGAGAAATTGATTGGCCAAATTTGATTTAATATGCTCTAGTTCGCACTAAATGGCTAAACTTTTGTATTCACGTCTTGAAAGTACAATCCCCAGTATTCAGGTCAAAATTCAGCCGTTATGCTACGCTATATCTATTTACACTCATGTCCATAAATTAAGGATAATTTCGAGTCACGCAGAAATCGAACTCTAAAATACATATAAAATCACATGCAAATCACAAAATCTTCAAAATCACATGCAAATTGCATGAGTCCACTAGATGACACCGATAGGGCATCACAATGGCGGGCGTGTAAAAGAGTGATGACAATTGTTCGCAAGCGCTTTAAAAGCCTTTAAGTGAAATAGCTGTATAGATATGACACAAAGGAACATTTGGATTATATTTTATTTGGTAGAATTAACGACAGTCTGAATGTGGGCTTACCCATCTGGAAGTATCCAAGGAACATGGAATCACCCAGAGTGTCATCTCTAGGCTTTGGAAACGATTCTAAGATAATGGTAATGTGAATTGACGATACAGCACGGATCGCTCCAGAGTCACAACACCGAACAAGGACAGGTATATGGCAGTTACAGCCACAAGAAACAGACGGAACACAGCATCAGGCCAGTCTGGTTAGCTCTTTTCAGCCACTGGTGCAATAGTTTCAAGGCAGACGTACAGACGCTAAGGCAGATTGGTCCCTTTGCTCGTAAGCCTATCAAATGTATTAGACTTGCTGCAACTCACTATCGCTCGCAGTCAGTTTGGAGTAGAAAACATGCACTGTGGACATCGCAACAGTGGCCTTGTGTGATGTTTTCGAACGAGTCCAGGTTTAGCTTAAAATTTGATTCTCCCCCAATTATATGGAGAGTGCCAGGTATCCGTTACCACCAAGAAAACATCAATGGACGACACCGTCAAGGTGATGCAGGATCTCTCATTTGTAGAGGTTTTGGGTTCCAGAAATGACCTGCATGCATAAATTGGAACCATGATTGGCCAAATCTGTAGGGATTTCATTCCGGAACAACATGTACGTTTGTCTCTTGGCGAAATGGGCACAGAATTCGTGTTTATGGATGAAACGCATGTCCGAACCTTGAAAAAATCATAAACCAATGCCTTCAATCGGAGAATATAATCCATATGAACAGTCCGGCATTCATACCGGGCTTGAATCCAGTAAAGCATGTGTGGGACATGTTTCGCCGACTAGTCCATCAACCACTTCCTACATGTCTACCGGAACTTTGACAATATTACACCACTCATTACTTAATGAGTTGTGTAATATTCCCCAAGATCAGATCGATAATTTGGTACTCAGCATGCCTAGGCGTTGTACGGCTTTATTGCATCATGTGAGAGACATATTATATATTAATCACCATACCACCATGTAATATTGTGTTTTTTAAATAGATTTTATTTATAATTTGCTCCAGGGAGCAAAAAATCAAAATTTTCATTAAAGATATTAAACATATGGCATCATTTTTACTCTTTGCCTATTTTAATAAATAGGTTTTACAAAGTCACATTTGTTTTGTTTCTGATTCTTTCTTTTCTTAAACAGCATTATCCTTAATTTATGGATCTGAGTGTAATACTAGCCCTCTTTCATGGCTTATTTATTCATACGTTTAATTAAATATTTTGTGTAACTTAATCTTAAATACTTCCATAACGAAATAATTTTATACTGCAAATTTTGTTCTATATGTAGTTCATACTTTTTTTTAAAAAACACAGAAAATATGTTAAATGAAATTTTAATTTTTAATAATGGAAAAAAGACGTTTATGTAACAGTGTTGAAAATATATTGAGTTTTATACGATAATGAAATAGATAATTTAAAATATTCTTAAAATACTTATTTAAAAAAAGAACTGATTAAATGTAGGAAAAAAAGGATATACACTAAAAAATCACAGAAAAGGTAATGTTTTGAATTTTAAGTTGATATATAAATCATCTTTACGGTTTGATATTTTTGACAAGTGCCACGAAAAGAACCAAATTTCAACTAAATGTTTTAATTAAATCATTTTAATCACTTTGTGTCTTTTATTCCCACCATATAAAATACAGAAGCGCCAAGTTTGGTAGTTCTAGATTAAATACATGATTTATAGAGCACACATCAATACAAATACCCATACTCATTCATTCATTTTTTATTATTAGCAGAATCATATATTGATATCAATAATTCTTACAAATATTTTATTTCCCTTGATTCAATAATAAACCTTAATTGTCATTTCTTAGAGGAAAGATAATGCTCTTAAAAGCAGTGTCTCTTGAATGTAATCTTTCTCTGAACATTCCTAACTATTTTTTGGTGAAATCAGGATAAATGGGAAGTATATTTGTGTTAATCCAAGCAGAATCAAATTGGATAAGATCATAAGATATTTAAAGGAGCAACTTGATCCCTTGATCAGTAAAGCGTTTGGAATCTGTTCAGAGAGCTATTTTAATGAGATGCATGCGTGGCTCTTAGATGTGATTTCTAAGATATATGTTTATATTACAATAGAAACTATGGATATACCATTTGGACTGGAAATGAATGCCTTCATCTAATACCCATGTAGCCTCCTCAACATGACATTTTCCAAAGACGATCAACGAAATGATTAACATAACATAAATCCGAACCTCGTATTTGGTGAATAAACTTTGTGAAATGTAACTGTACCGTTTTGCACGAAAATGCCTTAAATAAACCCCCCAGTTTCCTTTCGCATAGAGTAAAATAGATATTGTTTATTTTATTTTATGTTTGTATAAATTTATTTATTTTATTATATTTACGGTTTTTTCCTATAAACTTCAAATATTATTTATTTTCTATAAAATTTATTTAAATTTACTTCTTAATACTTAAAATATTCATACATCTCTGTATGAATTAACAGTTCATAACACAAGATTTTCTGGAGAAGGAAGTTTCATTACAAAATAGAAACCTTAGGTGATTAGCTTATCCACCAGATATATCAATGTAACCAACCAACAACCTGTCCTCCAACATTACAGTCAAATAATTTTAATTATCTTATATATATAGATAGACAGACAGACAGACAGATAGATAGATAGATAGATAGATAGATAGATAGATAGATAGATAGATAGATAGATAGTCGATTCCGGTTAATCGGACGACATCGGGACGCGACCATTTTGGTCCTAATAACCGGTTGGTTCGATTACACGAACATGACCTATGTTACAAGACGAGACGTGCTATACGTAATATATTGAAATGTCATTATGACCTTTACTGTGCGGTACACGCGTATGGCAAATATACAAACAAGAACTACTGTAGCTTATGAACTTTATTCATTGAAAAATAAATTTACAAACAAATTCTTCGAAACGATCTACACGATACTCAGCCTGCGAAGCACAATAAAAAAAAGTTCTTATCAAATTCCAGTCAACGTTTGAAGAACTTACTACCGAACTGCCCGTTCGAAGAAACAAAGTGCTTGCTCACCTCCCACTTGTTCTTTTCCCTTTCGGACTTCCTGCTGTACACAGGCGAATTGTGGCTTCTTTTTCATCTTCCCTGCCACGTTCTTTGATCCGTTTAAACGGAATTTTGGTTCAAATAAGCGAATAATATTAGGTTTATGTACATAGGATTTGTTTCGGTTCTTTGGGATTTGGTCCAAATAAGCGGCTGGTCCGATTATCCGGTGGTCCAATTAACCGGATTCGACTGTATATATATATTATTTATCCATGTTCCTACCAGCATGTCGGAGAGTCAATGATATGATACAAAACTTTATTTTTTTTATACTCGAACTGAAAGATTCATTTTCGACTGATTTAATTTAAAAAAATCCTGCAATTGCACGTTGCCTCTTTCTTTAAAACAAGTTCCTTCAGTTCATTGGAAAGATGGGTTAACCACCAAAAAATTCTAAATACATTCCGATATTTTTAAATAACCTAAGAAAAAGCTCAACTGAATACGACTCTAATCCTAAATATCTTTTCAAAATTATCTCTCTAAAATGTATTTAAATACACTTTAGAGATATATTAATAAATTAAGATTGAATTCTAATGATACAAGAGTTCCTCTCCAATTAAGCAGCAAAATGCAGGTTTAAAGTGCCTCTAATTTCCAAATTAAACTTTAGCGATTTAGTGACTCTTACATAGAGAATAAATTTAAATATATTCGTTAGCAGATTCCTGTGGAACTGAGTTTGCCAATTAAAAGCTAGTTCTGAAATGGGGATTCGTTTGTATCTCAAGGCTGAAATATTTTGTGGCTGGAAAAGTTTTAACACTTATTAATAATGGGATGCATAATTTAAAAAATTATCTTCTCTCTCTCTCTCTATGTGTGTGTGTGTGTGTGTGAGAGAGAGAGAGAAGAATTGGCAGAAGAATTAAGAAGAATTGACATTTTTTAAATTGGCAGGTTAGTCGTATTAGACTAGTTTATCTACACTCTGAACTATGAAACTACAAAGCGATTAACGCAGCCTTTATTACGTCATTAGTGCTGGTTGTGTTGTAGGTATGTATACTTTGACTCTTTGGGCTAGGTGGGTTATAAAACTGCCCTAGTTTTTTTATTACTTTTTATGCATGATGAAATAGAGCTTTACCCACTCCTAGAAATTTAAATTGCTCACAGTCATGCAGTATAATATTTTATTTTGAAATTCTCAACGAGTTACTATGGATTTACGTAAGTCCGTAAATCAATGAAAAAAACTATATGAACCAAAGTTCCTCGCTAAGTTGTGTGTACTACTTTGATTAAATTGAGCCTTGTATTATATAATGAAATTCGGCTATTCGTAAAATATATTTTGTTCATAATGGTATGTGTCGTTTTTTAACATGCAAATGGATCGGAAAAAAATCGTAGTTTAATTCCCTTCTTCGCCATGTTATAGATAACGCGCGGTGCGCCGAGCAGAGGGGTTAAACTACGATCTCACCATGAATTGATTTTGAGTAAAAAACCTGTTATTTGATGTTTTAAGCTAATTTTCAAGCTTTGGAATGATAGTGTTATGTATGTCCCACCTTTAAAAAAGTCTTATTGAAATGTTATAATTATCTTCTCAATATGAATTTTGTGTTATTATAAAAAATAAGCGGTTTTGCTCTTTTTTTCATATCTTTAATTTTAAAAAATCTTTGTAACTAGGGTTTTATTTTTATTTTTAATCATGTGCCTCAGATTGTTAGTAAGAAACAAGGATTTAATACTAATCCTTGCTTTTTTTTATCTATCTTGATACTTAAAAATATTTCAATCAAGCAATTTTGAAATTCAAATTCCCATAAGATATTTAATTGAAGCCAAGCACAAATAAGAAGTTTTGCGAAAAAATTAATAAAGAAAGGCAACAAACAAAAAATCAGATTCATATAAAATAATTTAAACGGTCTTACATTCAACCCCTCTTTGTAGGATTTTTTTCTCTCTTTTTGTGAAATAGTGATATGATTATTGATCTATATTTAAAAAAAATTGTTTTGAATCTCTTAATTCAATATATAATATAAAGTAATAAAAAGATATGATGGAAATATCCATTATCATGCAAATTTACATGTTAAACTCAGTACAAAATAAATAACAGTATATGTTTATGTAATTTTTATTTCTGATTATAATTTTTTAAACAATTATTATTCTTCTTTAGACACAAATTAGTTATGAAAATTTTTTTAAGAAATCGTGCGTGTCTTCCAACCACAACAAACAGTGGAACAGCACGTTCAAACCCACTCTAATGGTTGCAACATTTGCCTTTTTTACAACTATGTCCTTTCGCTAAAGTCGTGCAAAACGTTACCAGCAACAATTTGTTATACACCAGTTTCGAATACAATTTTTTTTTTATCCACGAAATGCTATATTTCAAATTTTTATCATTATGCAAAGAAGGTGTGATATTAATTATTTTAATCAAGTATAGCAACATCTAAATTATCTAAAAGTAATATATAATTTAAATATATTACTGTGACTAAAACTAATAAAACCAACTGTAACCGATGATGGCATTCATTTAACGACAAAGTTAAACAAAACATCAAGTTTAAATGAAACACATTTAAAGTAAGTCTGGCTGGTTGAATGCCTAAATATAATCAAAAAGCTGAATTTCAAAAAGATAAAATTTCTACACGCATTTAACGTTTACAATGTAGAGTCCTAAATTTTTTTTAATGAAATCCTCTAAAGTTTGACCTCTGTCATGAAATTGTCACAGTTAAATGAATCAACTTTCGGCAAAAACCGTAAAACTACAAAGTGACAGATAACACTTAGTCCTACGACCTTTCTACTGCACGAAGTCAAAGACAGGTTGCTCCAGGTGCTTTCACGATCTAGTTCTCTGGAAGAACTTTCTTTTATCTGTCACGCGTCATGATGGATACCCTAAAATGATTTGTTCTTTCGGTTTGTTCTATCTGTATCGATTTCTTTTTTGTTGTTGCTGTTGTTTGTTTTTTCTTTCTGAAAGTGCTCTTCCATCGTTGTCTCAAATAATCACGCCCTTTATCATGGGGGTTTGTATGGGTTCACTTGTGGTTACGCTTGAAGGTTATTAGAAGTGAATTGCTTTTGTTGTTTCACGAAACGACTTTTCGTATTGAGGGTCATTATTGGTTGTTTTCTAGAAATTATCTGCAGTTAACTTAATGAAATTAATATATTTACCTTATTAATACTTTATGAATAACTTTTTGTCTACCTCATCTCCGTGGTATTCCTAGGAAATACTGTTTGAATGTTTCAATCATTGAAATTCTTCAAATGTATAGTCAGATGGAAAAAAATATTCATTTTTTGGTTATATTAACGTCCCATTGTTAAGAACTCTAATTGTATTTTGTTACAAACCTCATAATTTGGAACCACTGTCAAATGACGCAAACAACATCTGAGCTGGCACCCCCTCTCTACACTAGCGGGAGGACGTTTGGGCTGATGGATTTAACGTACAACTGATCCCCTTATACAAAGGTTCTTTAATAGAATCGGGTCAAGACCCTGAAAACCCTCTGGTTCCGAAGCCGAGGCCTTACCAACAGGCCATGTAAAAAGACTCAAATTGTACATCTTTGTAAATTCAATGCTACTTTCCTTAACATAGTAATGTGAATTCTTCTGACTGTTTTATTTCAGTTCACTGTAATATCTACTAATAATAAAATTCCCTTCATATGTGTGTGTACAGACGCTATATAGAACAAAACACCGTCTCATACTCCAGTATACATAACCATTCTGGTTACTAAACGGTTTGATGCGCATTATACGAGAAATTTATTGAATGTCAAAAAATTTTCAGTAGAAAAAAGCAAAAATAATTATGTACAGAATTTACTCACATACAAGAAATGATAATAAAAGCCTATGATAATGTAAGCCTATCAACCGACTATAAACCGAGCAATTATCACAATTAAGACAAAGAAAATTAGCCATAATTGCCACAAACATGCTTTGGAGGAAAAGAATGTAACCTTAGGAACGATTTTAGCTTTCTAATATACGAAGGAAAATAATATATTTCTTTCTAATATACAACGAGAAAAAATTATAACAGTCAAACAATTTGTATTCAAGATTACCTCCCTGAAACTGAAAAACTCGTATGTGGAATTTTATATCATTCTTCACAAAATAAATAAAATACGGTTAGAGCAAGATTGATGAAATTTAGAAAGTGTACTTTGCACTAAATTCGAAAATTTATATCAAGTTCTAATGAAACACATGCAAAGTAAGCCTGACTGGTTGAATGCCTGAATATAATTAAAAAGATTAATTACAAAAAGTGAAGGACTAGATAGATAAAATATTTTCACGCTTTTAGTATTTACAATGTAAAGTCTTAAAAACTTTTAATGGAATCCTCTAAAGTGTGGTCTCTGTCAGCCTATACATTCAGTATTTCGAAATAATATAGACAAATAAAGGAATATTAATCTATTTACAAGTTATAGTTCCATGTATGATTTGGGGATTGGTCAGTTGATAAAAAAAGCGCTGAAAAAGCTTTTTTGAATTTCTTTACCAAATTACGACACACTATATTCTCTTACAATTGATTCTGAGGATAAAATTCTAATCATCTGTGGAGTTCATGGCCACGACCATGTTTTATGCAGGAGAAGAATTTGTTCAATACCTTAATTTGGATTATTAAACTTAAATCCCCCAATTTATTATTTATTAAAGCATTTTAAAAATATCTTTTCGCTAATTTTAGCAGTCAAACTTTTTATTGAGTGACCAAAATATGTCTTTGTACTTATTTCAATTCTTTAAAGATATGCTATTTATTTATTTATAAAAGCTGAAACATATTGCAGAATTAGTATATTTGAAATTAGATGCGGATAAAAAAAATATATAGTAATGTTTTTTAAATCTTATAATTTCAGAAAACCACTTAATACGTTTCAGAGGATATTTTCCATCTTCGTGACTTCTGAGCATTTTATGCATTCTTTTTTGTTTCTTCTTTCATTTTATGCATTCTTTTTGGAATGAATTATTTTATTGGGTGATTATTTACCGCTATTTTTTTATTATTTTTAATTCGGGTAAAAGGCGCTGCAACAGCTGCATGAAGGTTGCGTTTTTTATTTATTTTGCATCGTCCTGAAACACCAGTGTAGCAATCGGTGATAGCTAGGATCGAATTCACGATCTTCGGGGTCGTAGCCAAATTTCAGGCTCAAACTGTCTTTCTTGATCTGTAATTATTTTTACTGGTACTCCCCCTCCAGTGAAAGGATGTTATCTGGCTTATAAAGTTTCCACTATAGATATAATGGTTTGAATTTAATTCCCGCACTCAAAAACAAACGATTGCTTACAGAGTTTAAAATAAAAGCAATGTTTTAATTTATAATAGCAATCGCCGTTATTTTATTCAGCATGCGCTACCATATTTACTCTTTTTATTTTAAAGAGATGGGAGACGGTTGGTGAAATGCAATTTATTATGTAGAGAGGGTGGGTCTAATGAAACTTGGTCATACCAAGCACGAATGAGCGGAGCTCTTTCGAACTAAGGCAAAGGTGCGCGCCTTTCGTTGTCAACGAGCACCGTTAAGGTGAAAGGACGACTTCGCTCGAATACACAAAACACAACCGTTTTTAGGGGGAAGTCAAAGTCATTCATACACTCAATCATTCGTCCATCCATCAGCAAGTCAGAATTTAGATCCAAATCCGAGACCAACTCATCTCTGATTCAGCACCTCCAGAGGTATAATTTGTGATGGGAACTTGGAGGACTTTGCAGTCACATATTTAACGTGCCCCAACTGCCATTAGCCAACATGGCGGTCTTTATCCGAGACGAGTACAGAACCCACGACCTTTCGGTTACAAGACTGACGCTCTACCAACCAGGCTACCGCGGTCCCAATTTGTTATGTAATTGTTTTTTATTGCTTGACGACAAGCGAAAGACCCTAGTTGGCGGTATTAAAACAAGAGGCGCACTCTTGGCTTAAAATCATTGATTTCGTCAGTGAGATTATCAAAATGGCAAGTGCCATCAGAAAAAACAACAGCAGCCCGAAACAAAAAATATTTGATGAAACAATTAAATATTGGATGAAACAATGGAAAATTTGTATTTTTTTTCAGTAATAAAGCGATTTATTACTGAAAATTAAAAGGAAAAAAATTATTAAAACTCAGAAGACTTTTAATGATATCTAAATTGGGATCATAAATACTATAATTTTTTGAGTTTTGATATCGTGACAAAATAATTTTGTACAAAAATATTTTTGAGTGGCATCTGGACATCTGCGCCAATCTACTTCCTTTTTTGACCATTTTACCCGTCTATTCACACATGTACCTTTATTAATAGCAGAAATAAAGATAATACGCAATCTTTTAATTATTAAAGCATTTATAACCATGCTTTTTAACCAATTCTTGAGCCAATTCACCCATTTACCGTTAATCGAAGTAAAGATAACATACAATCTTTCAGTTATTAAAATGTCTGTGGCCTTTTTTTTAACCATTTTTCACGCTAATTCAATTTTTGCGCCAAATCAATTTCGCGCCATTTACATTTATTAATAGATTAAATAAAGATAATACACAATTTTTGAATTATTAAAGCATGTGTGCCCAAAATCATTTTTCATGCCAATCTGCACACTTACCTTCATTAGTAGTAGAAATTAAAATGACACACAAACTTTATAAAATCAATTGTAACCGAAACCATTTTTCAGCTTATATAAATAATAGTTTTGTATCTACTAAAACATTGCCATTGTAATACAAGTTAAAACTTCTTGAAACTTATAACTTATTTTGAAGAGATTTTCGTATATTTTAAACTCCTCCATGGACAATAAAAATAAGATATTTTCCACAATTGAGAGAGAACAAGTAGTCCTTAACAAGAATATAAACATTTCTTTATGCCCTTGTTAAGCTGGTAGATATCATAAATATTTCTCAAAACCTATTTTCAACAGTTGAGTATTACGGTTAAAGTTCACCATTCCTTTAATCCGAATAACTTTTATTTGCCATAGCATACCGCTTTCTCTCAAGGGTTGAATTCTCGGCGGTAACAGACAAACTGCGGGGAGCAACTATTGCCATTTTTCTGCTTCCTTTTCGAGAAATTTTAAACGGAGCGTGGATTACAAATGGGCCGCATCCACCCTTATCAGTGCTGCTCCATACCCTACTTGTGATAGGGTTGGTTGTGGCCCGAGCTGTGTTGGACCATCCTCCAGGACTATCGAAGAGAAAGATTGTTTCTCTTTTGGAAATATTTGACGAAGTAAACCTTTTCTTTGGAGCGGAAAGTAGTACATAGTAAATAAAGACATGCAGTATCATTTGATGGAATCTTTCTAGGATATGCATATTTGTGGTGAATTTTATATTGTGGTATCGCGCCAAAGTGGATTGAATTTCGCCAAGGATTGAACTCGTGATCTTACGATTTGCAGACAAGTAACATACTGCTAGACAAAATTGATCACCAATGTTTTTGTGACGGTTACTGGCGAGCGAAGAGATTCTTTCGACAGCGCATAGCTTTATGGCGAGCGAAAAGCCTGTCCATTGTCCGAGGTCATCATTGTGGTGGGTAGTATTTGTGGAGTCAAGCCAATGTAGAGATTGAATGAAACCAAAGTCGAACTAGTGACGTTACTATTTGCAGTCACGTAACATATCCATTAGATAAAAGTGATCCCCAGTGTTTAGTGGCTGTTACTGGCTCATTAAGATACCACTATACATATATACATAGAAATGCAAGATTTTGTTTTTAGAATTTAAGATTTTCTCTAGAAAATTTATTTTTCTTTTTTGAAAAGGGATTTAAAACATATTTATCCTATTTTTGATGTACATTTTTAAATATATATATAAAATTACTTACATATATCCATATTGATGTGCGCCAGAATAATCTGGTTGGAAGAGCATTGGATTCGCATCCCTTTTGTTATGAGTTCGAGCTCCACCTACCGAAGTCTCGCCACTTGTGGTATAAATCTATCCTGGTCAAAATGTCCACCATGTTGAGAGTAATATCACTGAGGGTGCTGGATCAGAGGTGATCCTTCTCTGGTTCAGGTCTAAATTATGATCTGGGGATTCCTGAATGTCCATCTTCTAAAAAGAGTCAGGACGCATGAGTCGCTAAGACGTACTCGTGGCTTTAGATGGCGTTCCTGAAAGACAAGTGGCATAAATAATTCGACTTAAAATCGCTGAAATAGTCAGCTGGTTTGTTAATGACAAGTGCCATTAGAAATAACAACAATATTGATGTCAAATGATTCTATTTGTGTTGTTAAAACTTTTTCTAATCTCAATTCTACTTATTGGTAAATAAATCAGTATGTAGCTTTTGAGGCCGTAAATCTTCAATGCTTTGTAGAATGATATGTTAAAGGAAGGTGATAGCTTAGTATTTAGAATAGAATATTTTAGAAACTCTTATAAAAAATCTCTAAATATTACAAAGATTTTTAAAACACAAATATCGATTCTACAGACAAATATTCATTTTTATATATTAGATTTGCGTACTCTTTTATAATTATTAAGCTAGGCGTTCTTTCAGAAAGGTTATGAAAGAAACTATTTATTGTATCTCGTGATTCATTTAATATTCTTTCAGCATTCTCAAGTTCGATATTAGAAAATGTTTTTAAAATATTTTTAAATCATTTAAAAATAGAAAAAAAAAAATTTACCATAAAATCTTTAATAAGGTTGAAAAGATAATTTTTTGAAAACTAATATTGTATAAAATTATTTGTAACCTAATATTTTCGGAAATTACTATAAAAAAGCTCTAAAATATTAATTAAATAATAATTAAGTATTTAATTAAATAATAATTAAATATTTAATTAAATAATAATTAAATATTTAATTCAAATTTCAAACTGATAGAATTGGCTCCCCTAAAACTTTTTCGCACCCTCTGTAATAAAACTATTACCTCAGGGAAAGACTTATATTGTATTTACATACAATAGCTATGCAATATTAACATCTAGCTTGAATTTAGCATCTTTACTACATATGCTGTGTCTCCTGGTTGAGTTATTTGGTGGTTAATCCATGGTTGATAGATGTGCTAAATAGATCTGAAAATATTTTTTATACTTTAGAACAGAGGTGTCCAAACTACGGCCCGCGGGCCAAACCCGGCCCGCCAAGTGATTTTATCCGGCCCGCGGAGGGTTTTAAAACATAATGATGTTTTCGCCCAAACCCTTTTCATTTTCATAAAGGTATATCGAAAAACTACGTGGCCAACAAAACGGTGTTGTACTTGACCAAACACAAATGTCTATCTCTTGCTATTGATCTTCAAGCAAACGAACAAATCAAGGACAAATACAAGGAAGGAAACTTAATAGATTTTTATAAATGTTTGGATGCAAAAGAGTTTCCAAATTTGAAGAAAATTGCTCGTAAATTCATTTCAATGTTTGGGACTACTTACGTGTGCGAACAAACTTTTTCTCGAATGAAGTATCTCAAATCAAAATATAGAGCAAATTTATCTGATGATCATTTGCAGTCATTGCTTATGATTGGTGTAACAAATTTTGATCCCAACTATAGAGACATTCTTCAACAAAAAAAAAAACAGTTTCATCATTCGCATTAGAAGTTGCATGAAAATATTTCAATTTATATAAAATAATTATATAATTATACTTTGTTTAGTATTTTGTATTTTCAAGTTACAATAAAATAGTAATAATCAATAGTATTTAATGCTACTTTACTCATAATGATATTTTTCAATTTGTATATACATGTGGCCCGTATAACATGGATCTAATTTCGATCCGGCCCGTGCCGCGAAAAGTTTGGACACCTCTGCTTTAGATTATTGTATTATGCCTAAGACCTTTGCGTAAGTGCAAGCAATATGTTGACAAAGTCGCATCGCAATCGGAGGAGCGATACGAAATCGCATAAGAGACATACAGGCAAACATTCATTTTTATTTATATAGATTTTTTGAATAATATTCAACTTCCCCTTCGAAGCTTGGCAGTGCTATATAATAGAGCAACGTGAATGACCTGTGTGTTGAGTGAGAATCCACGGTTTGCTTCGCACTTCCGGCTTTAATTTTTCACTATTGTATTTATATTTATTATTTTTGTTCCTATATGTAGGAGCCTTTCCAAAAACAACGTAATTTTGCACACACAATAAAAACACATTTTTTATAATTAATTACTAAAGCCGTTTTCGAACTATTCTTCTGCTGACAGTCTCATACAGAAACATCTAGTATACTCAATTCACCGTTGTAAAACTGAGTGTCAGTTCAAAAATATACGAGGTTTGGAACTTTAATAGAGGCAACTCTGCTGTAAAAGCGTCACGGAACAAAACCAAACAGTGCCACGCATACCACACTTTAGCTACATACCTACCTTACCTCTCATCAAAAAGACTCGTCCTTCCGACTTCACGCGCATGCGGAATGAAGCGACGAACTGATCTCTGTATTAGATCTCTACTTGCGGTCTAAAATAAGTGTTGTCAGGATGTCTTCAAAACAAGAACAACGAAAGTGGATAAATGTACCTGAGATGGTGTCATCTAGAACTTTAAGAGGCTTGTGGGGAATCTGCTTTGCCTTACAGAACTGTTTCAAAATGCGTAAAAGCCCATCGCCAAAATATGGCAAACATGCATCAACCAGATCATCCTTGTATCAGCTAAACAGAAGGACATGCTATTTCCGCACCAATGAATTGAAACACCAATCAAACGAATAACGTCATTACTGGTCACCATGACATTCGAAATTTCTTCGGAATCCCGACAATATGAAAGTTATGCTGATTCTCATGTTGTATGTGATGGTATCCGTTCCCCCTCAGCAGACCATCAATGCATACTATTACTATTCATTTTCTGCGAGCATCTCAAACCATCTTTGAGGGGGAAAATGATGACACTTTTTGTAGAAGGTCCCTATCATTTGGTATGAGAATGCCAAATGATAGAATGACCGCATGCAGCGCAAACTATGGTGGATTTGCTCGAGCGATGGGGCAGGAAAGTTCTTTACCTTCCACCATACTACCCGGATTTAAGTCCTTGTGTCTTTAACTTAAATCCTAAGATGAATGTAACATTTCGTGGCATTCGCTTCAAAATTGTCCCAGATATCCTTACGGCAATGGACTGGTCCATTCGAACTATCAACAGAACAGGCGCTGCTACAGATGATCGGTGACTTCCACATCGTTGGAAACGGGTTACACACAATGCTTAAGACTATATTGAAGGACTGTAAAACAAGGTGAAATTAATCACTTTTGTATTACATGTAAATAAATAGTTGTTACTATTAAAGTTCCAAACATCGTATGATAGTTAGACAGTAAAATGAATATAGCAGAATATTTGTATATTTTGAAGCAGAATATAGCAGAATATACTGTAATATAGCAGAATATTTTGATCAACATGTTAAATTAAGTGCATTTATGATTTTTTTAACTAAATGACCAGTTCATAAGTAGGAAAGATTGAAAAACTTTCATATCTAATCAGTATGTAATTAGAATTTAAATATTTTCTCTTCAAATAAACACTACCTTATAACAAAAAAACCTACCAAGTGAGGTTTGATTTTTCCAGATATTAAAATTTAAAAGAAAAAAACTGTATGGACTTTTGGTACTAGCAGATTATAATGTTGCTCACATTTCACAGAAATTTCAAGAATATCCAAGTTATATTATGAACAAACTTAAAAATTTTATTGCGTCTCAAACTTTATTCACAAGACACAACAAATAGAATAGCATATAATCAACATTTAAGCTAAATTATGCTTTGAATTATCCATGGTAAACACGAGCATAGTGTACTACGTAGACATTAGAAGAAGATTTCAGCTAATGTTATTCCAAAATCCTTCCACTAAAATTCTAACACAATCCGTATGAATGAACTGGAAGATCTATGAACATATATAATTAATTTCACCACCGGCAGATTCCTACCACCTAATTAATTCAAGGATCATCCTATCTCCTACAAGTCCTACCTTAATTTCGTCTGGAGAAGGAGGATTAAAGAATGGATCCACTTATTGTAATTTCGTGTAAGTAGTTTCGCCTGCCTTTGCTCCATTTTAATATAAGGAATCAATACGGAAACTGCAGATATTAAGAATCTAGAATTTTATATCTTTCTAAAATTTAGTAAAATAATATCAAATAAATACATCTAATACACGAGGGGTGATCCAAAAAAAGTTCACAAACAGCAATATTTGGAAAAGAGAAATTGTGGAACGGTAATATTGCTACCCAGAGTGGAGACAGATGATTCTAGGTTTCTTAGAAAAGGCGTTCGAGCAGATAGTGTTAGTGCTGAGACCTAGAATAGCAAAAATAATAGCAAGATGTTTAGAGAAGTGACACAGACGAATAGTTGAAGGACAAAACAATGAGCAGACAACAGGTGGCGAAATGGTGTCATTCTTTTGAAGCAGGCAGAGATATTGTTGGAATCGCTTAGGTGGAAAGTCTGGAACCATCCCCCATACAGCGGCAATTTGGATCCCAGTGAGTATTTCCTTTTTCAAGCATTGAAAAAAACCTTATCTGAAACAAGGTTCAAATCATATGATGATTTTCAAAAAAGTGCCGAAAAGAGGCCTCATTATTACGAAGACGGGTCAAACAAATTGGTCTAGTGGTGTGTTAAATGCCTCAACAAATTTGGTGATTATGTAGAGAAGTGACTGCCCCATATTACCATTGTATCCTGTGACTATTAGTAAAACATTTTTCCTTTGCTTTTTTTTAGGATCACCCGAAGTACTTTAAATATTTATTTCTTGTGTTTATATTCGAATTGAAAGCTGCAGAATAAATCATTTTAAATGAAACTCTTAATTTTTCATTTTTAGTACAAATAAAATATAAAGTAATTTGGGTACTTATGTATTATCGCAACCAGGTTGGCGCGATTTGTAAGTTTGAGTAAGAAAGTATGAATAGAAAAAAAATTTACATTTATTAATTACAGATAATTTTTAATACAGTTTTTTATATTATTTTGTTTTAAAATAAAAAATAGCAACTAAACCCTTCTGGTTTCAAATTTGAATAAGTTTCAGAATTATTTTTTTCCAAAATACAGTTTTATTTTATGAGAATTTTTACAAGTACGTTCGTTCGGTATAATTCCATATCCCTGTAACAATTCAACAGCATCTTTTTCACTCGCAGGCAGATCCCAAATATATTTAGTTAAAATGTTTCACGGCATTCAATCTAACCAGTAAGCAAAATAATTTCTTTACGGAAAACCACGTATAACACATAGGGTTGCCGTAAGTAGGGTCGCCAAATTTGGCGATTTATCCGAAATTTGGCCTGGTTGCGTTAATAATTAAGTACCGTAATTTTTATATGGTATTGTAACATTCACCTTTTCCATTCTTGATAAGAGGAATTTCCTGCCAGTTGTGTCACTGCTTGTTTAAACCTTCAATTATTAAATGCCTCCAGATTACCAGATGGTGATTTTCTTCTTATCACAAGTGGTCACCACATCTGGTCATTAGTGATGGATTTCATCGTTTAAGAGAAACTTATTGCACCATTCAAGGTAAAGGAGTGTCAAACAATCTGGATGCCAAGTGTTTCCCATTGTGAAAGCACTATCATTAAGACGTGTTCATGACGTGTTAGACATGAAATGAACTAAAAGTTTTGATTTAAAAATGTATATTTATATACAATTATTTATTACTAAAACTTTTGAAAAACAGTAATTTTTTATTAACATGGTTGCAATGGTCTTTCATGAAAGGGGATATTATAGAGTCTGCTATACATCTGCACTTCTGGTTATCTTTGTGAAGTCAGTTATATCGAAGAAAATATAGCAGTATTTAAAAATAGATGCACTTTAAGAATTAGTCATTATTGCTTCTGAGAATAAATCATAATTAAAGCTCAATAATACTTCGAACTTTTTATTAAAAGCATAATCTTACTGATATATATTCACTATGGAATAATTGAAAGGTGAATTTTTTAGAACAACGGAAATTTATTTTTGTGCTATGATATTTTCAAAAACAAAAATGTGTAAAAAATCTGAATTTTACATATTTTTTTAATTATTACAGATTTATTAAGGTTTCCTAATTTTTTACTTTCTTACCTTCTTGCATAAATTTGTAACAAATATGTTATCTGAGAATGATATCTCTCACCCTTAAAGTACGAAATGAACACACAAACACATTCTTTTACTAGTAGTAGAGATATAGGGATAAGATTTTTTAAAAATCAAGCCAATCCAAAGTGATGCCTCGTAAAGAACTTGAGTGATACTCTGTAACAATTGAAACCAGTTCAAAAGTTCTTCCACTAGAGAGTTCCTAAATTTAGTTCCCCTTTCATGACTAATCATTTAAAATGTTGAGTGTCGCTCTGCACGCCGCAAATATGAACAACAAGTTAAAGCGCAAAAGCCGATTTACCGGAAATCAAGCACTTGACAGTTAAATTAAAACTGGGTCCAGTGGAAATTGACTTTGAAGTACTTAAATGGTGACATAATGCGTCGGAATGAAGCGTTATGAGAGAGCTTTGAAGTCGGCTTAACGATTGTCGATAAATGCAGAAAACTAAAGTCGAAATTTACCGATTCTAAAAATTTTCAGATATGATTTATTTTAATGGAGTTCAATGTATTTGAAAATTATTTTATTAGATGTATGAGCAGTCTTTAAATTCCTGTTTGAATATAAATGCAATAAGGCGAAGCTCAAAATAGCGAATAAAAATTGATTTTTCTGTCTACTGTTTTATGTATGCATAATGTTCCATACAGTACAGTTTCATTCCATTTCATACCACTGGAATTGGTTATCAATTTAAACATTCTAAGTTTTTTTTTCCTTTTCTTTATCCACTTTTTTTACTTCTTTGTTTGTTTTAGAACGCATTGATAAGATTCTGTTTCTTTTTGTTGTAAAATACATGTATATAAATGCATTTACTAGCATTATAATAGCATTGCATATGTATAAATGTATTTACTAGCATTATAATAGCATTGCATATGTATAAATGCATTTACTAGCATTAGAATAGCATTGCATATTTATAAATGCATTTACTAGCATTATAATAGCATTGCATATGTATAAATGCATTTACTAGCATTATAATAGAATTGCATATGACTAAATGCAATAACTGAAAAATTGAAAACTTTGCTTTAACATATATTTTGAAAGTATTTTGAAAAATTAATATGGAAATGAAATGAAAATCACTGAAAATAATTTTTTTTTTCATTTTGAAGTCATGAAAAACTGGTTTATGTAATAATATGGATTGAAATTATTAACAGTAAATAAGATTTCGGTAATTTTCTAATTAAAAAATACTGATTAAAATTTAGGCCGTCTTATAATGAGTAATTACTGAAAATATGAAAATATGAACAGATATATCAGTTCTAGATTCAATGAATTTCCTTGTAGAATGTTTTGATTAATTTTTTTAATAGACTTGTTTATTAATTATGTCAATGCGAAAAGAATTTATTATATGATCAATATATAATTCATATTTTATTTGTTCACAAAACATTATTTCATAACAAATTTCATACATAAAATTTATATTCAGGTAATGTATTAGAACAGGTGTAATTTAACATAAAATATCCGTTACAATTACTATTATGTTAGATTAATCCCTCTCCAAATCCTTTTTTAATCAACAAAAAAAGAGATTCAACTTTTTACAATTCTAACACATTTAGTGTTATTACCATGGTATTACCAAAAGTAAATTTACATTTTTTTGTAATACTATACATTAGCTATAATACAAAATTGAATTACATTATTTATTATAGTATCACATCTTTAAATACTATATAATGGAATCTATTAACTATTTAACAGGAAATATGCTTCTCCCATAAATATTTATTATGAAATATTTGCCCTGATATTCATTAGAGATATATCCTTAAGCGGATTGGAAATATTAACCTCTTTCCCAATAATAAGTGTTGAATTTAAGATAAACACTTTATATTTAAGACAGTTTGGGGGTTCAAGACTTATATATTGGATCAAAAACACAATTAGTAAAAATTAATAATAACAAAGAATGAATTCTATTAAACACATTCTGCCAAAGAATTTTTGAAATTATTGTGAAAAGGTTTTTTTTTGTTGTTGTCAAAACGTTTATTTTATTTTAAAAAGTTATTGGCAAAAGATTGCGGAAGATTAGCCACATACAGATTCCCTAATAAATATTTAAACAATTTAAAACTGTTGCAAATGACTTCAAATTTATACAAGATGCAGATCATATAAAGTTTTAAACCCAACGTGATGTAAGTTTATCGAAGTGCATCTTAAAACCTTAAGGGAAATGAAATAACAAATCATTTTGAAGAGAATGACTCTGAATATGGTAAAATAACAAAAATTTCTTCCTCTTATTCTAATATTATTTTCAATTTGAACAATTTTTGAATGCCTTCTTCCGCATATGTTTGGAGAATTATATGCCGGAATCAATATGAAAACCAGTTAATCTATACTTATAATAAAGCTCAATGTGTGTGTGTGTGTGTGTGTGTGTGTTACAGGCCAGACCGTTAGACCTACAGCTACCAAATTTGGTACATGTTTACCTTGGAGGTCCGGAATGTGCACCTAGAGCCCTTTTTTCGAATTTTTAATTAGAATTTGAATTAATTAAAATTTAAGCGAAATTTCGACGTTTTTCCGCTGTAACTTCCGAAAATATGATCGCATAAACATGATTTTTACATTAATTTAAAGATTAAAAAATTAGCCTTCTAATGGTATCAGTGTTTTAATGTATAACTTAAGCTTCTATTTTTAACGAATTTTTAAAAAAATATTTTAACCATGTTTTTTTAGCATGTGACCGGATAAAATAAAAGAATGCCGGAAGTTCAAATAAAAAAAATTATCATCGCAAAATAAATCTACAGAAATACAACTTTCAGCACGTGACTGGATAAAATAATATAAATATAAAATGTGATATTTTCTTTAAAAAATAAATGCAAAGCAAAGGTTTCTACAATCGTTTATAATATCTATATCATTAACTCAATAAATCTTCTTTATTTACGGTAAACCTGATTGAATTTAGACAGGATATGCATTGAAATCCCGGCTTAATGGCATATTTATGTAATCGTTTGCAATATCTGTATCATTAATTTAATACTTTTTTTCCCTTTCTCGCTTTCTTTAAAAAAACATATTTAATATTTTGGCCACATCATCGAAACTTTTTTTTTAATATTTTGGAAGCATAATCTATGGTTAAAACTGACTGATTTATAAAATTAAAGAATATTATTAGGAAAATGTGTACTTTTAGAACTTTCCGTCCATATCTTAAAGAAAATATTAATTTCAGGTCAATAAATGCCTGGAATTATTTCAAGGCTAATGAATATGTGATTTAATTGAAAATTTTAGAACGGTTTACTCATGGCGAACCAGCTGGTCGCCAAAGGCGGCTAGTAATTAATAAATATAACAGCCTCTTTAAAAGACGACAGGATTTTTTAATTATTTATTGAAATTTGATTTTGCTAATAGCAAGAGTTACATTCGATTCTCTTTATCTGTAATTCCTCTATACTTGCTTTGTTATTGCAAGCAGAATCTTCTTATTTTTGATGCCAATTATCATGATAAAATTTGAGCTTATTTATGATAAAACAAAGATAACAAAAACTTTATCGTCATAAAAAATTATATATATATATATATATATAGGGGGGTCTAATGCCACTTGGTCATACCAAGTACGAATGAGTGGGGCTCTTTCGAATTAAGGCAGAGGTGTGCTCCTTTTGTTGTTAACTAGCATCGTTAAGGTGAAAGTGCGCCTTTGCTCCAACACACACGACACAACACTTTTTTAGGAGGTGGTCGAACTCATCATTCCTCCACAAGTCAGAATTTATATCCAAATCAGAGGCGGACTCCTCCCTATTTCAGTACCCCCAGAGGTATCATTTGTTATGGGAACTCGGAGGACTTTGCAGTCACGACATATTTAACGTGCCTCAACTATATATATATAGATATATAGATTAATAGACAATTGTTATTATAGTATATGATGATTTGATTTTTTTTAATTCAATGTAATGAATTTATAAGAGTTAATGCATAGAAATTCAAAAAAAAAAAAATTCAGTGCTAAAACGGTGTTAAGCATGGATTTTTAAAAAATTATTTCTACTTTTTAAATCAACTAATAAGACCACAAGGGATGAAAAATATATATTAAAATGTATTCAATCGCTACAAATCATTAACTCTCTTTAACTGTCAGTGCCATTTTCATTAGAACAAGTTCCAAATCAATGTCACATTCCTTTTCTTGATTTTCTTCTACATGTTATCATGCAAAACTCATTTGATTGCACATTATAGTATGAAAAATATTTTTAAAGGCGAAAAAATGCATGGCAGAAAAGATATTTGGAAGAAAAGAACAGGAATTTCAAAAGAGGGATACAAGCGAAAAGGCTCTCTCCTCCATTCTTGACAGAATATCGAAGTAACAAGATCCACGAGTGGGTGGAGAAAGCAGCTGTGGAGAGATCAACTCCTCACGCTCGAGATATCTACTTCGAATTCTCCGTCTCCCAACCGAACGAGGTTGCTGGAGACATGAATTGCATCCATCGCCAAGGTCGCCAAATCTTTCATTGTTTTGATGTATCAGGATTTTCGAGAAGGAAGTGATTAAGAATGATCTGTTGGTTTGATATTATTATATGAGATCATGATATGGTTTTTGGTTAGAGAGTTCGAGTAGAGTTTTCAAATTCGAGTAGACAATGAATAACTGAAGCTCGAAATCGCGTAGGCAATGAATAAACCATAAATGGCAATATTCATCAACATCTTTTAATTACGTATATTTTTGTACTTGCTTTTACTAGTATTGCATTATTATTATGTTTCCTTTTTTGAAATCAGATGCGGTTTTAAAATGTTGGCCTACTTTTACCTACTACTACTGTTTTATTATTACGTATTCTTCTTTGACAGCAGATGCGATTTTAAAATGTGAAAAATTGATATTATAGCTACATTAATAATTGAATGTAATTTTATTCGATAAAATTAAATTTTTAATTTTTATAATACTTTCAAAAAACTTCACTTCCTTTTCATAATAATTTTGATAAAAGTATTTTCTCTTTACCCCAATGGGGTAAGATCACTTCGTTCATTCTTCAATGTGAACCATTGAAGGATTTGACTCCCGTTCTAAGATTAATCCATTATGAAACGGTTTTATGATCTCAGAAGTTAGGAAATAGCAATGTATTTACAAAAATATTGTTTTCATAAAAAATATATATAATTAAGATTTTATTGGTAAATAATTCATGATTTGGAAATGACATATATACATATATATATTTATGTGTGTGTGTATGTATATATATATATATATATGTGTGTGTGTGTGTGTGTGTGTGTGTGTGTGTGTGTGTGTGTGTGTGTGTGTGTGCGTGTGGGGGGGCAGAGAGAGGAGGATTAGAGTCAATAAAGAAGCCTGGTGATTGGTTTAAACTGAATAATGATTTAAGTTAATTAAGACAAATGATAACATAAAAAGAATGTTTTCACATGATAACGTGAAATTAGCGATCGCAGATTTCATTCCACTTTTTTATTCTTTTGCTATTATTGAATTATTTTGATAGCCTTATTCTTGCCACCTTAAGTAGTGTTCAGATTTAAAGTGAATGTCAAAAATGTCCTAGAGTTGAAATTATTATAATATATGGAGCTCTTGTTAAATTTCAAAACTCAATTATGTTTTTCATAAATTATATGATTGAGAAACTGATATGATTGAGAAACTGATATGATTAAGAAACTGATATGATTGAGAAACTGATATGATTGAGAAACTGATATGATTGAGAAACTGCTATTTCTTTATATTAGAAATGTCTTTAAGCTGTCATTTTCTTTGCTTATAGAACTTTTCAAAATAATTCTGTATTTTTTTTTCTTTATTCTGAATTTAATATACAAGTTTTAATCTATTTATATACAGGGTAATTCAAAAAACAAAACCGTGGACGAAATACGAAAAGAATAAAAAAAAACGTAAGAACAAAAGGTCGCAAATGCGATCCGGAGCCGCTACGAGGTATCTGAAATATTACATGATACAAAGAGAAGAAACGAAACCATTACAGATCATTTTACTGATAATTATTCACTTACATGCGACTAATGCATGTCAAATAGTGAACATACGAGAGATTCCCAATGTGTTTGCGAAATACATCAAGACACGCCTGGCAGCTACTTTGCATGGAACAGCGAACCTTTTCAAAGACACCAGGTGTATCTCGAACACATAATGCTGCCACAAAAATTCATCCTACCAAGCTTTCAAGCGTTGCAGCAGGTGTTTCACTCAAAAATACTCTTAAGAAAAATTCAAGGGAAGCAGGTCTGATGATCGTAGTGGCCGGTGGAAAAGTAACCTGCTGACGTGCGTTGACATCTGTGCTGAAATGTGCAGGAGCTGAGTGGCAAAGAAATAGAGGCTAGGCATCGTTCTACCAGGATATTTCTTTCAATACACTAGCAAGGCTTCTCGTCCATTGCAGTTGGCAATCCCGCCAATTCAATCGCCACATTGGTGACCCGGACTATGAACGTTCAAAAAACTGTCGTGACGCCACCTATCCGCCAAAAACGCAACCAACACAAAGTCGTCAGACTTCCTTGACGCACAGCAACTCTTTTAGCTCGCCATAACGCTTGGCGGTACCGAAACACTATCTTCGCTAACCAAAACATTTGGCAGTACCGAAACACTATCTTCGCTCGCCATAACACTTGGCGCTATAAAAATAGTTCGTCTCTACCGGTCACTGGTAGGGGAGTATTTTGGTGACATCTTAATAAGCCAGTAACATTCACTAGATAACAGCGTTCGCTTTTTTCGAATGGATAAGTTACTGGACTTCAAACCCAATCTTTGCAGGTTCGATCCTTGACGGAATTCAACCTTCACATTGGCACAATTCCGCCACCTCCATCGTCACACAGTAAATTAAATGCATGGCTGCCATTTCGCTGTGAGTGTAACTAGTCATGTTACGTCCAACGTATCTGTTGCTATTTGCCGATAGCTAAGATCGAATTCATGATCTTAGGATTCGTAGATAACATGACCACAAGACTAAAAATGATCACTCAATCTTGAGGATGTTATCTAGCTTATGAAGTTTTCATTGTAATTCTCCCCCTCCAGTAAGAGGTGAGACAAACGATATTTTGTTGCTATTTAGTGCTGATCTTATTGGCTGCTGAATTTTTAATGCGCCTCACCCACTATATTTGTTTGGCTGATTATTTATCAGCTTCATTTTTATATATTTCATGGACTGATTATTTATAGCCATTTCTCATTTATTTGCTTATTATTTATCGGTCTTTTTTTATATTTATTTTAGCTGATTATTTGGCGCATTTTTTTAATATATTTTTACTTCGAGTAGAGGGTGCCACCACAGCTGTACGAAGGATGCGTATTAATTTTAATTTTCATCGTCCTAGGCTACCAATGGTGCAATTTGGCGACAGTTAGGATCAAGCTCACAATCTTTGGGTTCGTAGCCTAATAACATGACCACAGGTCTAAAAGAGATCACTCAATCTTAAGGATGTTTTCTGGCTTATAAAGCTTCCACTACACATCACGGCTCAAATGAAGACAATCTCCATTTTCTCAGCTCATTTCGCAACGCCCTCTCGTGACTCTAGCGCCCTCTACAGGCGTTTGCGTCCCACTGTTCCTATGTGACTTTTTTTCATTGTTGTATAACGTATCTACCATGTCATTTTGTCCTCGTTTTTCTTAATCAACCTGCATTAATATGCCTATTAAATAAATATGAACAGCTAAAAGTCGATTGTTGAGTCTATTTTGAACTTAATTCTATTTTTCCTCAAAGAAAGTCTTAAAGTCTCTGAATGTATTTCAAGTGATACGCACTATCTAATATTTCTATTCCCTATACATTTTATGAACCACATCTTTTAAAATATTATTTCAAAGAGCAAAAAAAGAAAGTTTTACAGTTTTTTGGAATATATTGATGTATTTTACTTTATATTAAGTCTTTTGAGTAAATTCAAAAATTGGTTATTTTAAGTCATTTCAAATAGATCTTAACCTCGGTGATTATTTTGTAATAAATATTGGTGGAAAATCCCCTTACCTGATAAATTAATCCCAAAATAATCTGATGTTGAGCAATCAAATATCCCTCGTCTTTTAACCTTTAGGCTGCGGCTACCCAAACTCGGAAAAGTTCCTTTGAATACGGCGTTTAGTGTTAGAAACTTCAAGATGCTTTCCCCTTCTTTTAAGGGTGGTTTTTGAAGATAAGCTCTTCGATTTCAACCACCCGTAGAGTTAATTGGTCATCTGTCCGTTCCGTAGTAAGCGGGTTGCCTTTTTTTGCGGTTTCGTCTCTGCCGAACTCTAGAGTAGGCTTTTAATCGCAGTTTTATTTTTTCACACTTAAAATTATTTCATCAATTCTGTAGTAAAAAATATTGCATAAAATATTATGACAGTAAACAAATTGAAAATACGACATATGCTGAATAGTTTAGTACATTGAACAAAAATTTTTCAATTGTACTTAAAATTAAATCCGTTTCTCAAGCTGTATTGAAATTGCGAATTAAACTGACATTGCTTGAACACAGCATTGTGAATTTTACTTCATTTTTATAATTTTAACTCATCAATTTTAATAAAATGTAACGATTTGTGCATATTATTTATATATATATATATATATAAAGATCCTAATTGTTCATATTTTTTTAAAGTATTCACATATCTTCGGGCATTACACGGATAACAATTCTCTATTGCTCTGCAAATTAAAAATATCAGCAAATGTTTTTTATAATAACATATTATTCCCATAGTAATCGAATATAATTTTTATTCCCGACATAGTTCAAACCGTTTGTAATGTAAATTACTAGTAGCGTTTTTCAATTATATTGCCGATGCTTAAAATTTAAATTGAAAACATTTTTTGCTGAGAATTTCAATTTCTGATTGCAGAGTAGTATTTTTTTTTTTTTTTAAATATGTTCAGTTTTGTAGACATTCAGTAGCTTAATTATATATATAAAAAAATTCTACACAAAATTTACTGAAAAGTAAGTAATCAGCAGATTTAAGACAATCAAAATAACCAACAATAAAGTAAGACTTGAAATGAATTCGATACATAAGATATGATTCATAAATTAAAAAGTTTATAAATTAAATTAAATTATTAAGTTATATTATTTCATATTAAAAGTTTTTAACTTTATTTTTGAAGCTCTTTTTTCTGTATGACATTCTCGATTATCAGCATTCATTATTCAATACTAGTATTTTTACTAAAAAATGATTTAGATTATCTTTGAGAAATACTTAGAATTAAATATAGAATTCCTGACTTTTTAATGCAGTTTTGTTTTATTTCAAAGCAAATATTTCCGGAATAATTTGAGATTTCAATTATTTTTCAGTGGACTGAAATAAAGCTATAAGATTTTAATATTTCTTTTATGTTACTTGAACGCATTGAGAAACTAATTATTATTTTGATAGATTTTATGAATCTCCTTCAATATTTTAAAACTTTCTAACGTTTACAGAATTATGAAATATTAAATCAATCGTTTTCATAAATAATTACTAATAATGATGAAGCCATGAGTTTAATTAAACATCATAACCAAAATATATTTCTAGCAGAAATATATCGAGTTCAATTATCAAAAATTTAAAACTGAAACAAAAAAAATGTAGGTATCATTTTGTCTTGGGCACCGATTACCTTCATTAGACCATACCTTCATTAGATGGACTCAACTATAAATATATATTAATATAAAGTTGTAAATTTTTTGAATAAAAATTTTTAGTTGTTAAGCATTGTTTTGTTTAGTGACAAAGGAAGTCTTTTTAACCAATTCTTGTATGAGATAAAAAAATTTATTTCATTTTTATCAGTTAAAAGAAAGAATTGTTTTATTTCCCAAAACATAATTTTTGCTGTAATTGCAATTAATAATTCATGTAATTTTTAGGATTAAAGTTGCTTTAACTTTCTAAACTTTTTTTTAACCAAAATATATTTTTTGACAAATATTTTTCTCTAAGGAGTGTCTTCAGTTTCTTCATTTCATTTTTATTTTGAAGGAATGAAGTAATGAATTTTAAATGAAGGAACGAAGGAAAAGAACAATGTTTTCAATCAAGTACTAGTCAAAAATGAAATTATGCTATCTCATTCTGTACTCACTCCCCTAGGAAGTTTAAAAAGGAATGCCGCCAAAACACGGTCAAAAAATTCATTGTCGCCAACAGTGATTACAATAGTGATTCCCGACCCTAAGGGGCGCGACACAATACGGAGGGAGTTTTATCAGGCAATTACGGCTCAGCTGGAAAGCTGAAGTGGGGAAAGGAAATCCAAACTCGTTCCTGGTACAGCAGTTGTACCGAGCCGTACGGAAAGGTAAAAAAAATCCTGGTACAACTGTTGTACCAGCCGTAAGCTAAAGGTTAAGGACAGTAGACATTATTTCCGAACATAAGGAAAAATTTTCCCTGACGCGGAAAGTTTGAAACATTTTTTTTAATTGTCTGTGCATAAAATAATTTACTAGAATCCAAAATGTATTATAACTTTTAATTAAAAAGAGAGAAAATTATTTGTATAATAATAAGAATTTTAAATGTTTGAAGGTACTTTCCTCTTTCTGAATTTGAATTTCTGATTTTTTTTTCTTATTATTATTATGATATTTTATTTGATTGCAACAAATAAATTCAAATAATCGAATAAAACTTTGATAAAGCTATTAAAAAAAAAGAATTTTTTTACAAATGTTATATCTAGAATACAAATATATTATAAATATGTATGGAGTAAAAAAAATCAAAGTAAACACCTCAATAAATATTCACAGTGCAAAATCTATAGTATCACATCAATAATATGACTTTCTTAATATAATTCCAACTTCTCTGTTTTTGATTTTTGATCAAATAGATGTTTTATATATAAAATATATTATAAACCTATGAAAAAGGCTTTTCTTAATAATCGTATGTACGAGGGGTGATCCAACAAGATATTTACAAGCAGCAGTATTTGAAAAGAAGAAATTGTGGATGGGAGTATTGTTATCCAGAGGGAAGACAGATAGAGCTAGTTGTCTTAAGGCCTTATCACACGGCAAAATATCTTCGGCGCTTTCCGTCAGCAAACGACAAGGAAAGTGATGTCACTTGTGTGACATCACTTTCAAAGTTTCACATGATAACTTGAATTTCGTTCGCGGACAATATTTCCGATAACATTTTCGAACTTGTTCGAATAAGTTGTCTATTATAAAACTTGCTTGACCGGTTTTTGAGGGTAGAAACGGAAAAGTGCTGGCGAAATTTCACCGTGTGATAAGGCCTTTAGACCTATCCTTCCAGGGGATGGTGTTAATACTGAGACCTGAAACAGTGACAGTAACGACAAGACGTCTAGAAAAGTGGTCTCTCACAGAGGTGCTAGCCGTGGGACGATTTCTATGGATCAAGAATGTGACCCGATTAGATACTCATTGACAAATCGTTGAAGTGCACGGGAGTGAAGCAATGAGTAGACGACAGGTTGAGAAATGGTGTCGTTCGTTTGAAACAGGTAAAGAGATTGCTAGAAACGTTTCAGTGGGTGGTCAGGAGTCACCCTCATACAAGCTCCTAGTGGCTATTTCCTTTACCCTTCATTGAAGAAACACTTATCCGGAACAAGGTTCATATCAGAGATGACGTCCAAAAGGGATTCCAAAAACTGGTTTAATAGCCAATTGCCTGATTATTACCAAGACCGGCTAAACAAATCGCACCGGGAGTGTGATAAATGCCTCAACAGATTTAGTGATTACAGTCGATTCCGGTTAATCGGACCACATCGGGACGCGATCATTTTGGTCCTAATAACCGACTGGTCCGATTACACGAACATGCCCTATGTTACAAGACGAGAAGTGCTATACGTAATATATTAAAATGTCATTATGACCTTTATTGTGAGGTACACGCGTATGGAAAACATACAAACAAGAACTACTGTTGCTTATAAACTCTATTCATTGAAAAATAAATTTACAAACAAATTCTTCGAAACGATCTACATGATACTCAGCATGCGAAGCACAGTAAAAAAAAAGTTCTTATCAAATTCAAGTCAATGTTTGAAGAACTTACTACCGAGCTGCCCGTTCTAAGAAACAAAGTGCTTGCTCACCTCCCACAGGTTCTTTTCCCTTTCTTACTTCCTGCTGTACACAGGCGACTTGTGGCTTCTTTTTCATCTTCCCTGCCACGTTCTTTGGTCCGTTTAAACGGAATTTTGTTCCAAATAAGCGAATAATATTAGGCTTATGTACATAGGATTTGTTTCGGTTCTTTGAGATTCGGTCCGAATAACCTGCTGGTTCGATTATCCGGTGGTCCAATTAACCTGATTCGACTGTATATAGCGAAGGCTCCACCACATATGTCTCTTAATTACATTTGTATCCTGTGTCTATTGTTAATACATTTTTCTTTTGCCTTGTAAAAATTTTTAGATCGCCCCTTTTAATATAATTAACATTTATAATATATTAATAAACTAGCTGGTACCCAGGTATCCTGGCTTAATAAACTAGCTGGAATCTGAAACATTTATCTTGTTTAATTAAGAATGATAGGAAAAATGACATTTATTTTCTGGTTGGCGATGAATACATTCGTTGAAATTTAAGGATATATAATTGAGAAGCATAAATAGTATTTATTCTATTTTTAGTATTCTATTCCATAAACAAATATTTATTTTTATATATTAGATTTGTGTATTCTTTTAGAATTGCAAATCTTGGTGTTCTTTTAGAATGGTAATGAAAAAAAAAAACTATTTTTTGTAGCTCGTGATTTGTTTAACATTTGCTCAGTATTATCCAACTTAATATTAGAAAATATGATTAAAACATTTTCTTTTAAAATTGATTGAATGTAGGAAATATATTTATATCATAAAATCTTTTACATAGTTGGAAAGATTTTTTTTAACTAATATGGTGCAAATTTTTTATATTATAATATTTTCGGAAGTTAATGCAAAAAAACTCTAACATTTTATTACATGTTTAGTGAAAATTTCAAACCTATATCGCACACTCTCTAAAAAAACTATAACCTCAGAGAAAGACTTGCACAGCATTTACGTACAATAGCTGCGAAATATTAGAGTTCAGTTTAAATTTAGCATCTTTATTAAATCTGTTGTGTCCTTTTGGTGAGGTATTTGGTGCTTACTCCATAGTAAGTAGATACGGTAAATAAATCTGAAAATATTTTTTATACATCAGATGATTGTATTATTCCTACCAGCGGGTGACCGAGCTCCGCTCGGAGAAAACAGGTATCGAAGCTAACTCGAAGATTTAAATTTTCAAATGTGATTTATCAAAACAATACATGCCATAAGAAAATTTGTGAAACCATTGGTGAAAAGATAACCGGTTAAAGTGCACCATTGTAAACTATTCTAAACAAAGTTAGAGTTTGGAACGGAAACTATTCCATACAAAGGTAAAGTAAAGGTAAAGATTGAAGTGTGTTGAAGTTCAATATTTTTGACAAATTTATTTAGAAAAACCAAACATATATACATACATAAGAAACATATTATAAACCTATAACAGCATAAACATCAAACTTTATTAATTTGCCATATTGGCTATAGATGGCAGCACGTTACCGCTTGAAAATTTAAGTAGCCATTATGGCGAACTAATAAAGTTTGAAAATATTCTATCTGTAACTCCGAACTGCTCGACCGTAACGCTTCAAAACCGGCGCCAATCGATTCCCCGTGGCCAAAAACCCCAGACCCCCAAGTTTACCGGAGTTTATTAATTCTGGGGCGATTTTCGACTTGGCAACCATTCCTCGTATTATAGTATTAGATAATCGTCCCGTAACTGCAAGTATTAATCAGCCGAAGTTTTATCGGAATCGGATGAGACATACGGCAACGCAACAAAGAGAAATGCAGAAAAACATTCATTTTTATTTATATAGATTTATGAAAAACATTATTGGTAAATTCCCTTTTATTGATGAGAAGAAGAAAAATCTGGATTCCTAACTAATTCATCCTAAGCAGTATAACTTCCTGGATTAAATTTTCATAAGAAAATCTCCGCCGGTTTTTAAAGTAATGACGAGTTAAATTTGTTCTATTCTAATAGAAAAGGGTTAATGGCATAAGAGATATTCCAACAGAGGCAAACATAACAGCCTGAATTTAAAAATCATCTTTTGGTATTTGCTCTGCAGTAAAACATATAAATGCACCGAATTAAGAAAAAGAATCGCGTTTCGACAATTCAGACCAAAATCCTACTGAGATATGTAAAAGAAGAAGAAGAAATGATGGAAACGTTTTCAAATGCGGTAAAAATTAAAATCTCGTGGAAACAACGGAAAAATTAGCGACAAAATGAATACTAAAGACACTAAGATCGTTAGCATCGTTAAAAATTAACGAAACTTGAAAGTTAGTAACGTCATTTCAAAAGCTTTTTTAAAAAAACTCTTCCATATTTTAAATTAATAATTATCAAGAAAACTCTCTTAAAAACATTCGCAAGCATATACACTCACAATTAAATTTATCCTTTCAGTAAAGTTACAAAGTAAATTCATTCTAAAACAAGTAACGCAAATACTAAGCTTAAATTATTTAATTATTCTTCGGTAATGGAGAATCAATTCCGCAAATAATATTTTTAAAGATGGCGAAGAAAAAAAAGGTGAAAACTGCAACTTTAACTTTGGCGCAATATCACCAGAAATTAATTTTCCCAAAGGAACAGAATGGCGATTTCCAGCCAAATCTAGATCATGCAAAAGAAACTATTCAAAGACCGATGAAACTTTTCTTTGCCTTTGTTGAATTATATTTTTAAGATCAGTTTTTTCTACTTTTTTTTCAAAGAAAATAACGCCAAGACTCTCCGTACAGGAATAAATAAAAATGATAAGAAACAAAGAATTTTGAAGCGTGATTTCTGTCAACAAGTTTCGACATCTAACGACAATTCTACTTTGAGAAGCCTGTTTTTGTCACTCTGTTGTTTGATTTTTCTTTTATTTTTTGTGTGAATTCCGCTGTTTCCAGAAATAGTCATACATATAAGAAAGACATGAGCTGTCGCCCATGTCATGTATATTTGCTCGAGAAATCTCAGATTAGAAAGAATATGTCTGTATGTTGCTCATGTATTGTAGAACAGAAATGACATTGATGTCAGAAGTTTGAAGGAAATTTGAAAATCAGCTGTTATCCTATTCTTCAAAATATCAAGAACTATTTTGATATAAACAATTTTACAAAGGACATTTAAATCCACTTCGGATTTTTTCTGAATTAGATATTAACTCCTGATAAGTAATAACAAATTTGATTTGAGTTCCCAAGCAGATAGTGCCATTTGAAATTTGAAATATTTTCAAATTGCTGTGAAAAAGTGGATATAATAAGAATCGGTCTTATTTTAGATCGAATAAGAACAGATGTTCATATTGAGAATGAATATAATAATTTCTAAATAATAATAATAATAAATATAAAATCTACTGTTGCAAATTTCAATTTATCGAGTAAGAACACTATTATTATTTTTTGTGTGTTTATTTAAGTCATATTCAGTTAAAAAGGATTTGGAAGAATAACGAGACTTCTCTACTCGTCTCTTTATATATATATATATATATATATATATATATATATACTGATGGAAAAAAAAATCCTAACACTAGGAAGGAGCTGGGAGCTGGGCTAGATAAACAAAATTTGGTAGTCGTGTTTATACATCTGAAAGATGACATCGATTCAAATTTCGAGCTACGCACGTCAGTGTGGCGCTAGTAGCGACATTATGAACATGCAAATGAGGTTTGCTTTAAATAAGCGCTGTAAGGTTCGTGATCGTTATTTACAGTTGAGATTTGACGTAGTGGGTTAATGTTAGTCAAGGATGCCTCTGAGAAGACGAAGAAGCCATTATCAACAGCTCACTGAGTTTGAACGAGGTCGTGTTGTAGGGCTACGAGAAGTGGGTTTTCCTTCTGCGATATTGCTGAAAGACTTGGCAGGATGTATCCACTGTGCATGAGTATTGGCGGCAGTGGTCAAGGGAAGGTACTGCCTCAAGAAGACCAGGTTCCGGGAGGCAACGTGGTACTACTGGGAGGAAAGACCGTCGTATTTGGCGTATGGCTGTGCCTGTATGGCTATGGCTATGGCTGTACTGCGTCTGCAGCTGAAATTCCAGCTGCAGTTGGCACCACAGTGACACAACGAACTGTTACAAATCGGTTACTTCAAGGATAGCTCCGAGTCAGACGCCCTGTACAGTGCATTCCACTGACTCCAAACCACTGCCGTTTGCGACGTGAGTGGTGTCAAGCTGGAGCTCATTGGAGGACGGAGTGGAGATCTGTTGTGTTTTCTGATGAAAGCCGGTTCTGCCTTGGTTGCAGTGATAGCCGTTTGTTGGTTAGAAGGAGGCCAGGTGAACGCCTGCTAGTGACCTGTCTGCGGCCTAGACACACAGCGCCTACTCCTGGTTTGAGAAGCAATTTCTTATGACAGCAGGAGCACTCAGAAGTTTGAAGGAAATTTGAAAATCAGCTGTTATCCTATTCTTCAAAATATCAAGAACTATTTTGATATAAACAATTTTACAAAGGACATTTAAATCCACTTCGGATTTTTTCTGAATTAGATATTAACTCCTGATAAGTAATAATGTGGTTATCCCACGCAACCTGACTGCAAATTTGTCCGTCAGTCTAGTGATACAACCTGTAGTGCTGCCATTCATGAAAAGCATTCAAGAGGGTGTTTTCCAACAGGATAACGCACGACCTCATACCGCTGCTGTAACCCAACATGCTCTACAGAGTGTCTACATGTTGCCTTGGCCTGCTAGATCACCAGATCTTTCTCCAATCGAGCACATACGGGTCATCATTGGACGACAACTCCAGCGTCATCCACAACCAGCATTAACCGTCCCTGCATTGACCGCCCAAGTGCAATAGGCATGGAACTCCATCCCACAAATTGATATCCGACACCTGTACGACACAATGCATGCACATTTGCAAGCTTGCATTCAAAATTCTGGCGGTTACACCGGTTACTAATGTACCAACATTTCACATTTGAAATGGCTCTACCTGTGATCTTTAAACTTTAATCAATTAAATATGTTACCTAGACAAACGTATTCCTAAAATTTCATTCCTGTACAATAATTTTTTCTTGGTGTTGGGATTTTTTTTCCATCAGTGTGTGTGTGTATATATATATATATATATGACTTTAGTTGGCTATAAATCGCCAAATGTAACAACCTTCTGCATTACTTTTTAATAACATTGTTTTATTTCGTTGAAATTATTCCTGAACCAATAATCTTTATTGATTAAACAAACAATATTTTAACTTGTTTGGTTTATTTTTTAAAAAGCGTTGCGCAAGTTAGGTAATAACACTGTGATTTCTAAGGGAAAAACTGCAACAGCAGACGATAGATAATTCAAAAGTCATACTATGAAAGCCGACTAAAAAATAAAACTAAGCTAGAAGATGATAGATATTTCAAAAGCTATTCTGTGAAAGCCGATTCAGAAATTTAAAAAAAGGATAGATAGCCAATTTGTTGCCTTCACCCTTTGAAGTACCAAAAAACTCATGCGGAAACAATATCATGTTCTTATGTAATAACAATTTCATGAAACACATTTATGGAAAATGAATACCTTATATACTGGTTTACAGCAAATGATTTTGTATTTTACAATGACGTAAATTTAAAATAATTTCAAATTATTATTGTTCAGTATTGTCAAACGACATAGTAGCTTGTATTAAATAACATTTTTTGAACTCACAAGTAAATATTTTTTTCTGTTTTTGAAGTTTTTCTAGAAAGAAACGAATAAATGATTGACTAAATATTGACAATAAATTGACTAGTACAGAACAGAAACAGTATTCAGGTTCAGTACAGTTCTCAAGCGAAATTCTAAGGTAAAAATAAATTTTACATTATAACCAATATTTTTTTTTTAATTCCTTTCATGTAATTAAAAAAAAATGCAATGTCTTAATTGAAATTTAAAATACGATCTTGCGTCTACAACTGTATTTCTCTGCCAAATTTTGATTTCAGTCAATTGAGAAAAAAAATATGTTCAAAATACATAATTAATTTAGGTGTTATTTCCGAATTTACTTCATGCTGTTTATATCCAAAAATACGTAGGGAAATCTGTAATACTGTAGGAACGCAGATTCATACTAAATATCAATATATCAAAACTGCTGCCCACTAAAATAACGTAATTAATATGAAAGTAAAGTTTTTTTTTCTTTATTTTATTAAGAAATACACACAAACATGTTCTTACTCTGAAAATAAAAATCTAAGGATTAATGACTTTGCCCAAAGTTCGGAGTTTCAAGCTAGGCAAAAGGGACAGCATTTTTATTAGAGAGAAAATGAGAAATTTTAGGATATTTAGAGACAATTGACACTGACTGATAATTTTTATCTGTAAAATTACGCATTACTTCAAACAATAAATGAATTGTAAGGTTTTGTGCTTCTTCAATATGGTTGCATGCTAAGATTCCCGAAAAATTCGAAACTGCTTTGGCTCCACGCCAAATGGCGCATCTTTTTTTGAATATTTCGCCAACAATAAAATGTAAACTAGACCTTAGTCCGCGCCCGTAACAATTTGCCATGTACAGAAGTGCGCATGCTTGAACTTCGAGCGTGCCAAGTTGTTCTGGATAAGGCGCTATCGAGCCAAAGGCAAAACTGCGCATGCTCCAAACGGTAGCACAGGTTTGTATAGATAATGCTGCATATTAAAAAACGATAGGAAATGTGTCTTCGGGATTAATAAATGTAGATGTCTTTGATTTTAAGGACAGTGTTAATGAATTAAATATAACGACAGATTATGGCGTTTTTTTTATGAAAGTTAATGGGAATGTTTGTATAATAAATATGGTATGGTACAAATGAAGAATACATAATAAATTTCTCACCTGTGTCAACTAATTGATTGGTTTATTTATTATTATTTAATTAAATACCTAAATTAATTTTAAAGCAGCACAATTTATTTACAAATGTATCTCAGAATACCAAATGCAGTTCAATGTTATTTGTTTAGGTGGAATTTTTGTAAAAGGCAGACAAATATTTTTGGTTTTATATTATAAATAAGCTTATGAAAATTTTTCTATTTATTTAAAGAAAAATATGATTTGATCAATGAATTGTTATATTTATTTCTGAGCCAATAAGCATTTTTAAGGAATATATTTATATTAGTTGGGTATTTGGTATATTAAATGCATAGATCAGATAACGTGATTATTAAGAAATATGTATAAATACGAAGTTGATCATTTGATCTCATCAATGAAAAATGAATTTGTATATTAAAATACTTATATCTGAGTTGCATAATTCAAATAAATTATGTTAAATTCCAATGGAATGACATTTAAATTTTTTAAGTTATTCATATTATTTTACTGAAATATTAACGTATAATTAAACAGTTTTGAATAATACATATTTAGCCTTGATATCTGTATCATTGTGACATTTCATTTGACTATTAAATTATTGTTAAATCAGTTATTATCCAAATGATGTTTATGAAACAGTTAATTGCTTATCCTGAAATAAGGATGAATTTTAGTTCATTTTAATGGTTCTTTTTCTCTCTTTTTTTAATAAATTATTTTAAATAAGAGCCTAATTCATGCCTCAGTAAGAATAAAAATTAATAATTACAACTGTAATCTAAATTTGCATATGATTTAATTATTAGAAATATTATATATAATTGAAATTTTATGATTTAAAATATAAGTATCAATTTTTATTAATAAAATAATAATAATTGTTAATATTTAGAATTTAAATAAGAATTTGATCATTATTTAAATTCTTATTAAGATATAATAAGAATTTCATCATTGAAAACCCAAGCACAACTAAATAACTAGTGTCAGTAGAATAAAATATAAAAGCCTTGATTATGTTAATCAAAAATTAATATAGAAATATAGCCAATAATAAAAATAATATGCTAAAATTTAAAATTTAATTATCAACTTTATTATATGTTAGCTGCCTTTGCTGACAAATTCTTTGTCATGATATTAGTTGTATTTATTTTCAATTATGTCTCAAATTTGACAGTATCGGTCAGATCTGGCCTTTAGCGACTCAAAACATGTACATTCATCTTTATTATTATCATAGTAGAGATTATTCTTTTAAAAAAATAATCAAAAGTGGTAAGTTTTGTGCGTCCTCCTTTTCTGACAGTAAAATAATTTATAATGTAAAAAAATAGTAAAATAGTATTTAAATATATATTAAAAAGAAAAAATATATTTTTTAAATTAAATGACAATTAGTTTCAGATTATAAAAAAATAAAGAATGATTGATTTATTAGAGTTTATTTTTCCTTCAAAATATAAACAATATTTCATTTACAGATTTATATAAGCATATGTTTTACTACCAGAAGTATACAAGTAAGATCCCAAAAAAGACTGGCAAAAAATCATTACTCCACTCAAATTATGTTACCCACATTAGTTAGGTGAAAAATTAATATTTATTTAATTGGTCAATGTTTATATTTTATAAGTTTAAATCTGTAATAGTAATAATCTTTGAGGTTAAAATTTGAAAATTGATGGCTAAAGAAATTATAAATGAAAATAAAGCTATAAACCAAAGGCGGACGAGTGCACAAAATGTTTTCATGAATTTACTTAATTATGTTTGTGATCTATTTGCCACTTAGTAAATTTGATTAATTTATTTAACATTGAATTTTTTTTTAAAAAATTCCTTTGGGATTGTAAATTTTAAGTGCTAGGAAAATGCTACATTCCCCAGAAATATATTTATTGCAAACAAATTATATCCTCCTTTGAATTCATTTTCAAAAAATAAGGAAATATTAAAAATAGCATACTTTTTTAAGAAGATTTATTTCTTTTAATATTTGCTTATTTCTGTATAATATAAGTAAATCTATCTGAACAATATTAATCTAATTGTTATGGCAAAAAATAAGAAAGGTAAAATTTCTGTAAAATTTCGAACAAATAACAGAAATATGACTTAAATTTGGAAAACATATTCTTATAAAGTATCTATTGAAAGTTGTCTTGTGTTTATAATTCTAAAAAATTAGATTATAAATACTCTTTTACTTTATAATTTCTTTCGACAATTTGGTTGAAAACCCTGTTAAAAAATGGAGAACTTTAAAAATAATATATTTTTGTTTTTAGTAAAAGCAGTGGTAGTAACAATTATGAGAATAATCTTAATTGTATTGTATACATATAACACTATTGATGAGAATTTTTCAGCAATATGCATTTATTATGTGTGGAATGAATATATTACTGACTGATTTGAGAAATTTCAGGGGGGGGGGAGTAAACAAATAATTTATTTTTTAAATTATCCCATTTTTTATATCTCAGAGCCACAGTAAATATATTAATAGCCCAGTAGTGTATATTAGTATATAATAAAATTGTTAGTATAAAATAAACTTCATATTAGAATATCATAAAGTTGTAAATAAAATGCATTTACTATAATTTTTTAAAATTCTAAATTAAACTCCTTAATAGATCAATTTCATTAAAACTGCATGACATCAAACATTTACAGGAAAAAACACATTTTTAAAACTGAGAGTTGCCTATGAAACAAATTTGTTGATTTAAAATCATTGGAAGTATAGTTTTATTCTATTTCTCTAAATTTTCTCCTTCGATACAGAATGCATAATTCTCAAACAGGCTTGAAAATTGCAATTTAAAGTTATTTACCTGTTTTTGAAATACTTATAGATATGAACAATTATTTTCTCTTCACATGAAATAATTTCTCTATCAGATCTCCAATTACTAATATTCACCTAGCATCATTTTGAAGTGCATCACTATTGACAATGTATTTCTTGAAATAGAAATAAGGATAATTGAAGATGCCTCATGCAAGAAAGCATTGACATTAGTTTGTCCTTTTTATAACATTTTTGAAATAGACCCACGTTTTCAAAAAAAAAAAAAAGTTTATCTCCCATATAAACCTTGTTTCTTTTGGCTAGGTTAACATGCAAGTCTGACATCTTTTCTATAAAAAGTGAGAGGAGTTAATGAAAAAGTTAAGCATTTTAAAATACAAATGGAGTTAGATTTTGTGTAAATATTTAAAATAAAGTATTGAATCCATGGGTCAAGAATCATTTTAATTAAGTAAATAAATATCAATGTGATTATACCAATTATTTAATGCTAGCTAACTGATATTGACAATCAATATATGCAATATTGATATTGACAATCAAGTCAACTAATTACATATTTTGTTTTTTATTTTGTAGAAGATATTTTAATATTGACTCCAAAGAGATATTTAAAGCAGATTATAAGTGAAGCTGATAATGCAAATATCATATTGTACATAAAGTATAAGCATGTAATTTAAACACAGAAATATTGTAATAAATTTAACACTGAAGTTACGACTAGAATAGTTGCAAAAAAATTAAGTTACAAGATTGTATTAAAAGGGTTATTTATGCAAAATAAAATTTCCCATGTTTAAAACTACAATGGATTAAAATCTCAGAAAAATAAATTTACTAAAAAAGTGGTTTTTAAATGATATTTTTATAACAGGGAACCTATAGTAGTTTTCTCAGTAGACAGATTACAGCAAAGAGTTCTCCATTTCTCAATTCTAAAATTGAACATGCCTTAAAAACTTAAATTAATTTTGAATAATTTAGGGTATTTATGCAAAGCAGACAATTTATACAAACATGTTTATTTTTAAAAATTACTGGATTTTAACTAATTTATTCACACCAAATGTTTGATTATTTCATTGAATTTGATGTAATCTAAAAGTTTTATATTTTTTCGACATTCTTACTTTTATACATGTGCATGAATATTTATAAAATAAAGAGCAAGATATTGAACCCCCAGATTCCATATTAATGATATTTAACTGGCCTTTTTAATAACTTCATTGTATAAAAGAAGTTGGTATTTGAATTATATCAATGAAACTCAAAAAAATATGAGAACAAATTTTAATAATGGACTATGGCTCATTGTATAAACACACAAATAAGTTTTCATTACTTGATTTGACAGAAATCTATTATTAATCATTAAAATAATTGAATAATATTTATCTTTCAATAATTCACAGACATAATGAAATATACAAGGTATTTTATCATATAAATATTTCCTTTCTGAATGTATAAAAACCGTAGTACTTTTATTTTTAGCATATTATAAAATGATAATTATTACAGAAAAAAAAGATCCATAATTTTATAATTGCATTACCATTTAATATAAATGACTTTTTAATAAACATTTTTGCTTTCAAATGAAAAAACAAAAGGATATTTTTAAGAAAAATTACGAGCGATAAATCCTATTATAAAAGGTTACTGTATTAGGCTACAGCAAGAACAAAAACCTTTGAATAACTTCCATAATAATATTTCGTTAGAAAATACGATTTCAAAATCTTAAGTAATCCAAAGATTTTTACTCGGTGAATCCAAGACTTGATGTGGATTTTATTTATACAACTGAGGTTAATATTTTGTTCATCCTTTATATCAATTATAAATAAAATTGTTTTTTTTTTAAATACAGAAATAGTTTAGTATTAAATTTATTATCAACATATGTAAGCTTCCTAAGAATATTTCAGGTATATAAAGTAGGGGCTTTCTACATATAACTTACATGCTTATTGATCTGGGGGAGAAATGGCATGAAAGATTTCATTTATTTTATATATTATTATATTTATTTTATTAATACAGATAAATATTAGTTTAGAGCTAACATTTAATCCTATGTTTGCTTAAACAACATGGACAGTTTCACAAACAGAATCGTGTAAGATTAAACGATTTAAATTATGTACAATTTGCAATTCTTGCATTCCTATTAAATATTAATTCGCTATCTAATTATACTCGTAATTGGCCGAAAAATAACGGTTTTTCCAGTTTCAGATATCTATAAATTGCAATTATAAATAACTGAAAATATTTCAAATCGCTAGTACTATATTATTAATGTTTTTGAGGCAGGCTTTCATGCATTAAAAAAATATATATAAATATGAACACTCAATAAAACCCTTTTAATTCATCATATACATTCACATATCTGTCATGCTTCAAACTAATCAAAAAATTCCCTTCCGCAACTTTGCTCTTCGGAACAGAATTTTTGGTGTAACCCCTAG
>JAPMOQ010021468.1:278678-292793 GCA_026543055.1 Argiope trifasciata | reverse complement strand
AGTTTTGTCCATGGCAAATTGTTACGGGCGCGGACTAAGGTCTAGTTAAAATGTAATGAGTTTATTCTTCTTTATCAGTAAAGTAAATTTAGTTATGTCATTGAACAGCAATTGCAAAGTTTTCTATTGCAATTACACCAGATAAATGATGCAAACCTAAAATATTTTTGAAGTATGAAAGGCAAATGCTCCTGGAGAATAGTTTTTCTCTGTATTCAAGGTTAATATTTATTTTAAAATGCAGTATTTCTTTAAAAATTATTGTGTTTCAATAGAATCAAAACACATTCAAACAGAAACGTTAATCATTAAAAATATATAGTTTTAATTTTGCACAAAAAAATAAGGGTTGCTAAGCATAAAATTAATTGGTTACTTATTGTTAAGAAAAATTATCAGACGGATATAAGTGAAATTTATTACAACAAAATGGACAGTAAAATACCGTATTTTATTTCGCGAAATTCCAGGTAACAAAAATATAACTAAGATGTACACAAATAAAAGCATTTATAGACTTCAATCTTATACAAGCAGATAACAAATCTCTAATTAAATAACAGTGCTTGAATTCCAGATACGATGAATACTTTAAAGTATCTAGGGATTCATACAAATTTCATCTCTTACGTAGTCTCCTACCAGGCTTTCATTTAGCATAGAATTTTTTCAAATAGAAACCTTAGATCTAATTGATAAAAGACCATGCTTCTTGAAATTTCCAGAGCTTTAAAACTTCATTTTTGTTATTTCTCTATAGCAGCCAGATGTTTCGCCAAGTGATTCTCAAATTTGTCGTCAATATCGACAAATTATCCATCCAGAAACCATTCAGAATGTGTGTGAATCTTTCTCCCTTTCATTACAACTGTCATAGGAGACAACGCAACAAATTTACAATAATAGATAATAATTTATATTTTTTTTAATTTTTCTCAAACTATCGGAAGGTATAATCATTAATAAACATAAAGCTTATAAATATGAAGACTTTTTTACCCGGGTATATGTAATATAGATGCCTTAAAAGTGGTAGAAATATCGGAAAAGCCTCTAAAACCAAAAAGCAGAACAAATATAGAGCTTAATTAAATAGTAAATTGATTACCGCTTTTTGAAAATAATCCTTTAAGTTCTAAAGTATTTTTATTGCCATATATATACATTAAATCCTAGATCTAATTAACTCAGATTATATCCTTAAATGGTTAAAAAAGATGTAAATATATAAAATTATTTATTTGAATCGTATTCTTTACTATTTAATCCCACATAATTATATACCCATCTCACTATCACCAAAGTTATTATTTTGCTTATCATTAATTTATGTATTTCGAAATAATTTACTTTCATTTCCAATTTCCAAATATAATTCTTGTAAATCTATACTTATAATAAAGCTCAATGTGTGTGTGTGTGTGTGTGTGTGTGTGTGTGTGTGTGTGTGTGTGTGTGTGTGTGTGTGTGTGTGTGCGTGTGTGTGTGTGTGTGTGTGTGTGTGTGTGTGTGTGTGTGTGTGTGTGTGTGTGTGTGTGTGTGTGTGTTGGCGCTCTACAGGCCAGACCGTTGGACCTACAGTTACCAAATTTGGTACTTGCATAGTTTGGAGGTCTGGAATGTGCACCTCGGAGCCCTTTTTGCGAATTTTTAATTAGAATTGGAATTATATAAAATTTAAGCGAAATTTCGTCATTTTTCCGCTATAACTTCCAAAAATATTATCGCACAAACATGATTTTTACATCAATATAAAGAAAAAAAATTAGCTTTCTAATGGTATCAGTGTTTTAATGTATAACTTAAGCCTCTATTTTTAACGAATTTTTAAAGAAATATTTTAACCATGTTTTTTTGAGCACATGACTGGATAAAATAAAATAAAACAATGCCGGAAGTTCAAATAAAAAAAACAACTATCAAATCTAAAGAAATACAGCTCTCAGCACGTGACTGGATAAAATAACATAAATATAAAATGTGATATCTTCTAAAAAAATAAATGCAAGGCAATGGATTCTATGATCGTTTGCAATAGATATATAATTAATTCCATAAATTATCTTTATTTACAGTAAACCTGGTTGAATTTAGACAGGATATGCATTGAAATCCCGACTTAATGGCATATTTCTATAATCGTTTGTAATATCTGTATCATTAATTCAATAATTTTTTTACCTTTTTCGCTTTCTTTAAAAAACATATTTATCATTTTGCAACATCACCGAAAAAAACATTTTTAATATTTTGGAAGCATAATCGTTAAATTGTTAAAGCATTAAACTCAAAAAGTTTTTTCGAATAAAGTTACCGACTCTTTAACTACTAATAACTGAATCTTTTAACTTTAACTATTTCTTAAATTTTGGCTAATGAATTATGTGATTTAATTGAAAATTTTAGAACGCATTACTCATGGCGAACCAGCTGGTCGCCAAAGGCGGCTAGTATTTAAATAAAGAAAGAAAGGACTAATTCAATGAATATTTAATTTTCTATGGTATTTTTAAACAACATCGTATAGCAGCAATTAAGCTAAAATGATTTTAAAAAAAGCAATTGCCTTTATAAAATTTCAAAATCGATTGGCTTTTATATATATACACAACAAAGACAGCGTGATTGATTGGCTAATTATGGTGTTAAACACGAATAATTTTTTAATGAAATCTGATAAATCACTTGAGATGACAAGATATGAGCGGAAGATGATATATTCGTGTTTTCTTATGATCAATCTTCGAAGATTTAGTGCGAAGACAGTGAACATCTATCAATTTGAAACAATGGGCTCTGGTATCACATAAATTTAGATGCTGTCAGCTTTGAAAACCTCAAAAAAGGGTTTTAAATGCCAGGATTAGTGCTAATACAAAGCAACCCAATAGAATAATTTATCATCTAGGAAATTATTGTTTTCATAAAAAAATTAAGCAAAATTTGGTGATTAATATCAGCGAAGGTATTAACGAGTTAAAGCAACTAACGATTTTTTAAAAGAAAATCCGTTGTTTACTTGATAGTTATCTGTAAGCAGCTTGGCATGTTTTTAATTAAGATTTTGTTAAGACTAAGATCATCTTCAGGTTAATTATTAAAAATCCATTTTTCAAAATGCTAGTCATTATTTCAAAATATTCAGACTAATGTTCTTTGGTTAAAAATTATTTCAAAAATATTTTGGAATTTATATTTTAATTTAATTTGATAGCTTAAAAAATAGTTTTAAAAGGTTATCGCACATTAATTTTATAGACATTAAAATTAATTTCCTTTGGTTATTTATATAAACAATCATTTTTTATTAAAAATTACGTATATACATATATTTTGAAAACAAAAAATGAGAAAGAACTGTTTTCGTGAAATGCTGAATTAATGACCCAGGACTTTGCTTCAAAATATATAGTACTGGAAACTTCCAGAATTTTAGTGATTGACCCAATAGGGACCAAGATAAGTCTGATTGTTCCAGAATCTTCTCAGACCGGATCTAAGAACCATAAAAGACCGGAAGTCTCAAACCGAAGTCAGACGTCAAAAAAGTCAACTGGGAATAGTTACATCAATTCGGCGAAAAGCAAGTGTTGTGTTTCGACGGACTCAAGTGATTGCTGAAATAATCTGTGCGCTGAGTCCTTGTGTTTACTGTGGAAGTAGTATTGTGTCGTGTATGGAGTAGACAGATGTGTAGTAGTTGATCAGCAGTTGGATACAACTAAAGCCGGAAGACAGGGGAGAATTGCAGATATTTGGAGAGGCCGAAAGTGAAGCTAAATAAATCCCCTCCTTCTGCTGAATTCTGTCTGACCGCTTTGTGTGCTGTGCTGTGGTTATTACTTTTTATGACTTGTAAGCTATTGTTTGCTGTAGTAAACTGATGTATTTTTCCTGTGTTCAACTCTACTGTATATATGAAGACCCGCGAGGTGGGCACTTCGTAACTGAGAATGGGATACTTCTTTCATGGTGGTTGGATCAAGCCAAATCGGTGGGTATACAAAAAGGGGGGGATTTTGAATCTCTCATCAATGATGCGACGTACTTCCCTACGGGGAGGGTTGTACCGTGGCAGGTGATGGTCCTTAGGACTCAACCATAGTTCCTGTCAGTATTGCTGTAGCAACTCTCTGGCCCTTCAATAATTTTTTCCTTAGCCTTCTGGCGAGTCGGAGAGTTAGTAATATGACTAGTAAAGTCTAGTCTCAGAAATTCCGAGATAACATCACTGTTTGAAGTTCGATAATTCTTAAAAATCAGTGTTAATCGAGCATATTTTACTAAAAACTCGAAATTATCATTCAAATGAAATTAGGTAGGTTGTAACTTAGTATTAAGTGTAGTTAAAGGTTGGGGCAATAGAAGATTCTTTCATCACATTTTTGCCAATTGCGGAAAAATACATAAACATTTTTTTCATGGCCGGTCAAAAAGGCATTCACCATTTACATTTTGGAAATCCTTGATGCAATTTTATACAATTCCTCTGTGTGTAGTAATTGAATAAATAGTAATTCGGGTCTCTAAAATAAATTAAATAAAAAATTTCAAATTATGTATTACTTTTTCATATTTGCAATTTCTATTACTGGAAATTGCAATAATCTGCATGATGAAATTTATATTTCGTCATGCAGTCATGGCAACAATGAAAACTCCAATGTGTTTTATTTCTTTGAATTTCTCCTACATTTGCCCATTAGGTTATTATTTATAGCATGTGATCAAAATTAAATTAATCTAGATCCCGATATTATTTGTTGTTATTTCTAATTGCACTTGTAATGGAGAAGCCCGCTGTCGCAGTCAACGATTTTAAGCCGAAAGGGCGTCTCTTGTTTTAGTAGCGCCAACTACGGCCAAGAGACCGTTTTAGCTACTCACGCATCACATTTACTCTCACAACCCCTTTTAATAGGTTGGGGGGGGCATATTTCCACAGATAAAGTAGATAAAGAACAATCATACTCAAACCGGGACTCGAACCCCAGACGCGCGGATCAGGGGGGAAACGCGCTACCCCTAGTCCAGGATGCTGGCGTGATATTATTTGACGTAACTAAATGCACTCTAAGAATGCTCGAATCTTTATACAGATATCTATTGTTCAGCATATTTTCTTAAAAAGGATATTGGAAAGGATATTCAGAATATTGGTTTTATAATTATATTTAGAACATTTGCATTTCTATTAATGTTTGACCCCTTTACACTACTCCAATGAAACGTTTTTTTACCCAACTTTGTTTCATTTAAATGCTTTATCATTACGCATTTTGACGTTGTCATTCTTTGTCTCTTTATATTGATAACTTATCCCTTTATATATTAACATGTACGTTCTTATAGTTTGCTCCATAATTTTACTAGCTACTTGGCGCCTCTTGGACAAATATGGCTTTTGCGAAGAAAAAAAAGAAAAGAAAAGAAAACGGACCAAACCAACCAAACCAAATCCAACATGCGTCGTTATCATGGGTGAAGGGTAGAGCGCAAGTTAGCGAAGTTCAAATCGAGTGTCCGAATTCCAGCCAAACGGTATTACAATAAGAGTTTTACATTAATTCAAATTTATTATTGTAATTCATTTGTTAATGTTCTAGAACTTTCTTTATTTTTTTTCTAATTACTGAGTTTTCTGTAAAGGTATTTATTCTGAATTCCACATGCAGTTGGATAATTCTCCTCCTGCACGTTTCGAGTTGATTTAAACTAATAAACTTGATATAGTGACTTGTTATTTTGCTATTCTTTGCATCCTCGTGAAAATATTTTAAACTAGTCGCCTACTGCGACCAGTTTCTTTCTTTGGGATGCTGGTGATATATTTCAATCTATCATTCCAAATTATAATTTTAAAAAATATACTTTCAAAAAATTACCAGAATTCATGAAAAAGTCACACAACTATTAAAATATATCATCTAACTAGCGATTTTTTTATATTTTCTTGTACACGAATTGTAAAGAAACTATTCCAATAGTCGAAGAAATCATCTTCGAGTTTTTCAAGATTCTCCCCTTTTCAGATCTCCTCTAGATAGAAAAACATACTTTTGATATTATGCCTGTTCGTCTATCAATAATATATGACTATAACAAGGACAGATGAAGACATTTGATGAAATTTGGTAAACTTATAGATTTCGAGCGCAATCCATTCAGAAAATATTTGTCTGTCTAAAAATCTGGCTGCCCGATTGTAAGTTAACATAATAACCATAAAACAGAGGGTTAAATAGATAACATTTGGAACACAAATTCCTTTAAATTTTTAGCCTAATCCTGCAGAAGGAATACCGTCTATCTGTCTGTCTGTGCTTTCAGAAACATGTAAACTCAAGAACTCAAGATCCTAGTTGTAGAATCTAAGTGGACTGTATGCATCACTTTTTGTGTAAAGTTTCAATGAGTGCCGGTCTGTTTTTTCGAATGATGTAAACAATTTGTAACTAAGACTATTTAATTAACAGTTCTATACTATTCGTGACTGAACCCTCATGATAGAACGCCGACCACAAAACGAGAATAATAAAAAACAAAATCAGAATGTATGCAGAGGAATGGTTGCCATAAATGGCGTGCTATGGTCTGACATGGCGATAATAACAATATTTTCATTTTACATTTAATAGTAATGATTTAATTATTATATGAAATTTGGATATATGGATACTGTGATTACAATATATATTAATAAGTATAAAAATATATATTAATAGGAGCATTGGGATTACAATTACAGTGCTTTAGTTATTTTCAATGAGTTAAGAGCAATATGTCATATTCGAATCTAATTTTTGGGTACTTATTGCTAGATTATATACATTAATCGCCAAAATCAATCGCCAAGAATCACAAGAAGCGTTCGATAAATTTTAAATTCGTTTTTCTTCTATTTTTCACATTTGTATGTAAATTCGTCATTTTATAATATACATAAAATTCATATTACATTCGAAATAAAATATTCCGATAAGAAATAGTTTTCAAAAAAAAAAAAACATGTTATTTAAAGTACAAATATTACAAATTCATAAACATAGTATCAACCTCATCAATCAATATAAAGATCAAAAATTCTGCAAAGAATATAAATGTCTCATATTCATAGTAAGTACTCGATTTTGCTTTCAGAAACTTTAGTCTCACTTAGTTGAAGCATTTAATGTAAAACTTTCTGGAATTCTAACGAAATTCTTTAAATTCGGTTTCAGAGGATTTCGAATTCCATTCGGGTACTCGACAGTCTTGTAAATTGTTTTCCTCCGATGGGAAATGGAGAATAGATATTTTATCCATGATTACTTCTAGATTTTCACGGAAGTATTTAGTTAAGTAAAAGGATGCGTCAAAATTTAGTTACTCGTATTAGAAACACGTACTAGAAACTTATATTGATCGTTATTTTACATTTTAAATGACGATCTTAACAACAAATACTTTCTTTATAGGGAAGCTTTTAATCAAAGAATATACTCGTCTCATTTCATTCTAACTAACCTTGGCGGCCAACTGACTCGCCTGCATAAATTTCGATAAAACTTCAAATAAATGATTTATGTAACTTTGTCCCTTAATAGCTTCTTCATTAAAATATTAAGATTCGAATTTTTATAGTCTCGATTTTCGCGGAAGTATTAAGTTAAGTAGAAGGAGGCATTAAAATTTAGTTACTAGTATTAGACACTAGAAATCGTTATTTTACATTTATTTTTACATCGTTATTTAAATGGCGATCTTAGCAACTCCAGTTACTTTCTATATAATTTATTGTAACATGCAATTTGAGAAGAAAATGCGGGTTCCAAAGCATTTACTTTTATCAGTGATAATATATATTGAAAATTTTCTAAAACATGTTTATATATCAATAAAAATATCTGAAAAGTATGTTGGCATATCTTCAAACTAATACATTCATTAGAAAATTTAATTTAAGAGCAAATGAAATGCAGTCACGTGAATCACACCTCCCAGTTAAGGGTTAAGGCAAAAACAAAATTATTTAATAACGTGTTCTGATAAAATATCACAATTCAAAGTTTTCACTTTCGGTAAATTATGATACAAACTTTTCAAATAAATTTAGTGATTTCAGTTTCAAATAATTACTTCATTTTTTAAATTCTTACTATCTTCTTCATACCTTACAGTTATTAAATTGTCATAATTTGCATTCCAGGCTTATATTTCTCAGACTACATTTGTCAACTCAATGAATCTTCTCAAATTTAATCAAAAATGTATATCGGCTAAACGACAATAACAAAGAAATATTTTGCTATCGGCAATCGAAATTATTTTTTCTGTACTTTCAGAATATGATATTGTATAAAAGATAAATATACAGTAAAATAGTTAGTTTTTAGTTATAAAAATATCATTGTATTTCTCTTGCATCATATAGTAATAATTCTGAAACAACTTAAATTGATGTTCGTAGTTGCAAAATAATTTTGTTTCCTAGAAATGAAGCATGCAATTTATCACTCTAAGGTGAATAAGGGATTTAATTTTGTAATTTTTGAAGAAATTTGCTGCTGCAAAGTATCATTTCTCATTCAAAGATTGTTGAAAACGAACACGTTTTCTCTCTGTCTTTGAAATCGCGTGGATACATTTTTACGAAATGATGACTGCGCCATCTATTGCTGATAGAAGGAAATGTTTTAAGGTGTTTACAATAAACTGAATGACAGAAAAAATATGGCTCGATATTATTTTTTTTTTTTAAAGAAGTGAAATGTTTTATGCTTGGGCACGTTCTGTGCCATGAAGGATCTGTGCAGTTTATATAAGTTCAAGAAGTTAAAAAAAAATTATAACCTTTTTTTTTATATTCGAAACTGTGAAGACAAAATAATATATATAATATTCTCAACATAAAGATAATAATTATAATACATATCAAATAATCTAAAGAGCCCTCAATTTCGAAAAGGCTCTAAAGTTGATAATTTATTTACAATGTTCCTAATAAATCTCTATGCTCCTTTAATTCGTTTCTATTTAGTTGGTTTGAGGCAAGTTATTAAATTTAGTGCTAGCACATTTATTCTATTTTTATCTCTTAACTGGGGACGTGTGGTCTGTGAGACCGTAGCGATAAACTTTCGGTCACTCCAATTCTATTTTTAGTTCAAGTGAATGGATTGACCCTTTAGTTTCCTGTTTTGTGACCTTCAATACACGTGAACTTTTTCAACCGCTTTCAGTTTTTTAAAATTAATACAGTTATTTCTTTAAGCTCTGTCTCTAAGACAGCACTTAATAGTTAGCGTCCTAGTGATAAACAAGGCTTAGCAGATGGTTCAAAAATTTGGACCTCTAAATACAATCCAATTTACTGATCGTATTATGAAGCCGTACTTCAGACACCTTTAAATGAAGCAGAAAGGGATTTTAGTGATAAGGATAATTATGCAGAAGAGTTTTTCAATGAAAGTTCGCACACAACTAATTCTGATATGTATGTTCAAACATAATTAATTTTTTTAGTCATAATGAATTTTGAAATTTTTTTTAAATATATTTTCTTTTCTTCGCCGCGGAATATCTCCGAACTTGGAATGTCTAAATATACCCCGAGATATAAATGCAGAATTTATATGTTGAATTTTTACTCATTCTTAATCTATATGTTTGAAATGCCCCAGAAAACCGTGCTATCAAAGTCGCAGAAACCGATAAAAAAAAAAGAGCCAATTTTAAACGCTGACATTTTTTTTTTCATATAATTGTTGAATTTTACATTATATCGTTTTCTACATACCTTTACATACACTCAGGCCTTTTTTTGTGCGGTGGATAGGGACCGCATAAAAGAAAACGGATAAAAAAATCACATAAAAAAGGACCGCATAAAAACAGGTTTGAGTGTATTGCGCATTTTATTCGTTGGCAATGAAATTGTTGTCAATTCAATAATTAAATTATGAGATCGCACAAAAAAATGCCCAAAAAACACCGCACAAATAAAAAAAAAATCGTATAAAAACAGGTTTGAGTGTATTGGAGAAATGAATATGATTTAAAAAGTGTAAAGTTTATTATATGTTTTTCCAAGAATGTTAATTATTGTAACATATTGTTTCAAATGTGTTATAAGCTTTAAGGTTTCATTTAAATTATTTAAACCATTTAAACTTCTTTCCTAAAAAGTTTTATTTTTCTCTAGCAGGAATAGTTTTGACGGGAGACGGTTACTAATTTTGTTTACATTACGCAACAAATTTAGTATACAATTTTGGGACATTTGTAAGTTTGTGTTATATCTTTGTTTTAATTAGTTGGGAAAAACTTAGATAAAACTCCAATTCAATTTTTTCGATATTTTAGTGCATTCAAGAATCAATCCCCCAAAACCCTTACCGAGAATCACACAATAGAAAAAATGTTAAAATCACGTAACGATTCTCTATATTAAAAAGTCTATTCGTATATACTGCATGCCAACTGAGGCATTCTCTGAGATAACATCTTTATTAGAAAATATGGAAGAAAATTTTGAGGAAACTACTCACTCTGGTTCAAAATTCTTAATAGAATTTTTTAATTCTTTGATCAAATTTCCTTTCACTGTGTAGAGTTTGTGGTTGTAAGCTCATAAGCCATATAGCAACTTCCGGACACGAGTGTACACTTTTGTCTAGGGATTATGTTATACGGCTACGGACCTAATGGTCCCGAGATCGAACCTCAAGAACACACATTGGTAACCCTGGCTCTGAACCAACAACCGTAACATGTGTAATGTCCTCTACCGGTAGCAAAAGTCACCACAATAATAACAAAAACGTTCGTCGCCCGCCAAAAACATTTGGTGCAATAACATTGTTCGAGTCACCTCCAACTCACTGGAGGGTGAATAATGTGCTAATAAGTTCATAAACCTCAAAACAGCTTCCAGACGCGAGTGTATACTTTTGTATAGGCGTTATGTTACGCTGCTACGGACCCAATGGTTCCGAGTTCAAATCTGAAGGAATGTACAAGTTTACGCCATCCTTTTACGGACAGAAATTGCTCAATTACATAATGCCGTACTTTTCTAATTCTTTGATTTCAGTTAAGTATTATAGAATTATATCCGTAAACAAAACTGTAACATTTTATCAAGGAATTTATTTCAAACTAATTTATGTACTCCAAGACCATTTCTGTCAATTGCATTTCACCTTACACATTAATATATCTACAATTTCTGCTTGCTCTGAAACAGTTTCATTAGGATAATATTCAACATCATACAAGTTTCAAGATTTTAATATAGACATTGGAACTCATATGGGGAAACCATTTTGTTACACAAATCGTCCAAATGGTGTATGATAAATTTAGTACTTGGACTAGATTTCGCAATCTTATTATAATTCAAAACGCAGAATTCATCATAGTGCAAATTTAGTAGAATTAACTAAATAATTGAAAATGGATTTTTATTTCACAAGAGACACAACGCACAGAATACAAAAAAATACACAAAATGCATACAAATAATTGCACTTATTGATACAAATAACATCAAATCGCTATCACAATGCAATAATAAAAAGCAAAGAAGTAGAAATTTTGCTATACTATTAACGCATCAAAAAGTTCTTCAGTTGCTTCATCCTCGTAAGTTTGCATAAATTTTATTGATTACATCTGACGAATTTGGAATTCCAATTTTTGTTCTTATAAAGATAAGACTATAGTTCTTGAAATTTTCAAAACCTTCAATTTTTACTTCAAAGCTGCCCAGTTTGTCTACCAGTCTTTCTCTAGCATTCTTTGGGAATATCAGTAATATTTACTATTATGCAAAAAACTGATATTACATATTCGAAACAGTTTATGAGAACTGCTCTGATAAACTAATATAAATAGTATTAGATAACTTCTCATATAGAGCAACCATATATTTGCGGCGGTAGGTGAATTTACTGAGATTAGAACGTGGATCTTTCTTTCTAGTTGTATTATAACTATTAGACAAAAGTGATCACTAGTATCCAGTGGCTGTTATTGACTTATTAAAATACCATCATAATATTCCCCCACCAGTGAGTCAGTGGAGAGACAAGCGATATTATAGCGCCAAGCGTGTGAAAGTTGGTGCTGCTGCGTTGAGTCTCATGACTTTTGGTTGCTGGAAGAGAGAGTTTGTTTATTTTGCGTTGCAAGCATTTGTTGCAGGTAAATGGTGCCATGACAGCTGTTTGAAGGTTGAAAGCTCATCGTCCAAAGTCATCAATCTAGCGTGAGAGAATGAGTCGGAATAGAACTTGGAATTTTTTTTTGGATTGTAGCTATGTAACATAATTATTAGACGAAAGTGATCACTGCTGTCCAGTGGTTGTTACTGGTTTATTAAGATACCACCATATATTATAATATTAATATATTCTTTAATCTTCCAATTATTAACTTATGTTATGTTTAAAATTGCACGCAATTTTTCAATTTATATCATAAGGAAATTTGTTTTAGTTTTTTTATTGCCTAATTTGCATGCGCACGCAATAGCCTACAAGCAGATTATCTGCTGTCTGATTTTGTCAAAAATTGAAAAGTAATTTATGGCTTTGTTGCAAATGCACTTTACAAATTCGATTCTTTCGGCTCTTTATGTTTTTCAGTTTTACCATGCTTATGTAGAGAATTGTAAGCTCATTTTTTTTACCATTGTTATGCCACTTTTCGTTGGGGGGTGGGGGCTCTTATGTACCTAAAACGCAGAATTTCAAGATCCCTAATCTTGGAAATTCAAATTCATCAAAATATATACACTTATAATTCGAAAATCACAAAGCATTGCATAATTTTAAAAAAGAAAATAAAGTAAAACATTGGCACAATTCACTCATATCAAATTCTTCTATAGCGTGTTCTGCATTAAAATATTAACAGAATAAAGACATTTTGTTCCGGTTCCGTATAATATTCCGATGCAACAATACAAATGTATACAACACAAAATAGCTTGAATACAAAATCTTTTTATGTGGTTTTATCTAATACATAATCTTCTTACCATTGTATTCTTCCAGACAACAATGCTGTTTGGAGAAGTTATATAAGCGAAAGAGAAAAAAATCATCCATATCTCTTTGATCGTTGAGTTTGCGTGTTTAAAATGCATTAAAGAATAGTTTGAATTTAAAAAGATGCCTTTAAAATTGTCTGCTTCTGATCTGCATTAAAAGCAAACTCGTACCTGTAAGTACAACATAAAAATCGATGTAAAGTGTAGTTGATGCTCCAAATTCTGACTTTGGTACGTGCCAATTATAAAATACATCGAGGATAGTTTATTAGGTATAAAAAGGAATTCTAACTATCGATAATCGATTCCGAAAGGAAATGCCTGGTGAAAGAAAAATTCTAAAGGTTTCGCAAATAAATGGAATCGCATTAAAGTAAATGCATATTTATTTTGACGTAATTTAACTCTGAAAATTTCGTTTAAATAAAAAATAAATAATATATTGCTTGCATTTTGGTGTTAATGAAAAGAGTAAATATGATAAAAATATAAGCTTAAATAAATGATAAGGTGGGATAAATATACATATATAAACACACACATTCGTAACACTAACGTATGTGCCATAAAAATTGCTTATATTAATTATTGCCGAATGGCAACAGTCAAATGTAAACAATTATCAAGCCGGACGTTTCATATAACATCTATGAATTTTTATAACTTCATATCATTCAATTAATTGCTGCCAAATTAACGGAGCTTCAAAATGTTTTTAGAAATGCTCTAGAGAGGGTTCGCAGTATACCTCAAAAGATCCAATCTGACTGAGAAAAAACGTTCTAGAAATCTAGAAAAAAAATAATCAAATAGAAGGATTAATTAAAAGCAAAAAATAGGCTTAACCAATGCAAAAGGGTTGATCGTTATGAGTTACCAATGAACATTGCTATCCTTATCTTTCAAATGTAATATCTCACAAAAATGGTATTTGCGTTACCTTAAATCTCACCCAAAAAAATTCCTAACTATAAGCATTTTATTCCTGTACATTTTTTTCTTTGGCTTTTTTAAAAATTTAACACAAAAAATATAACAATATTTTTAATGTTAGCCCAAAAACAAAATTCATCTCAGAA
>JAPMOQ010021468.1:235067-266147 GCA_026543055.1 Argiope trifasciata | reverse complement strand
TTTTGTTTGTTCTTACTATAGTCATTTGTTTTGTTTGTTCTTACTATCATGTATTGTTTTAAATAGAAAAATTAAATTTGGTGACATTTTTTGTTGGCAATCATTAAAAATGAACTACACACTAAAGTATCAAATGAATGAAAAAAATTAAATAAGTAAAAAAATATTTTTTATGTTTCTTAGTATTGTATAATTATTTATATGAAAACTCAGATCTTTGTTTTAATATTCTCAATGCTGTAATATTAATCAACCATTTTGTATAAATAAAAAAGATATATTTGCTTCTTTTATGTTTCTAAAATGTCTCTTTTTTAAAATATTTTATTTCCTTTAACAATTACTTATTTCTAATTGCTTAAATATTCCAATTTTTTATGGAGAATTATGCCATTATATCATCTTTAGTTTAGTAAATTACTTTTACTCTGCTTTTTATTTACTTATTTTCAGGTCTTATGATGATGGTCAAGCATGATGGATTCCTTTTTATCTATGTTTGTACATGTTAATGTATTGTCAAATTTTTTTTTATTTGTGTGGAAAGAATGCATGTAATTAATAAACATGTATGACTCATTTTATTATTGAAATATTTTTCACGTGGTTTCATAAATTCTAATTATTTTAAATTTGTACTGCATTAAACTGTATAAATTTCAAGTAATAATTCTTAAATACTCTTATTTACTTATAAATGATAATGTACCTTTAATCTAGAATAGCTATCATTTCCTGGTAGGTAAAATAATTTTAAAGAATATATTTCTTCTGTGTACAGTTGCTGGGAGACTAAATAAATTTAACTATCTCTTTGAAATATCTGTATTTCCTTTAATTGCATAGTAAATAATTTTATTTATCTGTCATATTCATTCACCAAATATATAATATGCAAATTGATTGCTAATAAAACATGGCTTGAATATTAAACCCCAGGATATTGAAAATGGACTACATATTTCAATTTCAATATAAATCTTTCATTCCTGGAAATGGGAGGAATAATATTTAGCTATTGTTTATATATTAATAGATGCAATGTGAAATTTTATTCTTCAATGATAGATAATGATAATAATGATACATAATTCTGTTTTCAGGCTGTTACTAAAGGAATTGATCCAGCAACAGTAAAAGGCATTGGATTTGATGCAACATGCTCCCTTGTAGCATTAGATAAAGATTTCAAGCCATTAAGTGTAAGCAAAACAGGTAAACAAGTTATGCTAAAAAATATATTTACTAAAAGCAAAATCTGCATTACCTTACATCTTCAGTTATGAAATAGCTGTAAAAAGTACTAAAAAATCAATGAAAATATATGTATAAAGTAAATCAAATGCTTTGTTCCTTATATCTTATATTATCACTCATAATAATCATTTTTGATGTGCTTAATCTTGCAGTAAAAGCATACTTTTTTTTGTAGCCATGCTGTTGCATGAATATATTACTATTTTTAATTATTTTTTCCAGGGAATGCAGATCAAAATATTATATTATGGATGGATCACAGAGCTATTAAAGAAGCTGATTTAATTAACAAAACACATCACGAAGTATTAAAATATGTTGGAAATAAAATATCCCCAGAAATGGAATCACCAAAACTTTTGTGGATGAAAAAGGTTTTGTATATGATTTTGTGATTAAATTGCATTGATATTTTTTTGAATAATTTTTAATTTTATTTTTTAAATATATTCCCCATATATGAGATGTGTTTTATGTTGCATTAAATAACTGATATGTATTATTTTATGTTTGTAATATGCTTTTTTTGACATTTATATAATATTGTTTTCTTCACATAATCTGGTAGATAATAATAATGGAAACCTTGTTTCATATACTCCCAAATTTATCAAACAGTTTCTTATTACACAAAGTATTATATATATATATATATATATATATATATATATATATATATATATATATATATACACACACTTATGTATGTATTTTTTTATTAGAATTTACCTGAACAATGGCAAAAAGCTGGGTACTTTTTTGATTTGCCTGATTTTCTTACGTGGAAAGCTACTGGAAGTTTACAAAGGTGATTTTTTAAATTTTTTATTCCTTAAGTTATTTTATTTCTTCAAGGCATTGTTGATGCAAAAATAATTATAATTTGTTCTTAAGCAAATTTTTGCATTATGAAATGATCCAGTGAAATTTTCACCATTAAATTTCAATTATTGCACCACTAAATCTATTTCTCTCTCTCTCTCTCTCTATATATATATATATATATATATTCAATAACCAATTATTGATGTTGTTTGATAGATTCATGTGAAAAATTAGGTAATCCAGACAAATTTTATGTAATGTTTATGTGTTTTACCTGAAATAATAACAGTACATGTATTCTGATGAGAATCTAGTTTTTTTCCCTCTTAATACATTATAGTTTGCTTTAAATGTAAACTCAAAATAGATAATAACAAAAGTTTCAAACTTAATCTGCTTGTAAATTCACACAACATTTATGCATGCCAGACATAGAAAGTATGTATTTTTCAAATTGTGGTATTAATAAAAATATAATAAAATGTTAATAAAAATATAATAAAATGTTAATAAAAATATAATAAAATGTTAATAAAAATATAAAATGGTATATGGTGGTATAAAAGACGAATGACAATAATAAAAGTCTTTAATTGATCCCACTTTATAAACACTGTTGAAATATTTAAAGCTATTGAGTTCTACAAGAATTACAAATAACTATCAAATTATTGAATAAAATTGTGTAGCTGGATTTTTTGCTTTTGAAATCAAAATAGCAATTACAAAAATTGCTTTGACGCACTTAATTATCTTAGTGTTCTTTGTTGTTATGTGGGGTGTAATAACGAATTTTTCAAATATAGAATGCAATGACTTTCATGAATTTGTAGATCAAGGGATTAAATTTACATATCATAAAATTAATTTTAGCTTTATTTGCTATAATAATTTTAACTCTGTACCACATATCTAAATCTGTATTAATTTATCATCAATAAAAAGTGTTTTTAAATGTAAAAAAGGACTTTGAAAAAAGAAAGTAGCATTTCAGAAACTTTTTTTATTTTTATTTTCGCTTCAATAGTGTATCATTAGCTTACTTTTAAGGATCACCCAAACAAAGTTGAGATTATGAATGGGGGGATTATTTCAGATAGAAAAACTTTGAGATTTCTTCCGTATTTCAAGGATAATCTGAGTTTGGCTGCTTAGTGAATTATTAACTGAAAAGTAGCTTCAGATCAAGTTACAGATAGCAGTTAATACAGAAGTACAGTTTTCTTTTTTTTTCTTTTATTCATATTGCTTTATGTTTTTAAAGACAAAATTTTGTAATTGATATTTTTGTTGACTTCTTGATCTGCTTAGTATCTTGTTGAGTGCAAGTTTTGCATTTTTATTAACAATATATGGTATTGATATTCTTACGATTTAACCATTAGTTGGTAAGATAATTTGTTTAGATTTTTGTTTCATTCAAGTGATGTCAGCAATCATTATATATGTGAAAAATATCAGTTATAATATCCTATAATATATATAATAATGAATTAATAAAATATTAAATAATGAAAATGGAACACATTTTTTAAATCATGTTTTAGTTTGTGTTATGAAAATCATTTTTTTTTTCAAAAAAAGGTAGGAAAGAGAAGAAAATTAAAGCTAAAGTGCAAAAGTATAATGGAAGCGCCTTAACCCCTTAACTGGTTTGCCCGTACGGTGTATGGGGTACTAACAGTTGACCACATCTGGTTTGCCCATACGCCGTACGGGCATCGATATTTTCTTCGTTCTTATTTTGATTTGCCAGTATTTTTAATTGATTGAAAGAGAGTCTTTAATATCAATATATTTCAACAGATGGCGCAGCTTGTCCATGTCATTGAAAGTACTTCCTGTTTATTTTTCTTTATTACCGTACTGGAAGTCTGAAATGTTTGACGGTAAAATCTGAAATCTTGATAATCTTGTTATACGGTTTTCTGGTTGTGAATTCAAAGTGTGTCAGCTATGGATAATAAAATCGACGATAATACTTTATTATTAGATGTTTCTGATGATTTTGATTCGGATTCAGAATTGTCTTGTAATGATCTGGCTTATTCTTCAGATGACTCGTGTAGTGAGCTCAGCTCAGATGAAGATTTGCTGTCTGCTAGAAATTTTATCTAAATTAATATGGAAAATCCACCCCCTCCCTGTCCCCGGTTTAATTTTATTGGTATTCCTGTCGTAAATATACAAGTTGATGATACTTCCGATGAGCTACAGACTTGATCTTGTTGACAGAATCATTGAGAAATATAATTCTGGAATGAATCTCAAATGTGGACGACCTGGTTCTGAGCCTAATCCTCTAAGACTGACAGAGAGACACTTCATAGAAATCATTGGTCCTACGGAGAAGAAATTAAGACCTGCCAGACAATGCGCTGTTTGCTGTTCCAAAAAGAACGAAAATGGAAAGAGAATCCAAAAGGAAACACGGTATTTCTGTCCTGATTGTGATGTTGGACTTTGCCTAACACCGTGTTTCAAATTGTACCACACAAAAAAGAACTTCTAAAAAAACAGTATTGAAAAGTATAAATTTTAGTTATATATGCTAAGTTTTTTTTAGATAATTTTTCGTGAGATCTGTAAAACAGTCTTCATTGTACATACTCTGTGATTACAAAAAGCAAACATTTAGGAGCATTATTGTTACAAACTTAAAAAATGAAAATATCTTTAAATTCATTATTTATGAAAATTTTCAAAAAATTCTTTCACTTTTCCTTTATATTAAGTTTGGAGTTCAATTATATGCAATAAAAAATATGCTTTTTTTATGAACATTTTTGGCAAAAAATTGATCAGTTAAGGGTTTAAATAATTAAAGAAAATGATAAGTTGCAATGATTTTCAGTCGAAAAATAGATTTCCAAACATCAATTAAAAATTAATCTGAATGAAATTCCAATTTGCTTTTAAAGTCTTATAGTTAGTGCATTATACTTTCACACTTTTAACTCCATGCCATTTTTTAATATTAATATATTTCTTTGTAGTACTTATAAAACTACTAGAACTTTTTCCTAAATTGTATAGAAACATATTATAAAAATTATTTGACCGGGTTTTTCCCCCTTCTTTTTTACATTATGCAATGGGCATATTGTATTAGTTATTTTTTTGCTTGTTCATTTTTATCATACTGATATAATTTTTATCTGTTGCTAGAAATTTGAAATAAATTTTCATTAGGTCTTTATGTTCACTTGTATGTAAATGGACTTACATTGCTGGGACAACAAAAAGTGAAGGTTGGCAAGATGACTTTTGGAAGTCAATTGGCTTAGAAGATTTAATTTCCCGGAACTATGAAAAAATAGGTAAAATTTTGCTTAATATGCATAAAAGTAATTTTTTTATGCATTCTGCTAAGCTGTTCTCTAGCTTGTGAAAATTTTCAAGAAATTGATATATATATTATTTTAAATGTTTATTAGTATTCTATGTATATATGTAATACTAATATTTAATGATGTATTAAATTCCAATATTTATTAGTTGTGTAAAAGTTTTAAAATTTAAACTAATACTTTGTAAATTTTTTGTTAAAAATTTGTTTATTTAAGTAAAAATAGATTGGAAACAATATTTTTTTTCATAACAAAACAATCATGGAGTTTACTTGCTACATATATTATGCATATTCTGATAATTTAGAATACTTATATTTGTATATTAAATGACATATTTCAAAAAATGCATTATCAATTGAAGATACATTTATGTATCATCATAATCAAACTTTATTATTATTATTATTCAAAAACTGTTCCTTGCTATTCAAATGATATTTTTAGAGAATTTTGCCTATAAATAAATATTGAAAAACTTAGTGATTGTAAATTTAAAATATTATTTGCATCATTAGCATGATCATTGAAGTATATTCTTTATCAATAATCTTGCCTCTTTTTAGTTAAAAATTATTTATTATATTCCATTGAATGATTAATATTTTTAGTATTTTTAATAGAGATAAGTATTTTATTTTTTTAGTTCATTGACAAAATATTGCATGTACAAAAGTATTTTGGAAATTTTCCAAAAATCCATAAAAATAATGGGTCAGTATAATGGCATATAAGAAAACAATCCTATAGTCCTAATACAAATGATGACACTTTATTTTACACAAGGGCAGAACACACAGATGACAGATTATAGCTAAAGCATACACAAGAACAGCACACACTGTAAGCAGTGACCCACTAGGGAAAAATAAACTATTAACATTATAAAATGCTCATAGAGAACTTGACTACTCCCTCATTTCTTGGCTACTGCTGACTATGACTCATCAACAAACTGGCTGCTTATCACATCACTCAATATTACCGGCTGGCTTCTTATTGTTTTCATGATAGGTTGGAGAAGGTACTACAAAAATCAACATAACTTTTATCCTACTTATAAAATTCTTATAAATTCTGAAATCTTGTTTTGATGCCAGATTTGTCCCCAAAGACAAGCATCATTCATCTGGCATCCATAAAATCTATCTGTAATGCTTTTTTCCTTACCTGGAAATCTACATTTCTGGGAAATATTATTACACATTTATTACAGTGCTTAATGATTTTTTAATATCTATACTAATATCTTAAATGTGAAAGTTTGGATGGATAGATGTTCATTAGTCAATCACACCAGAATAGCTGAATGGAATTGGATGAAATTTAGCACTAAGATAGACTATATTCAGGAATAGAGCATAGGCTACTTTTTATTCCAATTAATTGAGTGGTTAAATTTTTATTGATTAAAAACTAACTTTCGCCAAATCGCACCAACGATGAGTAGGGCTCCAGTTTCTTTTCCCAACAGTAATCAAGTTTGGCTTAGCATGATTTTGACCAATTTTTTCGAACAATTCTGTTTTTTTTTTGTTAGTGGTTGATGTATTTAAAATTAAATGTTGTTAATTAATCTTGGATTCATTCTGAAGTACTTTTAAATTAAAATAAAACAGAATGAAAGAAATAAAAAAATTCTAATCTGCATTGCATTACTGCAACTGGTGTAGGAAAATCAGATATTTGCATTATACCAACTGGCATTAAAAATTCATGAGTGATTGTTGACAAGCATGTTTCCATTTACATTAAAAGTTTAAAAATTATGTGTATTATACTGTTGTAGCTATCTCCATTTAATTGATAAATAAAATACTTGATTTAAAAAAACACGGACTTGATTTGCTGTTTTGTTTTTCTTCGGGTATACAATGTAAATAAATTGTTTTTAGGTTAGTTATATGTTTTTGTTATTAAATTGTATTTATGTTAGTTATATGTTTTTTGTTTATGCCTATACTGTTAAATTAATCGTTTTTAGGTTAGTTTTAATTTTTTAGGTTTGTCATTACTTGATAGATTTTCAAAATGCTCAGAAAATGCAAATCTAATCTTTCAAGGAGGAGTAATAAAGCTCTGACTATGAAAGTAGCTAGAAGATCTGCTTGTAACTTTAGAGAGCTCTTATACATTATCAAACTCCCTCCAGCTGTGGGATAAACACAAGGACGTTTTATCAGAAGATAAAGCACTCACAATGAGCTAATCATTGACAGAGTTTTGATATAGATTGAGGATAAAATGATTTCTATATATGGAAAGCCTCTTACTGATTTTTTCCCACCTTCACTGCAACGAAGAAGGGAATTACAAGTGAAGTTATGAAGGAGCTAAACTACGACACCTCTGTTGTAGAAAGCAGGTCAAAGAAATTACTTTCTAATAGTGTCAAATCTACGAAACGATTCTGAAATTATTAAATAATGGAAAGGAGGGATTATTCTTTCTTGATACACCAGGGGGTGTAGATGAGACATTTGTGCTGACTCTTCTGCTAGCCCGACTCTACAAGGGCCACAATGTAGCTCTGCTTGTAACTCCGCTGGCATTGTTGCAACTTTGCTTAGTGATGGCCAGACTGCACATTCAGTTTCCATTTGCTGCTTAATTTTGCAAGCAAAAATACCTCAACATGTAACATCACCAAAAACAGGGGTGGGGAAATCCTTTTGTTCCAATGTAAACTAATAGTATAGGATGAGAGTGTATATAAGCATTAAACCACAGCCTGTAGGACATCCAAAGCAACCAGGCAGTGATGGACAACATTGTCATTTTGCTCGCAGCCGATTTTAGACAGCTGATGCCGACTGCTGATCAGACTGTCAGTTCTCATACATATACATAAAATTTTTTTGCGGAACGAAGTCGCGGGTAATAGCTAGTAATTATGTAATTTATAACTTCAGTTTTCCAAAAGATATAATCATAAGTGAAAATGTGCACTCATAGTTATATTTTAAACTTAAAAATTTATAATGGAATAGCTATCAAGTTATCAAATTATTTTATGGTCAATATAAATACTAATGATAGCTAATGACAATTTTTTATGTAATATTATATTTTGTGTAAATAAATGGCAATATGGGAGTAAATGAATTATCACTTTTACTTTATAAAAAATCGAGAGCTTCCTTGCAGAACAGAGTTTGTAACTCTTTGGAGTTAGATTTTTTAAAATTATATTTTTTAGTTTATTATTTGATTTCTTTGTTTATAGGATCCAATGTGCTGTCACCAGGTGATGCATGTGGAAATGGCTTGAGTATTGATGCAGCAAAAGCAACTGCTTTAACACCTGGTATTTCTGTATCTGCTTCAATAATTGATGCACATGCTGGTGGTTTAGGTGAGTATTTGGTGTTCTCTTTCATTTTGAGTGTTAAAACTTTTTCAAATGTTAAAACTAAAATTGAGTTTCAGCATCTTTACATATTTTACCCAAAATAAGAAGCAGAGGTATAATGAAACATCGAAGGCTTATTGATTTCTTTTGGATATTGACGACTTATCAAAAAAGTAGATCAAATTTGATACAACTTATCAATGAGTAAAATTAGTACATGGAATTCATTAGGTTTGTAGAATGAAATCTATCGTTGCATGCATCTACCTTTTGTGGAACAAATTGTCTCCCTTTATTTTTGTGTTTCCTCTTTTAATCATCTATTTTTGTCAATCCATATAAATAGAAATCGCTTTAATTCTTGGTAATTGGATATCAGAAGGATCAGTATGAAGTGATTGTGAATGGTGTGGGCACATTAGATTACCAATGCACTGCAAAATAACTTGAAATTTAAGAACAGGATCTATTGTCATTTGTTTGTGTTTACTTGTTGAGAAGCATATTTCTTACCTAGACCTTTGTTTTCTCTCGACCTTTGTTTTGTTGTCATTAATTTAGTACCCATGGTCATCCAAACTTTGATTCTACATAGTAGATATTGAATAGGATACAATATATAGTAGGTATTGCACTAAGGTTGAATATGGTACAAATTTACAAGAGCCAATATTTTAGAAAGATCTTTTTTAAAGTAAGCTTTACTGATATAAATGATTTCTTTTTAATTTCAATATACATAATAGTACACACGTTTTAATATTTTGGCACAATTTGTGTGCAATTCAAATCCATCATTCAAAGACAAAGTTGATTCTTTGAGCCTTCCCTAATTTATAGTTAGCATTAAATACATAGTTCTAATCTTAACTGAAAATCACATGTATACTTTCTTTTAAGAAAAGGTACAAAAATTTATCAAAAACATGAGACTTATGTTTTTTTTAAACATAAGGCATAAAATGTTTGTAAATTGATTGAAGATTTCAAAGATTCTAAAATGTTTCAAAGGCTTTAATTTGACTTAGAAAATTTTTTACAAGCATGTTAATTGCATTGATTTATTTAATGAAATCAAGTTTATGCTTTGCTTTTAAAACTTGATAACAAGATAAAATCATAATAATATGTATTTTATAATATTAAATTTAAAATAATTTATTTAAATTATTACTAAATTTTGGTACTGTTCTCAAATTATATTGATCTAATGAGATACCCTTGCATCTGCACAAAAATCTCTCTCAAAATTAAAGATAATGATACATTTCTAACATTAGTCAAGCATAATTTACCTGTTATGCAATTCTGAATGCTAAACAATAGTGTGAAGATATTGTAATAATATTATTAGGCATTTTGTACTGATATAGTGAACACATAATTTCTGATTTAGAATAATTTATAAACAAATCTGATACAAAACAAGTTTGAACATTTAAATAACAAGAAAAATGCAATTAAGGTTTTTACAAAATTTGTATGTTTTGCTTATTTGTTTTTTTTAATGTGTACATTTTTTAATATTTATATATTTCTATTATATAAGCTTTATGTTATTTTATCAGGTACTGAAAATGAATTATTTATACATTATAATAGGTGTTCTGGCTTGCAAAGTTTCTGAAAATTGTACAGAAAATTTAGAAGAAAGAATGGCTTTAATATGTGGCACATCCACTTGTCATATGAAAGTAGGTAATTAAGTTTTTTTAATAAGTGTTTTAGTTTGTTTACCTTTTATGTTTATACATTTGTTTACATATGTTGTGTATATATTTTTTTCAGATTAAGAAAGATCCAGTTATCACACCTGGAATTTGGGGCCCTTATTATTCTGCTATGGTTCCTGGTTATTGGTGCAGTGAGGCTGGACAAAGTGCTGCTGGTGTTTTGGTGAGATATTGAAACATTAATTAAAATTTTATTCCTTTATTCATAGATTTTTACACTGGAATTTCTCAAATATATAGAAATATTATTGAATAGAGTAGCTCATATTATTAAAAGGCTAATTTTCAGATTTTCAACTATTAACTCTCATAAATAATTTCATTTTCATTTTTTTGTGGCACTTGCAAGTTTTATTTTTAATTTAAAAATGTAAATTTATGAAAAAGTTAATTGGAGTGATCGTCTCTTCAAACTTTTTTATGCACTGATTCAATATGATGGTCGAGTATTACCTAATATGACATTTACATCATTTAACCAAACCATCAAATATATCATGTTGATATATTTGATGTTTTACATTTAAGTAATTAAAGTTATGTTAGAATATAAAGTTATATTTGTAAGAAGTATTATATGTGGAGAGTCAATCATGTATTTTGAATATCTTTACTTTTTCTAAGTAGAATCATCATTTGATATAATTTTAAAGATAAGATCTTTGTATAATTTCATTTATTGTTTCATGTTTGAGTTTTAATACACATACATGAATTAGAAGATCAGAAGAAAGTCAATCCCTTAATAATTATGCCTAAAATATGGTACAGATCTGTAATTCCGACGATAAAATTACAAATCTAATTTCATTTATTTTACCTTCTGGGTTTTTTAAAATTGTTATGTTGATATGAATATGATAGACATGTAAGTTCTCTATGTAAGGATTTTCACATTAGTATAAAATATTGTACAATATCCTCATGTTGTTGTTGACTCTGAATGATGTATACTTTAATAAAAGTATAATATTTTTAGGCATTTTGTGCTAATAAGATTCCTTCAAAACTCAACTGAAATTTATAGTTATACTATTAAAAACACGTACCAAAATTGAACTTCCTTCATCGTATTCCTTGTGTTTTTGAGTGATCATATTTTCATAGTAATAAAATTCCAAAATAAGTTTCTTGAAACTCAAAAAGAACAAAATATGTAGATTCATTCATATATAGGATATCACTCCAGGATATATTTTTATACCAATTTCAATATTTTATCTTTGTTTATTTTAAAAGAGAAAGGTTGGAAGAAAATCTATTACTATACTCTCTCTTATTATGGAACTCCCCAAATTTGTTTCCACTGTATTGAAAAGGGATTATAAACTTGAGAGGACCAAATGCTGCACATGGTTTAATCAATCAAACAATCTTAGTACTTATATATGATGGAAGGAAATCTTAGATAACATTGTTTGTTTTTTAAATAAATTGATGTTTATTTCTTTTTTTAAATTAACTTTCTCTTTCTAATTAGTCAGCATTAAATAATAATATTCTTAGGGTATTCAATAACAAACATATAGAAACAAGCATTTAACAATAATAAATAATTAGATTTTTCTCAATTATATGGTTTTGCCTTTCTGAAATTTTATTTTTATTTATAGTAATTCTAATTCAATCAATCAAATATCTTAAATTACTAGCTTCATATAGTAATTATATTATATATAGTTGTGTAATTTTGTGTAAATTTTTCTCTCAAGAAAGGCTTAATTGTTTCAATTTTCAAATTAAAGATTGGTGAAATTTTGATGTTTATTTTTCTAAAAGTTAAAATATAGATTATTATTTATGTATTACTTTATTTATTTATGTATTTTTACCATTATGTTAAATTATGAATGCATGTCTTATATATGTACAACATTACTATTAATGAAGATTTATATTGTATGTATCCGTTCAAATTTATCAAACACTTTATTTTAGGCTATAAACTTTTAAAAATAAAATAATATCCAAAAAAGAAGTGCATTTTTTATGACATTTTTTTTCAAATTTTATGTATGGTAAACAAAGTTCTACTAAAGCTAATAGAAAATAATTCATTTAATTATAATCGAAAGGAATTGAAATTGATAAAAAAATATTGTCTTTATTTAAAAAATTATATTTTACTAGTAGTTTGACTTTTTTTCTAGTATTATTTTTTAAATTTCATTTTTAATAGCTTGACCATGTTATCAATAGTCATCCAGCAACCAATGCACTGAAACAAAGGATTTTAAAATATGAGAAAGAAAGGTAACTATGAAAGGGGAACCAGTATATCTTATTGTGTGCTAGCCTCCATATTCTCCACCATCTTTTTCTCCTTTGTAGGAAAATATTTATTTTGTGTCATCTTTCTTTTAATCTTTATTCTTTTGTGCTGGTGTTGTGTCTGAGCTTCCTGTGACATAAATACTGAATTTTTCTGGATTTGGTTCATTGCAGTGCTCTATGTTCTTGTAATCCTGTGCTTAAGACAATTGTAAAGATTTCTAATTACTGACTCAAATAGTGTATTTTGGTTCTGTTGTAAATGTATCATATTAACATAAAATTTTATTGCAGATGCCAAAAGCTTTTTTGCTCTAATTTTTATTTTTTAAAAATCAATGACTTATTACATAAGTATCGTAAATAAAGTAATTATTAAACATACTTTTTGATTTTTTTAGTTTCTATATTTTTTATTCCAAATTATATTAATTATTTGTTTGTAGTAAACTATTATTCTTCAGTAAAGTGTTTTCTCTAAAGTGTATTGTTGTTCTGTGCAATGGTATCTTATATTTTAATAATATATGAATTCATTAAATTTTTTTCTTCACAATTGCTTGCTTACAACATTGCAAAGATGCATTTTTCCTTTTGCAAAGATGCATTTTTCCTTTTGCTAAGATGCATTTTTCCTTTTAAAAAAAATATTTCATTTTGGGATTTAATCAGATCTGAAATCAATCTATATAGGCTGATTTTGTGACTTCAATTTTAAATGCTTATTATAGTTTTCATTATTTTTGCAGCCACATAGCAAACATTTTAAATGAAATGGCTGAAAAGTTAAAAGAAAAGAAAGGCCTCTCTTCTGTTTCCTTGTTAACTTCCAATTACCATGTGTATCCTGATTATCATGGAAATCGATCTCCTCTTGCAAATCCAGATATTAAAGGAATGGTGAGTTTTTTAAAAAAATTTTTAATAAACTAACTTTTGAAATTAATAATTTTTTGTTATTTTAAAGTTGCAAATGAAGTTCTAAATTCTGTGTATTTAAAATACTTTTAGATTTGTGGACTTACTCTTGCTTCAGATGAAGAAGATTTAATAAAACAGTATATTGCTACTGTTCAATCCTTAGCAGTAAGTTTTATTCATTGTTTCCCTACGATAAAAAAGAATTTTTTAACCTAATTAATTTTTATTCAATAAAAATTTTCATGCATCAGTATTTATAGTTACATTAATTAGTATTACTTACTTTCTATACTAAATTAGAGAAATTGATAAACAAAAATGCTTTTAATTTGTTCAAAAATATTTAATAAGTTTCAAATTATATGTAACTCAAATAGCATTAGATGCTTGACAAAATTGATATGATAACTACATGTAGAGTTCAAAATATTGAACAGCAAATTAAAAATATACATTGTTACCAAAAATTTGAAATCCAAAAATCAATGTCTGCTCCAATTGATGAAACACCCTAACAAACTCTGCAACAAATAACTAAGCTTTATTCTGCATGATAACACAGACATGTTTTCAAACTCAGCCATAGCATGCACAAGAAAAATGCTTATAATAAACAGTAGCACATAAGCATCAAATCAGAAACTAATAACTGTAAATGCACTAAGTTCTTTCTGAGAACTTTATGTGTTTACAGCTCACTCCACTATTCATTTGAGTTCAAGGCAACTGGATGACTACTCAACTCATGACTAATTTTAGTTCTGTCTCGTGGCTTTTTATATTTTTTTGTAACTGAAGAAGGTTTTGAAAAATGAATTCATGTGTCTATTGCCAAGATTCTTGCATCTTGTGGAATCTTCGATTTTGTCTCTACTGTTGTATTTACTGATCCAACATCCATTTTTCATCTATCAGACCTATCTGCACAATTGCCTCTTTGCCAGGAGACTTACAGCACTCAGCAGTGAGTGGCATTACATATTCATAACAGTATAATTTTAGTATTTGGACAACAATCACTGTTATTTTAGCTGACATATTGAAAAAAAAATCAAAAATAATGTGCATTCATGAGTAACAACTGTATTTACCCAAAAAAGAATTAAATTTTTAAATAGGAACATGCATGATGAGTTGTTTATTTGATGTATTTATTATATTTTATTGTAATAGCATTTTTCAATCCTTTTAGTGATACTTTTCACTGCTTATCATGGTTAATCTTAATATTCTCCTCCATTTTTTTTTTAATGTTTTACCAAAATAATTTTAAATACTTTAAATATATTTTTAATTTTCTTATTTTGAAAATATTTGAATTATTATTATTATTGTTTGTTTGATAATGAACTGCACATATTTTGGTATTGTACAGTACCTTTGAAAAGTAATTGGTCCATGTATATATAATTTAAACTAGAGAAATTATTATATTCTTTTCAGTGTGGGAATGATTTTATGTCTTGTAAAAGCAAGTAATTTTTCTTTGCTTTTGCAATGAATCTGCCACAAAAAAAAAAAAAAAAAACTAGTTGCTTTGAGTAGATAATATGTCTTGTTCCTAATGCATTCTATCCCTTTGAATGGTAGAAACTAGCTTTCTGTTAGCTCTTTGAAAGATGCTAATTGCAGAATTTAACTAATATTTTTAATTTAGTCATTTACTAATCATACCGAATACAAAGGATGCTCAGTTCTTATTGTATTTGCTAGTATATCTCTTTTAAATTTGCATACAGAAGAGTAGCTAATTAAGTAAATTAACTTAGACAAAGGATTATGAAAAAAATTGCAAACTGTTGGGAACTGGGCATTTAATTAATATTACATGCAACTTAAGTGCGTTTCTTCATTTGTTTTGTAATTTATTATGTTTATTATCTGGTATCATGGGCCGCGGTGGCCCAGTGGTAAAGTCTCGGCTTCGGAACCGGAAGGTTTCAGGTTCGAAACTTGATTCCACCGAAGAACCGCCGTGTGAGGGGGTCTGTTGCACGTTAAATCTGTCAGGCCAAATGTCCTCCCACTGGTGTGGCGTGGTGTGGAGAGGGGGGTGCCAGTTCAGGTGTCGTCCTCGTCATCTGACCGTGGTTCAAAATTACGAGGTACGTCCCAAAATATCCCTCGTGCTGCTTTAAACGGGACGTTAATATAACTAAACCTTAACTAACTAATCTGGTATCACCTTTTATTTATTTATTTTCATTTCATTCCATTATAATTTATATAAACAGTAAGATGTATTTTTTCTCTTATTTTCTGTTCTTTAGATCCTGAATTTAACTAGTTATCTCTTTATTTTGTGAATACTACAACATAAACTGTATATACTCAGTATAGAATAAAAATTGTTATTCAATGTAATCCTAGTTAGTTTATGCAAAAGTTGTTGAACAGTATTATACTAGCATTGTAATACATAAAATTGCAATTACATAAGCATTGCAATACATAAAAATTTTAATAAAAATCTCAATTTTAGCTCATACGAAGTGACAATTTGGAAAATATTAGCCATAGACTGCTAAAAGCATATTCAGTCATTCAAAGTATTTGTATGATTTTTGGTGATATCTACCTATTACCTGGACAATTTTTCAAACCATGGTTATTCATATCAAAAAACCATTGCTCTATTTATCATGGTTATGTACATTACCAGAATTCATGTTTGAAATTTGCCAAAGCCTTTCATTTTGAACTTAAAATTTCTATGTATAATCAAAAGATGGCAACATACAGAGAATTAACAATCAGCCTATTATTATTTTTTTATAAATATATTAAAATTGTATTCATTTGTTTGAAATTAATAATTACTGATCATTTATAAATTACTGATCAAGATCCCAATTAAAAAATGCTTAGATACAATATAATCCCACAATATGGATACAGAGAAGATACCTTAAGTTAGATATTTAAATTAATTTCTAATGATTCTTTAGTTTAAGACTATCTGAAATTTACTTTTGTGATTATTTTGCATATTTAGTGAGAACATTCCTACTGTTTCTATTCATCCAATCTGCTATTCAAGATTTAGCTTCATTAAAAATTTCACGATAGTTGTAGCTTCTCAATACATGTGTGTGAACATGCTGTTATATATGAAAATTCAAAAATTCGTTTTATCAATTGTATATAATAAATACATATAATTTCGTATGTGTTTAATGCATATAATTACCTTTTGCATACATTGTGCACCATTAAAATTTTTCTTCAGAAGTTTACCTATAAAGTAATATCTAATACTGTAAAAAAGAAATATCTAATAGCTTTAAATTATGTGACTAAAAAAATTCATGAAAATATTGAATTTTCCTTCATTTTTTTTCAGTATAGCACTAAACACATTATAAGTGCTTTAGAAGAAAAGGGTCATGTTATTAAATGCCTGCTTGTCTGTGGTGGTCTTTCTAAAAACCCTCTTTATGTTCAAATGCATGCTGATGTTACAGGTAGCATACTCAAGTTACTTGTTCTGGAATGATCTGTCTTTAATTATTCTGCATGATATCTAATAAATGCATTTCATTTCAAATAGATATTTTACACTTTCTTATATATAATATGTTTAGGGAAACTTACATTGCCTGTAGATTTGTTTTCTTGGATACAGGATATCTAACAAGAATGTTGATTTGCTTTATTTTAACTTAAATCAACTGCATGTAATATTTTAACTGCATAATAAATTTTATTTACAAATAGTTAATAAAAGAATTTTTTTTGTATTAAAAATAGAAATAAGAAAGCTAATTATAGTTCTTATTGGAAGATTGTAACACTCTAAGTTATATACAAGCAGTTTTTTTTTGTTTAAATTACCAAGTTGGAATGACTTTTCTATTTTTTAGAATTACCTATAATTGTTCCAAATAGCTCTGAACCAGTTTTATTAGGCTGTGCTATTCTTGCTGCTAGTGCAGCTACATATTATCCATCAGTAGTTTCTGCTATGAAAGCTATGTGTGGAAATGGAGAACTTATAAAGCCAAACATTAATGACCAAGAGTAAGTATAAGTTTATTCTAAATGTCACTCTAGATTTATAGTTAACATTTAATTCATTACCAATAATGAGCAGAATACAATTTAAAAAAATGTATCTGTTTTTTATTGTTTTTATACACTTATTATTTACTTCCAAATCAATCTATTCTTGTATTTATAGGAAAAGAACACTAATGAATAATTGATGCTTTTTCTGCTAATAAAAATGTATTAAAAAATTCTATGTTCTAGTTTATATTAGTTCATTTCTTTGGAAAAGACATTCATATTATGTTTATTATTTTTTATGAAGTCAGTGACATTGAAATGACAAAGCTAATGTATTGATCTTTTTATTTTAATACAATATACCTTGACTTTTAAGAGATTGAAGGACTAATAATTATACATGAGAGAAAAATACAAATCCAAGGATATGTATAAAAATTACATATAAAAAATATAAAATTGTTGAGGGAAAATGAATTAAACATTTAATAAATGCACATCAGTGATCAATAATATTGTGTTATTTTTTATTCGTAATTCATATTTTTAAGATTGTAATAGCCTTTATTGCAATACATGTTTACTTCCTTTCTAAATATCTAATGGAAAACAAAATTTTCTTTTCATGACTTAATATTCTTTACACTTGCAAAGTTGCTAGGCATTTATGGGGGTTTGCCTTATCAAGATGCAAGCTATCCATAGAAGATGCAAATGTTATTCAAAAGTGCTAGTTAAACTTTCTGCTAAAACTGCCTGGTATTGTGTAGAAGGCAGTTAGCAAACAATTTTATACACATAAATTTGAGTATTTTATTACATTATAAACATCTGATTAAATTCTACAAATGCTTTTGTAAATGACTAAAAAAAAATTTAAAACAGAGAAGTATAAGCATTCATATACTTTTTTCCCTCTAAATTGTTTCTTTTGCCTTTGCTATTTATTTGCATTAGTTAATAAAGTTAACTCCAATGTTACAAGCTTATGATATTTAACAGTCTACTTATTAATGCTACTTACAGTATAATTGCCTATTTTTTCTTCTAAGCTATTATTCTATTACATATTATTGTAGTTATTAAGATTTTTTTCCGTTACACTGAGTATAATGTCATTTAATATTACCTTACATAATAAATATTAATAAGCATACAGTGTTTAAATTTTTTTTTTCAAAATTGTAATTACTTAATGTACTATTTTAGATATCATAAGAAGAAATATAAAGCATATCTCAGTCTGTTGAACTGCCAAGAAGATATAAAGCATATCATGACCACTGCTGCATTTTGAAACATGTTTTTTTTTTTTTTGTCATATATTTTTAGAAGTAAAATTAGCCGAATTATGAAATGTTTTCATTCTATGTAAAAATAAAATATTAAAATAGAGCTTCACTACTTCAAAGGGATCAAGATCAGAAGCAACAAGATTGTTTTCTATGAATTATTATCATACATCCAATGTTATAAACAAAAAAATTAATGAATATTTTAGATCTTTTAAATAAATTGTAATATATAAATAAAAAGTTGTATTGATTTTTTTAATCTTTTTGCTGTAATATTAATTGTTATATTTAAAATATATTTCTTTGTTATAATGGCAGTTGTTTTATCATTTCGGCAGTGTTTCCGACCTACCTTGATTAAAGTTATTAAATATGTTGAAATGTATTTTGTTTTCTATATGCTTCTCTCTCTGTCTGTTAAAGTTATATTTTCTCTCGGATATTCTCAAGGCCCCTCCCTTTTGTGTGCTCAAGCCCTCCTAAGGGGGGGTACGCCCCACAGGTTGAGAATCGCAGCATTTCAAAATTTTTAAATCATTTCATAGAAGAACTTTTGGTTCCATTATTATTGTTTTATCTTATATATGATTAATTTTTTTTTTGTTCTAGGGCTTCCTTCAATTATATTATAAAAATCAATACTTTCGTGTTACTAAGATAATATATGTATTAAAAAGAGCTAAACAAATTGGATTTTATAGAAAGTAATATTAAAATATGAGTTTTTAGATTCATTTTTATGTATTATTGTGAAAGTTACAAAAAAATCTTATTTCAGTTTAATCAAATTAATGACTTTGCTGCTTATTTCAAAAATATTATTAATTTCAATTCATTTTTGAAGTCTTTTGCTATTATGATATAAAAAGTATTTTTTTTATTATTATTATTTTGAAGATATAAATGCTGAAATCTTTACATCCTTTGCAAAATATCTGATTATAGGTTAAACAAAACAATATTTACATTTCGGGGAAAAAATATAAATCATAATATAATAATAAGAATGTGAATGAATTTTTTAAATCAAAATACATTTCCAATTGAAAATTAATAATAGATTTTTTAGTAAGGCTTTACTTTATAATGACATAAAATCTTAACGATCCTTATCACCTATGCAAGATTAAATCTTTTTTCTTTTGTATTGAACTTATAAATTTTATATTATGTTCAGGTGACTCATGCTAGTGTTATGTTCCAAATTTTCATGCTCGCCGACAGAGCGAAAATGGATAAGACATGCATATGCAGCCAATCTTAATTAAAATAGGTTTTGAAACTAAGATTTAATCATTAGCTAATGTGATATCTATAGAATTAAAAATATTACTGTTTAAGCCAATTTATGATGAAAATAATGCCTTATTTAATTGAAACATTAATAGCAATCAAAAATTAATCTTGCAAAAATAAGGTAATTACTATTTTATAAGAAACCAGCTGCCTTTGTCGACAAGCTGGTTTGCCAAGAGTAATGCTTTCTAAAATTTTCAAAAAAATACTTATGGGTCTTGCTCTCTTTATAACTTCTCAGCCAAATATATTTAAACTTCAATAATCATGTAACTCATATTATTATAGAAACCTTACGATTATATGTTCATTGCACTATATATCTCTGATTCACAATCAGCTATTATGAAATTATGTAGAAAATATCACATTTTATATTTGTTTCATAACATTATGTTCTTTTTTAAATGTATTGAATATTACATTTTCCTCACTTTAATTTACAATAAGATTTAAAAATTCAGTTTGGGTTTTTGTCAAAGTGATGACAATCACTGATATTCTTTTAACATGCTCTTACATATTAAATTCTACTTTCATTTTGTGAGAATTTAATTGTTGGAAAATATGGTTATATTTTTTTCAAAAATATCATTTAAAATAGAAACTGAATTTATCGTTCAAAACATTGTTAGCAATGAAAAAAAGTCATTTATAATAGGATTTAAAAAAGTTTTGTACTGTAAAATTTTTGGAAGTTATCGTACAAAAATTCTAAATGTTAGCATAATTTTTAATTAATTAAAGTTTCAAAAAAATCAGTCTAGGTATACTTTTTTATCCTTCAAAGTAAATATGTACATACTAAGTGCATAATCTATAGATTACATGGTCTGGTGTATAGAGCATTTATACACGCACATACATTCATTTAATTATCAGCCTTGGAGTAATTCTAGGACATTGATTGGCCTGAAATTGATACTTATTTTTAAGGTGGTGGTCTAAAAGATCACTTTTTAATAATAATATTGCTTTTTTTTATAAATTAGTTTTAATGATTGATTGATGTAACAACTTTTTCTTAAAATATTAGTTAAAATATTTTGTTAAATGACTCACAAAGCAAAGTAGGGGAAAATATAAAAATTATTAATTAATGTAACTTTTTTCTCCATTTAGACCAAGTTAGCAATATTAAACAATATGTATGCCTAATACTGGTGATTTACAAATTAGACATTTGGCCTGAATTTGAATGTCTATTCTGTATAAATTCAATCATGTTTATCATAAACAAAAAGCTGATTTATTGAATTAATGATATAGATAATGCAAACAAACATAGGAACCTTTGCCTTATATTTATTTTTTAAAGAAAACACTTTATTTAACTTCATCCTATTACATGCTGAAACTTTCATTTTTTCCCCCAATTTCATTTGCAGTTATAGTTGATTTTTTAAATTTGAACTTCTGTCAATGGGGTGGCAACACTTTTAATAAAGCTATATTTTCCAATTGCTCATTTATTATTTTTCGTTTGTTGTAAAATTTTGTTTTGTCTGAAAAATATTTCTTTAAAAATGCATTAAAAATAGGAGCTCAAAATGTGGAACTATTAGAAAGCTAATTTTTTAAATATTTAACATGATGTAAAAATCATGTTTGTGCTATTATATTTTTGGAAGTTATAGCAGAACGATGACATAATTTTGCTTAACTTTAAAGAAAATTCTTATTAAAAATTCGGAAAAATCGCTCCGACCTACACGTTCCGATCCCCAAAGTATACATGTACCAAATTTGGTAGTTGTAGGTCCAATGGGTCTGGCCTGTAGACCACCAACACACGCACATACTGATCTTTATTATAAGTATAGATAAGGTAATAATTTCTCCCCCATCGTAAAATTACTTCATAAATATGAAAATCAATCTACTTATCAAAAAAAATTAATCACATGATCCCCTATTTTCACACATTACATTATCCATTGTATTCACACATTGTTAAAATTAAAGCATTTTTTTAGCAAATTGCAATAAAAAAGCAAATTTGAAAAACATTTTTTGTACTTTTGTAAATATTACTCTTTCCTGAAAAATAATTTGATATACCACAACATTACACCATCATTAAAGGATTTCATTAAAACACAATCTATCTCAGTGAATATTTATATCTTTGGCTATGTACAAAGAAACACATTTATTTAATAATTAGAAATGAGTTAATTTTATTAATTATCTGATTTTTCATTTAATATATTACCAGCCATTTTTTGTTGCAAATTTAACTCTTAAACTAAATATGAAAAATATTTCAGGTACATTGATGGTGACATGGTACATGACAACTTTAATGAGCACATTTGGACTTAATCCATTAATACTCCAGGTTTTCATTTTGAAAATTATATTTCATGACAAAACTGAACTGCTTACAATGTTTATTATTTTGTTAAAAATCTCAATATATTTTTCAAAAATTCAGGCAAGCTTTATTTGGGATATACCAATCATTGAAATTTTTGAAAATACGAACCATTTTGTAATCACACAAGGAAATTCAAAGTACCAATTGTTTAGGCACTTTAAAAATCTTTTAATATATTTTTTCTGAAAAAAATAGATTTTTGAATTTTTCTATCCTTTTTTTTATTTACACTATTAAGAATTTTATTTCATAGTTACCTTAATCATGACATTTTTAACAAATTTTTCTTAGAAATGTAAGCACATAAGTAATTGAGATGTATGTTAATCTAATGGCTCATTCTGTTGTATTAATTTTATATCCTTTTCACTTTTACATCGGAGATTAAAATTTTCAAAAATTTTACCAATGCAAAATTACAAAAACGTTTCACAGAAAACAAAGTATTACTGGTTAAATGCCAATTATAATATGAAGTTTCAAATATTTTGTTAAAAGAACTTAAAGCCATGAACAGCTGAAAATTGACATCCCAGATTACTAAAGGTGATTATTAGTATGTTTCTTTCAAATCAATCAAATATTATTAGTTACAGAAATGTAGATTATTTGTAATTCATTTACAGACAGTTAGCTTTTTGATAAGAAGCAATCAGAATAAAATTACTACAATTAAATTGATATCTAAAGAAAATACTTTAGATAATCAGCATAAAAATAAATATCAGTCATAATTTATTGAGGCAATATAATGAAGTCAGATAAATAGTTTTTTTTAAATATGGCAAGAATATGAAGTACAAATTAAAAAATGTATTTTAATTTTTTAAATACATAACATTGAATTTTCTTAAATAGCCTCAATGATGTCACCTGCAATATCTCCTATATTAGAGTCATTAATGACAATCATGTAAGTCTCTTCATCCTTAATACTGTTGTCTTCTTCTTCTTCTTCTGACATCTCAGTTTTAATGACAATCTGATCATTCACAACCCAAGAATTGCTACCGAGACTTGCAGTAAAATTGTCACCACTCTCAGATGTCGACATTTCATCGTCAGTGGGAAGTGGCTCGAGAGTTTCAAACTGTCCATTCCTGTTGCAAGTATTTTTTAAAACATGTCTTTTATAACTTCCCATTTGTAGGAATTGTTTACCACAATGGTTGCAGCTGTAAGGTAAGGAGCCTGAGTGAGTAACTAAATGCTTATCAAGATTACCACTCCTTTTAAAAGATTTGCCACAGACTTCACAAACATGAGGTTCTTCACCACTATGTATAGATAGATGCTGTTTCAAACCAGCTTCTGCACTAAATGTTTTGTCACAAATTTCACATGTGAAGGGTTTATTTTCAGAATGAGTAACCATATGTTTTTTCAAGTAACCTATTTTTGTAAAATCCTTTCCACAAACTTTACAAGTCAAAGATAATTCAGCTTCTTCCTCATGCTTTTGTATATGCCGCCTCATACCACCAACTTGTATAAAACCTTTACCACATATATGACAGGTATGAGGTCGTTCACCAGTGTGTATCATCTGATGTTTCTTTAAGTCACTAAGTTGATTACAGGTTCTTCCACAGATATCACACACATGTGGGCTTTGTCCTAAATGAACCATTAAATGAAGTTTTAAATGATGAAGCCTGTTGAATTTCCTGCCACATATATAGCAGCTGAATGGCCGTTCTTCTTCTGGCATATGAATTATCATATGTTGTCGAAGTTGATTCATCTGATGAAAACTCTTTCCACATTCTTTACAAGGAAATAAGCGTTCTCTTTGCATTGTTAATATATTAAAGGATGACACTAAGTAAATTTGTTTTTCCTTATATCCTTCTTGTATCTCATTCAACTCTTCTCTTTTTTCCAATTGATGAAAATTTCTGCAAAAAATAAAATAAAATTTAAAAGCAATCAAATTGCAATATTTAAGACAAATAATCTTAAATTATGAATTTTTATACAATTGAAGGTAATTAAAATGAAAACAATTTACACATCTATTATTTTTTAAACCACTTATTCATTTACTGGTTAATTTTGAAGAAAATTTATAACACCTTATTTATTTTATTACAAAAATTTAATTAAAATTTGATATATATATAACTGAATATTTCCATTTTCTTATATGTACACTTCGGAATGTCATACACCCCCCCCCCTTTTTCCAACTTAAATAGGGCCAGAAATTTTTCATAAGTTATGCACACTGAACACCTTTCAATAAAATTTAAATTAATTTGAAATAACATTTTCTATAACCTATCACTATAGAGATAATTTATTTTTAAAATTCTATTATTACTGACAGCATATGGAGAAATTCACAAATATCCCAAAGCAAATAAGAATTAAGAACTACATAAAAATGATCAAAAATGAGAATTGTACTTAAAAATATAGGATTTTATATACCTATTTAAGATATTAAAATGAAATTTTGCAAATCACCCACTAATCCTTCAAGAGGAGAGTTTGCCACCAAATTATTACATCTGAAAATTAAAAATATATATTTTATAATTTAGTTTAGTTATATTAACGTCCCGTTTAAAGCAACACGAGGGCTACTTTGGGACGGACCTCGTAATTTTGAACCACGGTCAGATGACAAGGACGACACCTGAACTGGCCCACCCCTCTCTACACCAGCGGGAGGACATTTGGCCTGACAGATTTAACGTGCAACAGACCCCCTCACACGACGGTTCTTCGGTGGAATCGAGTCTTGAACCTGAAACCCTTTGGTTCCGAAGCCGAGACTTTACCACCGGGCCACCGCGGCCCCCATATATTTTATAAAAAATTAACTAAATAAAATTAATTTGAAGAAAACACAAAAAAGGAGATTCCTGTGTATTTCCACTTCATGTGAAGAATGTATGGCCTATACCTTACCTCCTCATTTTTGAGAGTTTAGGCTAGATGGAATAAAGATAACTTTTCATCCCCACTTACATATTACATAATTTAATCCCAGCTGCTATATCAGCAGACGTTCATTTTTGCTTTTAAGATTGGGGCTATTTTGAGGAATGAGATGGCTACCAATGCTAAGCATAGTGCTTATTTTCATTTAAAATATCACATAATTCACTTTGATTTGGCATTCAACACCACCACCAAGAAAAAAAAATCAAAATCGTAATCAAAAACTTTCAGGGTTTTTTTTTTTTTTTTTAATAAATACTTAAATACTTTATCAGTTCTGTGCCTCTAATTCATTACCAAATAAAATCCTAATCAATTTCATTGTTTACAATAATTAATTATATGCCAGCAATAAATTGGCCAAAGACTGCAAGATAATAATTAAAATTTGGATATATGGTTATCATATTAGTAAACCTTTTTCAAAAAATGGATCAATGTCTCATAAAATTTCAAAGATTAAAATAGTATTTCTTATTACTATTAGAGTACATAATGAAATTAATTTTGAAAATGTCCCAGTTTTTCAAGAAAATTTATACAGCAGATAGGTTTTAAAACCAAACCATGCAAAACTGGGTAAATTTTCTCAAACAATGCCATCACTGTAAGCAGAGGTTCTTTAGAGGTTTAGCATGCAGTTGGATTCTTAGCAGATTGTGTACTAAAGGCAGTACTTTAGTAAAACAGAAGAATCCTCTATAGTGAAAATAAATCTTTCCTAGATAATGAAGGTTCCTCATTAGGTGATACTATACTGTGAATTTTATGAAGTTAATTTGTTTTACATCCAAAGGATGAAACTAAAAATAAGTTATTTGTATGAATGCAACAGAGATATACAATTATATGTCAAACAATTACTGGAAGCCAAAAATGTATTTTATTTCAACATCATGACAATACAGATTTACTTCTAGTAAAGGGAAATATTGAAGACAAAATTTGACAAAAGTAAAAGCATAATGAATGTTTAAATAGAAAATAAAAAATATTAATTTGCTGATTTTTCTCTTTCTCCCCTTCTGTCTTGTAGGATTTGCAATGAAATCTGTGCTAGGTGATAATTAATATTTAAAATAATATAAGAAAATCAAAGTGGAATAAATTCAATTTGTCGCATAAAAACAAATGCATATACAAGATAGAATTTGAAAGAAATTCAAGAATAAATTTGCATGCGAGTCTCCTACATCCTTAAACAAAATAACTTATACCTGTTATCACCAGATACTGTCACAATATTGACTTTTCCAGCCTTTTATATTTCTAGAACTAACTCTAGTTGTAATTCAAAATTTACTTGCTGTATCATGATAATAAATGTATCATGATTTTGCTGATAGTCTGCAACAAATGCAATTAAAAAATTGACATTAAATTAGATGTAGTACATTTAGCATTAAATGTATTCTTAACAAGTTTTTCAGCGATCTCTCAAACTACCACCTATTAAAGTAAACTTAAAGTTTCTCTTATTTTTTGTTTCCAAAAAGAAGATTGTATAGGGCACTCCAACCAGAATAATATGGCTACATTCTACAACTTCAATAATAAAAAAAAAGAATGGAAATTTTTATTTTCTGTTACGTGGGAAATTTATCAATAAATTAATAAGTGAATATTACCAATATATTATAATCTAGTAACAATCGACAACCAGTAAATTAAAAGTTTCATTTTTCATTCATTGAAGAATTATTCACATTACATATTTTTTATTCAAATAAAAACAATGGAAGAGACAAAATGTTAAGAGTACAGAGGTGAATAACTATATATTGCTTTATTTTTGAAAGGATATTGCTATAAAACATAAGATTTTCAAAAATTCAATCTAATAATTTGTTTTTAGCAATCTCATTTTCAGATGCTTGAGATTAATAACATGTTGTTGGTAAATCTTAATTATGGAAAAGTTTACTAATGTTCAGTCTTTGGCAATTGGCATGTAGTTAAAACATAATTTAATTATCATTGTATGGTATTAAGAAAAAATTACCACTGTGACATAATGTAGAATTTAAATTAAATTACAACTTTGAAAGAATTTTTAATCATAAATTTATATTTTAACAGGTAATTAATTTCAAATGAAGCATCAAACAACTAAAATACAAAGAATTACTTTTAATTTTTTCAATTTAAAATAAAGACTTTTTACCAAAATATGCTTCATTTAATATAAAAACCATATTTAAACTTTAGTGTCCAAATTAAAAATCATCATACTTAATCTATAAGATTTAGTTAGATGACACCTTCTTTATACCCATATACTTTGCTTTTTATACCTCAAACACTTGATTAAAAGATACATTCATTATAAATGAATAATTGTGATAAACACTAAACAAATAGATTAGACATAATGATACCAAAACGTCATTAAAAATTTACATACTGCTTACAATGTTTTCACTCCACAATTAATAAATTGAAAATTTTCAAAGAGAGCCATATAATTTAAGAGTCAAATAATTCATTTCATTTTAGTATAATGTAATAATTTGGCGGTAATTCAATCACAGAGCTATGCTATCTTTGATACCAAAGCCTAATAAATCGGAATAATTGCAATGATCTTAAAAGATATTAAAAACTGTATGAAATTTAAAGTACATTAAGCCAAAAAGTTTACTAAATTTCAACAAGAGAATATATGTTTTAGATTTTAAGTAACTGAAAAAATTTTAACAAATTAAAAAAATAATTGCAGTAACACATTTTAGAAGGGTATTTATATCATGAAAACACATAACTTCGGAAATAAACGTATTTTCTAACAGGATTTCTGATCACAAACTGAAAAAGTGTTTACAATATAAATCAAAGATAAGAAAGAATTTGTTGAGAAATAAAGCTTGCAATTAAAAAATTGGATATTTAAAAAATAATAATTAATAAAATCAATAAATACAAAGTATGGCAAAACTTAATGTTAATTCATACATTATTTATCGGTTAAAGCATTAAAATTGACATCCATATATCACTCAGTGTAAATAACGGCCATATTTGAACAATGATAAATAAATATTTTATATTATCATGAATTTTCAAATCAAAAACTGCTCTGCAAGTGTCAAGTAATATAAATAAACAAATATTACACTGACAAGATGCTCGGGAAATCAATTCAAACCAAAAGTATAAACTTTTCAATCTGGTAACAAAAGTATTACAGCAACAGAACCAGGTTCAGAGAAAGAAATACGAAAATGGTGAAGATTCAGGCGATGTGCCGCCGCTAACTAATATTATTCACAACAGCTTTGAATGGAAAATACTTTACTTACAATATTTAACTATCTTAGTTATGAAATTTCGAACCAACTACTTATAGTCATTATTTAATAGTGAATCTCATCAAAAATAAGATGTATAAATATCCCTTATTATATATTTCTTACGTCATTCAATAAACGGAGGAGAAATTGCGAACAGATGTATAATTTCTTTTCTTATATTTCTAGAGAGAAAAAGAGGATGTCATTAGATTTTATTCTATATTTACTATTTTTATATATAATTTATAAAGTCAGAAGGGTAATTCAAATTTTGCTTTTTAAATAAAATTAACCAATTATGTTTTATTCGAAACTGAAATCTGGCAACCATATGCATTGACCATGTTTGTTGTTATTTGTCTTTCGAGTGTTTAAGTGTTGTGAAGTTAATTAATTATTTTATTGTGTTTTTGTACGTTTTTCTATTAGTGCAATGATGCCAACCTTTCGAGAGAAAGTGGGTGGTTTTCTTCGTCAGCTTTCTACGGGGCAAGAAAAGAAACCTAATTATAAATCACCATGTACATCTCCAACATCAACTGGATCCTTTATTCATAAATATTTACTAGGGTGGGTTTTTTTTTAATTATTTTGTTTTATCCGTCAATTTGTTTTATAAATGTGACATTTTGTAATTACAATGCTACATTACCCTCTATTTACCTTCTGTTGTGAAGAATTTGGTGGAGTTTAACATCTTATTACAAAATCTGATAGTTGTAATAGAGAACACTATTCTTATGCTTTCAAATTACTTAAAAATAAAAATAAAAACTACACAAATGCACCAAAATCTAAATCGAAAAAAGAAACAAACTAATTCACTGAAAATCACTGAAACAGCAGTAAAATTTTGTTGGAACTGCAACAGGGCAAAAAAAAGCAACTATTTTCTGCACTATTATATGTCAGCTCTTAACATTTTATTTACTTTAATTTGTTTTTTGCGCGTATACTTTTATATCAATGTCAGGGGCAGTTATGCTGCCACTATTTTGCAAAGATTTATGTTGCTTTGAATTAATTATTAAATTAGATTGAAAACAATCATAGTTTGTTTCTTTTTTCGATTTAGATTTTGGTGCATTTGTGTAGTTTTTTTATTTTTAAGTAATTTGAAAGCATGAGAATAGTGTTCTCTATTACAACTATCAGATTTTGTAATAAGATGTTAAACTCTTCAAAAATAAGTAATTACTCAAAGATTTTCACATTTAAAAAGTAGAAAATTCTCTTGAAGTTTTGGTGATAAAATGAGCAGCGAGGAATAGGAAAATATTTGAATTTACTAATGAAATGATGTTACTTTTCTTGAGTAATCTTGCATAAATTATTTTTGTTATATATATAATAACAAAATCATTTTGCACAATTTTTTTTGTTTAATTATATAATTTTCTCTCAGTGAAAACAAAAAAAAAAAGGTAAAAGTAAAGTTTATGATACGGACCCTCGCCAAACTGTACCAAAATATCGCCAAATTCTACAAAAGTCGCCAATTGTCTTCCTTCTTGGATTGGTCAAAAATGGCGCTATTAAACCCATGCGGTCCAAAAAAAGAATTTAATTTATAATACTAAGGAAGAAAAAATAGTCTTGAAAACTGATAATGGTTTTAAAAAGAGTAGAAATTAATACAATTTAATGCAAAATGAGACAAAATTCCATGATATTCAACGAATTTTCCAGAAGATTTAAAGAATTATTTGTATTAGAACACAGGATGACATATCATTAAAAAGCAATTTTTACTTAAATAATTTGAATTAGAACACAGGATAAAGGATTTGTTTAGAACACGGGATAACTTAATGGAACACAGGATAAAAAATCTAATTAGGGGGCCTGCCCCCCCAACCCCCTGATTACCAAATATTAGTTAAATAATTTGAATTAGAACACAGGATAAAGGATTTATATTAGAACATAGGATAAAGGATTTATATTAGAACACAGGATAAAGGATTTATATTAGAACACGGGATAATAAAAAAAAACTAGCAATTTTTACTTAAATAATTTGTATTAGAACACAGGATAATAACATATCATTAAAAAGTAATTTGTACTTAAATCATTTGAATTAGAACACAGGATAAAGAATTATATTAGAACACGGGATAACTTAATGGAACACAGGATAAAGAATTTGC
>JAPMOQ010021468.1:208371-235057 GCA_026543055.1 Argiope trifasciata | reverse complement strand
GATTAGCAAATATTACATATATTTAAAGCACAAAAAGAATACATAAAAATGGTCAAGAAATGAACGAAATAATTTACCTAGTCACACGTGGTCAACCGAAGGGAACAGTAACAAAAAAACGCAACCCCTGACCCTTCCTTAAAAAACCTCTTTAGGGTTGCCATAGGATTAACACCGGTCAAGCAGAAAAAATTCAAATTTGGCGCCGTACCATAAACTTTACTTTGGCCAAAAAAAAAAAAAAAATTACCATGATTATATATTGATTAAAGATTCATGAATATTGGAGAATAATAATTGATACAATGGATTGTATAACTATAAATTTTATTCTGGTTTGCTTGACACACTAGCATATGAAGCATACATCAATCCTAGGAATATAGAGTTCTCTAAATGGCATTGGCTTAGATGCTAAAAAAATATTTTGGATATTAATTTTTATTGTTTAGCTTTGTATAATGATTGTAATATGAAGACGTGATATTTATTTTAGAATAGTACATTAAGAAATTTACTTTTAAATGTTATTCCTATAGAGCTCAAGATGTTTTTTGTTGTTAATTTATAAACTATAGATAACACACACATATCTAGTATAATTTTGACAGATATGTGATTGAAAGGAAGACAAATTTAGAATAAACAGTACTGTTCCGTTATCTGGGTGGAAATGTCGCCTACACCAAATGCAAGCCAAGTGAACCCAATGACAAAACAGACAGAATTCTACATTATTTGCCAGTTTCTCACTGCTCCTGGCTAACAGAAAAGTACTGAATAAACTTCATTTTACTTCTTCAGGTAAAAAAAAAAAATTGTGAAAAGGATGAAAGACGTTTTACATCTGTTTGTACCAGAACACAAAAGAACAAAATTTTCCTTTTAGTGATTTTACTTGTAGGAAATTTCTTTGACATGTGCTATTTGTGAAAAGGGAATATTGAATACTTTTGAAAGAATGTTGTTGCCATGAAGAACTTTTATCCTTTTGCTTAGGATGAAAGATATGCACTAAGCATAATTTTATTTTAGAGCATGTCTTAAAATAATTAAATAGTATTTGAATAAGTAAGAAGGAGAAACTCTAGAATAAAGTAACATGTGCTTATTTAAGATAAAAATTAAGACATGAAATAAATTAAGAGATATCACTATTGTATTATATGTATACATTATATATATATATATGTATATAGTAATTGTAGTTTTTCGCCATGACCTTGGAATTATTTGGTAATTTTCAAATAATATCAAGATAATATGCTTATTTGTGGTATTTAATTTGTGCTAAGGTGTAACTAAATAAATGCCTGGATGATTGCATTGCTGTATTTACTTGACAATTTTCAGATTACTTTAATTATATTATTTGCAATTTTTGATGATTCAGTATTTGTTTTTTTGATAAAAGTAATCAAATACTGAATTTGTGACTTATGTTGTGAGAACAAATTAGAAAATAATTATATGATTTCATTTATAGAGAAGTAAAGAGGTATCATCCTGAAGTTTTGTATGGAAAATCTTATTATGACTTGCCTGTGAAAGAAATAGCTCCATTATCAAGAACTGTGTTATCTGCATGTACAGGACCCCAGGGTGGATTAACTACTGTGGATCTGGAACCAAAACCATTTGAATTTCCGGATATAGATGTGCATTTCATAGATGAAGATCATAGAGATAGTTCTGAGAGTTTGGTAAAATGCAAAGAAACAACAGAAGAAGGAAATTCTGCTCGTTATGGTAAAAAAAAATTTTATTGCATTAAAAATAATAATTTAAATTCAAACTAAAACTCATAGAACACATATCTGTATTCTTTCTAGATATTTCTTTGTCCATATATTTGACACCATCAGTGGGACTGGATTATTCCCTGTACATTATTCTAATACATTTGTCATGAAATATTACTACTTTTCAAATTATCTATTTGGGTATTTTTCAGATAAAGTATTTAATGTCAGCATTGTTAAACTCGTAGTGTTTCTAAACAAATAATCTTAATTAATATCACAGAAATTTCTCTTAATTCCAAAAATGTTTAGTAAAATCTTTATAATAATATGATAGCACATTATTATTATTATTTGTTAAATCTATATAGTGAAATATCTGTGAAACATGCTTCTAGCTGAACAGATAATTTATGAAATTTAAAGGTAAAAATATTAATTTTTAGTTCCAGTTATTAGTATTAATAACTGAATAAGTGGCCTATGCCATTTAAAAATTTCTTATATTTTAATAGATACAGAATCATGGTCAGATGGTGATCAGAATAAGTTAAGCAATAATGCAGAGTCCAAAAAGATGGAAGTTGCTGGTATTAAGGATTGGTTTTCTCCTTGTGAATCAGCCTATGGAATTGCTACAACTTTATATGAGTGTCATCCTGTAACAAAAGAAAATGCAGGTACTTTTTCATTGAATTTATAAAACTCTCAAGTAAACCGCCAATTATTCAAATTGTGTATCACTTATGAAACAAAAAAGGAATTTGCAAACATATCTTGAGTAGAAATACTGAGATAATGGGTTGATATGTATAGTCAGTGACATTTTATCACCATATATCAGCATACAAAATGTAAACAACATTCTTCTTATAGTCATTAAATTAATACTTCATATGCAAATGTCAAGAATAGGGGATTTTTTTTTTGTACTCGTATTTAAAAAAAAAATTTTTTTCAACACACTTCCAATTTTTTAAATATTATTCTATCCGAATTAAAGTCCCGATTGGTGATTGGAATTCTATGATTGTACTATGATTAAAAATTACTTGTTTATTGAATATAAATAGTAAAAAAATAAAAAAACATATTTTTTTTTTGTAAAGAATTATATTGTGAAAAATTTAGTTGTACTACTGCCATTGTTGCATTTTGATAGTGAACTTTTTCTTGTTCCTTTTGCCTAGACTTTTAATTATCTTTGAAATCATGCTAAAGACATTGATTTTACTATCATATGTATTACTTATTTAGGTAATCCTATAGCAGATGCTTATGCTGTAGTAATGAGGGAAAACAGTGCTCTCTTGGTTTTGGCTGATGGTGTGAATTGGGGTGAAAAATCTTGTTTAGCTGCTAGATGTGCAATACATGGTTGTGTGAATTATCTTAATAAAGTTTTGTACAGAGAAGGAGCTGGTGATATAACAACACTGGTAAGTAAAACATTCTCTGGATTTAGTACTTTTTACTTAAATTCTGGTTGAGAAAGTGTGATTAACTGTCTAGATCAGTATTTGCTGTTTTTGACATTAAATTATATATTCCTATGTAAATGTGATAAAGTTAATGCACATATTGATATGATGCATTCAGTGTGAAAGGCATTGTTGTAAGGGACTCTAAACTTAATTGTCTCATTGTCAATTTAATTCAAACTAAATAAAACTAATTTAATTTTGAATTATCCTTGATGCAAAACTGAAAGCAAAAAAATCAAAATTCATATGTTAGCTACAAAATTTCTTTGTAAAAAATTGTGCAGTTTCATGGTTTATTAATTAAATAACTAAATGGTCTTCTGTTCCCCTTTACAAATCTATTCTGGAAGATATTTTAGTAATTTTTGTATATTGTTTCTCTGCATTATCCCTGCATGTATGGCAGTTTTTTGTTTGTTAGATGGAAAACAATATCTTTTGTTTGATAGAAACTGTAAATCTTATTTTCCAGTGATTATAAAAAAAGAAAACATTTTCAATTTTTATTTATAATTTAAAAAAAATATGGATTTCAAAAGCATTTAAAAAATAATAATTTAACTTTTATATTAGAGTAGAAAAATCTTTAAAACTAGGCTTCAATTTTATTTTAAGAAATTATTAGTTAAATGGCTCATTATTTCTGATTAGGAAGCTAGTAAGAGTTTTTTTTTTTTTTCTTCTTAACATTAATGGTAAAAAATATAATCTTAAATATTTGCTCATTATTAAAGAAGGTATTCTATATATTTTAAGAAAGTGTTTCAATGGCAATAAAAATTTAGTTTTAAATGTGAAATTCATATAAGTAACTTCATCTGTTATGGAATATTCTTATTTAACCCATTTTCATGAATTCAGTGTATTATAGATTTAGTGATAGATTATGTACTTTCAATCTATCAATAAAAATTTAACATGAAAAATAGAAAATTATTAGTGTATAATCAAAATGAAAGTATTACAAAAATAAAAGCCTATACTTCAAAATCACCAATAGTCAAACAGAATATGAATGAGAGCTTACAAAATCTTTTTTCTATTGCACTTTTATCTTAGCTTATGCATACTTTAACATTTTGCTTCACTATCAAAAGAAAAATAATATGCAAGAGTGTTGGTTAATCATCTTAGAAAATAGATATATTGCAAAATAATAATAATGATATGAAGAGACTGCTCTTTTTTATAAATAAAGATTTTTTAATCCATGAGCAGTTTAAAGCTTTTAATTTCAAATTTATATGTAAAGTTTGTGGCATTTTATGTATATTTATGAATCAGTTTATGTTGTAAATTTCTTGCAGTTTTATCGGTATGAAATAATATGAATAGTTAAGTAATAATTTCATGACTAATTGTATCAGATTCACTATTCATACACACTTCCATTTTCTCTGATAAACATAACACTTGTCCAAAAATGAATCTCAAATTAAATGTGCAGTCATACAGTATTCATGTATTTTATAAGTAATAATCGTCTCTTCATAAAAATTTTGTTTCAGTAATGTTTTAAAAAATTACCCAATATTTCCCCCCCACCCAAAGAGTTAACAAAAGGAAATGAAAATTCACTAAAGCAGAGACATGTCTGTCAAAACAACAAGAATCAAAACAGAAACTTATAAAAATCCAATCTGCAAGACAAAATCAGTAACAAAATAAACTTTTGATGGATATTAAGGGGGAGGGATTAGTTCTCCAAAAAAGTTTGCCCTGATTGAATGTTTAGTGTTTCTAAATTCAAAGGGAGTAAAGCATTGCACTTTTCTTCAAATTAATCAATTATGGATACAGTTGGCTTTCATGGCCTGCAAGATGGATCACCTTAATTTGTGTTTCTTTTGTCCATTCATTTTTTAATTGTTGTTTATTATTATTCATCTTTTAGAGGGACAAAATTAGCTAAGAACATTGCAGTTTGAAAAAATGGGTAGTAATAAAATTCTTAAAAAATGTAATTTTACTTTTAAAAGTATGCTTAAAGGAGGGGCTTCAACTCTGCAGCCCTAGTGGACAAGTGGCCATTGGCGTTCATTCATGCATGTTAAAATAATGTTTTTAAAGTAGATTAGACAGTTATGTTAATACATTTTAACATCCTAACTTTTAATGTATTGATATTCATTTTCAGTTTCATTGATGTGTTTATAACTTTTACAGGATATATTTATTAGTTTATTACGATCATTTAGTGAAGCTCATAATCTGATTCTTCAAGAAAATGGAACACTTACTACTTTGTGTGCTGTAGTGGTTGCCCAAATAAAAAAGTCCAGCAAGTTTATAGCTTGTGCATGTAATGTTGGAGACAGTTTGGCTTATATTTATAGTCCAAAATATGGAGTTCGTGAAATAACGCAAGGTAGATTTTTTTCATTTTGACCTATCAATACTTTTTATGTTTGCTCTTTTCAAATTTATAGAATGTCTTTAGTCATAAATTTAGCTTCAATTATTTAAAAGATGCAAAGTTTTGTTTTTGTTTTGATGTTAAATTTTGAATTAGGTTTATGAAGATGTCTATGAATGAATGTGTGAAATACAGAAAAAAGGTAGCTCTTAAATATAGCTTAGTAATTAGATAAAATATTTTATGTATATATTCGATTGAAAACTGTGCTTGTCAGATCTTTATAGTAAGTTAATTATTATTGAGCAATAAGTAATTATTTAATTATCATACAGAAATGGAGTGAAGTTAAATTTTGTAAAACTAGTGTGTCTTTTTTTGATGTCACTGTTTAATTTTATAAACATTTGCAAAAAAGTATTTTAACATGTCTTACTATATAACTTTTAAATTTGCAACATTTATCAATTATTTTATATCAGTATATATCATATTATATTTTTAAATGCTAAAGACTTTAAATTCCTTTATATGGCAAATTCTTTTTGAAACTAACCAAACCAACCAACTTATTTAATTTGGAAAAGGGTTCAGTTTATTTAGTTAACCAAATAGCAAAAGAAATATATAATTTTTTATTTATTTACACATGTGATAAATTAAATTTTACTTAATTTTTAAGATTTATTTTTTAAAGAATCTAATGTAGAAATGTTTTTATTTTAACTTAAACTGTGCAGATTCCCCCCACCCTCCTTTCCCATTTCAAACTTTTCGAAATCTAATTGTAGTTGCTTTTAACTGACAGACATTAATCTGGAATATAAATAATTTCGCAAATTGCAAAATATTACAAATTAATCTTTTGTTATTCCATTCTCCAATCAAATGAACATCCTTTCAGATAAACATGTTTTCACTTCTAAGTTGACTGACTTTTCTTTTTCTTTAAAATCTATACTGAGTGTCCATTGCCTGGGTTCCTTATCATGTAGCATACTATTCCTACAAACTTTGCAATAAGATGAAAATTTCAACCTAATTGCTAAGAAGAAAATAATATGTGTGATTATATGAAAATTCTAGCATTATTATGACATATAAAACAAATTCACTAAAGAAATCCCAAAATTAGAAAATGAAAATGAAAAAGAAAATTTTATAGAAAGAACATTTTTGAATATTGCCCTCAGGAGTGGAAATTTCTTTTAATTTAAAAATTGGTATTCTTCAAAATGATCATCGTTTAAATATTAAATAAAGTCTACTTATCACTCAGTATAATTCTATTTATTATATTTATGCCAATCGTCATATTTGAACAGTTCTTAAATGAAATTAAAAAAAAAACTATCTGCTCAAAAATGAACAAAATGAAATATGGAATTAGAAGTATCATTCAAAACCATTAGGGGATTTCAATTATCGATTGTTCCATGATTGTCCATTTTTAAATTAAATGGGGGAAAAGATTATTAATTTTGCAAGTATAACTAACTGATTTTTGTCAAATGATTTTTGGTATTGAATTTCTCCAAAAATTATTTTCTCAGAAACAAACAAACAAAATCTAAATTAAAAAAGTGCTAAATGACACTTAGAATCATTTTATACATATTATTTCTATAACAAATACCTTTTTATTGACTTACTACATTTAAAAAGAAGGATTTTTCTAAAGTTTTATTTTATTGCAAACTTATGAAAACAGACATTTGGTATGATTATGCTGTATATTGTAATATGTCAATTCTAATAAGAACAAAGAAAGATGTTGATTATTTCACATTTTGATATAAGTACAGACTGTTATTATGTGGAATCGATGGTTAAACTGTAGAATAGAAATGAAATTTAATTTCACTTGATCTGTTATTTCATAAAATAAATAACATTAACATTGAAATAAAATAAATGCTTCCCGTGAGCATTAACTGGAAAAGGATTTTCACTTCTATTTTTATTCTGTAGTTCATATATTTTTTGCTTACTAGTGCAATAATTTTGTGATTGATTCAAATAAATTCATTTTTTTCCCCTATCTTATCAAATAACAAAAGGAAATTTAAGAATTATTTTCTATATTAATTGTGTAACAGTCTATAAATTCAGTAATTTGGATAACAAATTGTCATCAAAAATGGCTGGTACAATTTATAATATTAATTTCATTGTCAATATAATTCTTTTTTTCTAGGTTCTCATGACATTTATTCTATGAGGGATATGAGAGATGCCTTGGGTGCTTTAGGACCTGTTGATGGAATCAATCCCGAACTGAGCAATCTCACGGTTTCCATGTCTGAGGTAGAACCTGATGACATTGTATTCCTTGCCAGTGATGGTATTTCTGACAACTTTGATCCAGTTGTTGGTAAGTTTGCTATTCCAAGAAAGGTTGATAAAAAAGTCAAAACACCCACCGATGCTACAACGACAATCGACAACGCCCGAGGCTCAAATCCTATCAGCACATTAAATACTCAGAGTGAAAAAGAAAATTTTGCAATCGACCTTAATTTGCCAGTAGTAGAAGCTCATCAAAGGCACGAATTAACACTACTGAGGATGGAGGATCTCATTGTTAATGGAGTTAATGAGGGTGATGGACCATGCGAAACTGCTCAGCAAATATGTGAACAGATGATTGATTTCGCTGAGAAATTAACCATTGCTAAACGTCGTATTTTAGAAGACCCAGAACTCTATAAAAATGATGATCTGAAAGTTAATCAAGCTGGGCAGCGAATGCGGCGAAGAAAAGTTGGAGAAAAGCTTTCAATGGTCCCTGGAAAATTAGATCATGCCTCAATAGTAGCATATACTGTTGGAGTTCGATTTCAGGAAAAAGTACCTCTAATAGCAGAATGTGAATCTTTTTCGGATTTGAAATGCTGAATCAGATTATTTTGTAAGTCACTCTAATAATTCTGTCGCCTCTTAGATAGATTGAAATTTGTAATTTTATATGTCCTGTTAGGTTTTAGGGCAAAACAATCAAATCTACTAAATTTATAAATTTATAACCAGAAGAATTTTAATGCTGTTCATTACTGTGCAGCAAGGAAAAATTATATATATTTATAGTTTGCTGCTTTAAGGATTTTCACATTGCTCTTGAGTTTCATATGTGTTCTCATAGAATATAGGGATTCCATTCACACTTTTTTTTAATCCTCTTGTTATATACGAAGAAAAAAATGATTTTTTTATATAGCTTTTTTGTGTGTATTTATAGGTAATTTTTTTCCATCAACTGTTTAGAAATCCATTTATGAATAGTAAATTCCTTTTTTTTTAAATATATATATGATCAGAAATTCTATCTTTGAAACAATCATTGCATGTGGTTTGCAGATTGCAAATGATGTAATATACTCATTTTAGAATCAAATGCTAATATTCACAATGTTGTTTAAATCATGTTTGTTAAAAGATATATGAAGAGTATATGGAGAAAGGAAAAAAAATTGCAAAATAGTTGTGCTTAGTTGTTAATTAGTTTCTATTGGAATTCAAAAAAGTATGACAGCTAGTTGGATATAATATTAGAATTTAAGATAGTTACAAATTTTACCTAAAAAACACTGATATATGGTCTTAAAAACCATTATGGGAATTGAAGTACTTTTACAAATTTCTTAGAAAAAGAACCAAGTTAACTAAGAATGTAAGTTAAAGTAACTGTCGGAATTAGAATTTTTTTTTTTGAAACTTCAATTGATATTTTGTGTGTAGCATAAAAATTGAAAAAGACACATATATGTACTTTTTAGCTAAAAGATTTTAAAAGATTGTTTTGTTTATTTTGTGCCATTTTGTATATGTCATTGTCCTGTGAAAATATAAATTTTGGTTTGTATTTTTATGTGTGTGTATTGTAATTTTCTCTGACTGTGATCGAAATATAAGTGACCCTGTGTAACAAGGTTGTGTGATTGTTGAGAATTGTATAGTATATGAAGATGAAATTTAATGTTTATAATTGTATAAATTAATCAAAAACCAAAAATGTTTGATATGGGAATTTTAAACTTTTTGACGTTAGACTATTTTTTTAAATTCTATTTAAATCATATTTTTCGTTCTACTTGATAATTTTTTTAAAGAATTATAATGTTGATTTTCTATGCGCTCCTGTACTATGGGGAATTTTGAAAATATAATGGAGGAAATTCAAACTAACCTGAGAAAATGTTATTATTTGTTTTGCTGTATAATAAAAACTCTATACTCATGAATTATCTGCAAAAAGAAGTTGTTTATCAGCCATTAGCTCAAAATAATAGTAATAAGAAACATATGCTTTGGTGTGCAGGGAAACTAGAGATTCCTTCCTTTTTAACTTGGTGCAATACTTCATCAAGTATATATAGAGTGATTGTTAAGAAACCTGTTATACATCTATTTTATGACCAGCAATCCAAAAATAAGTAAGCATATAAATGCCTAGTCATTATAACACTAAACTAATTAGCTTGACATGTCTAATTTAGTCCTTTTTGTATTTATGATGCATATTTAATCTCGGTGCACATTTCTTTTATGTGGTATTACCACTGTTTTGGTTATGTAAATGATATAAATAAATGTAGTGGCTTTGTAGTAAGTACTACATAGAAATAAGATTCCCGAGATATTTAATTATTTTAAGTTGGATTATTATAATTCATTATATCATTTTCTGATTAGTTCATTGAACCACATATTGCTAAATAAATTCAGCATGAAAATCTTATCTATGATTTTTTTTATTGTAAAATAATTTATCTTTGTTAATGTCCTTTTTTATTTGAGACTTAATTTTTTTTTGTATTTGTGTGGCTAATTTTATTTTTAAAATTAATTAAAATAGCCTAAGAAAAATTTACAAGATTAATCTTCATGATCTTTGTGTGACTAAATTGTTACGAATTTAACAATCACTCTCTATATATAGTATATAATCAATTTTTCATCTTCATAATAATTGCTTATTTATAATCTCAGTGCTTTTGTACTTAATTATATTTTTTATTGTATATATTTCATCTGCTTATTTTAATACCTTGTGACTTTTCATTTTACTGAATTTATTCATTTTTCTATTTGTCTTATGCATTATTTTGTGAAAACAATAATGATGCATGGACTTTTAATCACTCAACTACATTTATCATACTATCAAAATATTGTCATAATCATCCGATCATTTATTTTTTGTGCTATATTCATTATTATTAAAAATATTTCTTATTTATTAATTTTTTTAATATTTAATGATTTTATAAAGTATAAACATGTACCAAATTTTGGAAGATTAACATAATAACTATATAAATTATTCATTTAATTTTTTAGTTTTATACAAATAAAGAAATTAAATATTTTTTATTATGTTTTTTGAAACATTTATTTCAAACAAAACTCCTTAATTAAATCAGAATAATCTAGTTTTTGTTCTAAATATTTTTTATGTTATATATTTAGTTTATTTATTCAAAAAAGAAAATCTAATCATGTCATTTTTGCCATCTTCTTTCAACATAAAAACAATGATTGACATATAGTTTAGAGAGTAATGCAAGGCTATTTACTTTCTTTTAAAATTATATTATTTATGTTTAAAAATTATTTTCAAGTATTTTTTTTTCATAGATTTTTAAAATTCATTATTATTATTATTATTATTTACTTGTGATACTTTAACATTTCGACAATGTTTTCTTCCTTTGTTAATTATTTTCATATCATGAATGAAAATTTTTTTTATGGTGCTCAAGATTGAAAAGTTTTTGACTTTCCTTTTTTGTAATTAATTGTATGATTTTTAATAAGGACTTTCTATGACATCAGTCATATGTATATTTATAATTGTTATTCACATATTTTGCCATACATTAATCATTACTATGAGGCAGATAATTTTTATAATATTTCTTTTGCAAAAACATGTTTGTATTTATTTTATTTGATTCTTTTCATCTATGGATATATCCTATTGTTAATATATAAATATTTTCATTGCTTGCAAATTTAATTTTCTTTTATCAAATGTTCCTTTTTAATTCATATGTTTTCAAAAGAAAGTTTCCTTTAGGACGCCATTTTGGTTCAATTTATGTGCATTGTTACTAGATATTTAATTAAGTTAATACCATTTGAAATATACTTGATGTATGTATGTAAGCCCATTTTGAAATGGTGTTTTTTTTTTAATTACTAGCAATAATGGTATATTATTTTCATAACTGTGAAAAAGGTTTGTTAAGTATTTTTTTAATTATATCTTACCGTCATTACTTAACAATTCATCAAAATTTCTATTGAATTGTGTTTATATTCTTGTGTTCGATTATTATGAAATTGTTTATGTTTTAATGTTGTTGCACTGCCAGAAATATTATTCTTTACTAAGTTCATTTCTGTATTACTCTAACTTGTGTATTATTGTTTAATTTAATATGATTCATCCTTTTAATGCAAAAAAAAAGTATGAATTTTGTTTATAACTATTCTAAAATATTTATAAAGTATGAATTTTGGTTATAACTATTCTAAAATATTTATTTAGCATTTGTTTTTTGCTTTTCCCCCTTTATTTGTTTTGATCTGTTGCAATTTTTTTCTTTTTATTGGCTTTCTGAAAGTGTTAAATTTTACTTATTACTTAATTAAACTAAAGGACTTTATGCACAATTTTTACTTTATTCAATAACATTTCCAGATTTAAAAATTAATATCTTTCATGAAAGGCACACTTTTAGATATCTAACAAAAACTATATGTATATATAATTAAAATCGCATACAATTCAAATATATCCTGAACTAGATAATCTAATTTGATAACAGAATATTCACTTATTTCTGGATATTTCTAAATCATGGAGAATTCATGCAAGATCTGTTTCATATTTTAAAATATGAAGATAAATGTGATGTTTGAAAAGTAATGGGGGACAAGTGCTCTAAAATAATAATACAAATTAAGATTATCAAATAATATGATGTTTTTTTTTTGTTTGCTTCTGTAAAATGAGAATCTTTTTTCTTTTAGCCTATACTTTGTATGTTTGAATATTAGATTATATAAAACCTATATACCATACATTTTTTGATGAAATTTTTAAATATTTTTTTAAAGCTTTTTATCTAGTCATTTAAAAAAAGTATTTCTGTTTTGATGTGTCCCACCGGAAAGATATTCTATTATTAATTGTAGTTAAATTTGGAAAGTTAATATAGCATTGCTCTCAGGATTTGGCAGTTGACATTTGATCTCAAGCAGACACAATGTGAATTTGTTATTTCTCATTCTTGTATTAATTTATGATATTATTAAGGGATGAAGGCCAGATCTTGCAAACTTTGATTCACATTCATATTCTATCATATAAACGTTTAAATTCTATTAAAAAAAAGAAAACTTGTCTGGTTTCATTCAACTCTTTATTGCCATCACAAATTCATTTGAAGCAGGTTCTGTACATTGAAAAGCATTTTCAAGATTTCTTTAGAAAGTTTAAACAATGAATTTTTTGAAGATATTAATACATATCTGTTATTGCAAATGCAGTAATATCAAATAGCATATGTATATTGTAATGACAAAAGAAGAAGAAAATAATGTTTATAGTTTGAATGTTATGAATGCAAACGTAAAACATTTGCTTATTTAAAAATTTCCTTGGGTTTTCCTCCCACCACCACAATTTGCAGTCTTCTTTTGAAACTTTAAACTTTATTGATTATTTTATTTTAAATGTCTGATTGACTTATATTACCTCTATAAAAACAATCCATTTCAAAGGTATTAAAATTGAAATAGATACATTTTTATTCGTAACTAGCAGTTTTGTGACATGTTTGAAATCTTTTTCTTTCTTGAAATGCATTTAAGGAATTACTGCCAGTATTTCTATGATTTTTTTTTCTCTTTTTTATGATTAAAAATAACTGTGTAAAAGTGAAGTAAACAGCAAGAAATCCTTTAAGTATGCTGTTACATTTGGATACCAGGATTTCTGTGACTAAAATTTGAAACTTTGATAGAATGAAAGTTTAGTAATTAGGTTTGTTGGTAGGATAGTGTCAATAGGATTATTACTCTTTTAGTTTTGTAGTGAAATAATATTTTAGAATTTGGTTTGATTTAATTTATAAACTGCAAATAACAAAATGATTGCTTATTTTTTATTGATATTGTTATTCTTTTCCCATAATAAACTTTTTTTTTCTGTAATTAAACTTCTATCTGAGCTTTAGATTTTAAGAATACATTTATGTCCATGATCTCTTCATTGTTGTTATTATTTTGTGATTATTATTATCATGTGCTTGCCAATTATTGTAGCTCAATTTATACCATGCCTTAACTTAGCATAATGCAACATGTATCAGTAATAATTTTTCTAAGTCTTTGTTGAACTTGTATTTGTTAAATTTTATTTTGGTGCATTTTACACTGCCTGAAGAACAAAGGCAAGTGCTTTAGCAATATTTTACACTTAAAATAAGCAGGCATAATCTACATATTTATTTTAAAGGACTGAAGTATAATTATTAAAGAAAGATTTTGAATCTGTGGTTCTCAAAGACTATTATATATATAAATGCAATGCATTAAATTTTGTACGCTTAATTTTCTTATCATTAAATTGATTAGAAGAGAGAAAAAATTAAAAATTGGAAAATTATGATATTTCTTATTGTTTACTCTATTTAATGATAGTAAATTACATTGATTTGACAATCATATTTTGAATATATTTAATTTTATAGAACCCTAACAAAGATAGAGTTTCGTGTTCATTAATTTTATAAATAATGGGAAAATTGCAACACTTCTTATCTCCTTTTTTTCAAATGAATTTTATCTTTTGAATTCAGTTTCCTTTATTTTTCCATTTAAAAGTCCTTAGCTACTTTATAAAAGTTTTGTAATTTGAATTTCTTTGCATTATTTTAACGTCGTTTGCTAGAAAGATATGTTCTAAATCATTTGGATTTCGAATATTTCTGCATCAAAGATTCTAATTTTCTGATTCCTCTTCATGTATCATCTTTATCATATGTGCATAAATCAAAACTATAAAATCTGTTTGAAAGGTTTCTGTGTTTGAACAAGGCCTTTATCTGACATATCAATAAGTTATTTAATCTTCAAGTACCTGCTATCTTCTACAAAGCAATAAATATTTTCTTGAATAAGGATTTAACATTTCAGGATTATCTAAGGCATAAGCATGCTGAAAGTCAAAATATATGTATTATTCGTCTTTCAAAAGTACTCCCTTACTAATTTAACTGTTGCATAAGATTAATCCGTGCTAGAATTAAATAGAAAATTTATAAATTGTGTGCTCTTTTTCGAGCTTTTAAAATCGATATTTCTGATTTTTTTCCCCAAGATATGTTAATAATGAAATGTCTCATTAATTTTTTTAAAAAATTTTGTTACTTTATGTAAGAGATTTAACAATGACGAACTATCACTGTGCTTCTTCTTTTAATAATTGATTCCTTTAATCTTATTTGTCTGTTATCGTTGTTTGGTTGTTGTTTTTCCTCTCTTTTCTTTCGATGAACTGTATGAAAATCCATCACCTTTAAAAGGCCAATTTATTTCAAATACTGTATAATCTTCACACAAAAGATTTCATTGTATTTTGGTCATTCTTAGACATTTTTTAAGACAATCCATTCAGAGATATTTGTATTTTTTTAAGGATATTCACTCATTATCATAAACTAAATGTTGGCATTTGTAATGAATATTTTTAATGAATTGATTTTTACAATGAGATATGTAATCATTGAGCATTTGGTATTGTAGTAATCCATTTATTCATCCCTTGAAATCATTATAATGTGAGGATGCAATTGAAACTATTTATTTTATGGATTTTCGTTTTGCTATTGTAAGCAGTAACTAAAAACGTGCATTTTTTAATAGTGTGTATTCATCAGTGCTTTAGTAAGCAAATTATTTTTCCCAATACTGTTGTTGGGTGCACTCCTCTTATATATATATTTACAGTCTGATTGTGAACAAGCGACAACACAACCTTCTTGTTGACCCTTCATCTCCTTCAGTATTTTCTTGTCTTAGCAATTCTCTTTAAGGACACTTAATTCATGTCTGTTACAAAATACTATTACTCATTACATTCTTTCTCACTCACATCAAACATATAACTTTTCAAAGTTTTCTATTACTGGCTTTTTAGCCAATTGTGTTTGCAATTTAAAAAGATGTGTATTTAAAGTAAGCAGTAGATACACAAATCACCTCTTTGTCATAGAACTCATATTCATTACTCTATTTTCTATTTCATACTTAAAATTTGACTTTTTATATCTTGTGCAGAACATGTACATTTGCATGTCAAATAAGTAAAAATTACTGAGTGAAATCTTATAACTGATGGTGCATTTATAAATGGTGGTCCCATACAATTTGTTGTATAACCAGTGGTAAATAACTTGTGTGGTATTTTATTTTAATCTTATTTTTCTTGTTTTCAGTTTCTTTATTATTAATAAGGTTATTATTTTGTATATTTGTTATGTGTACGATTGCTTCTGTAAGTTTTGAGTTGAGTAGATACAGAGTCAGATTCCCCATTGTGGTATAACTGAATCCATTTCTGAAATTTGCTAAAAATTATATAAAACTTTATTATCAAAGTGTAGTAAATGGTGGATTGGTGTGCTCTTCAGAAGTTTATATATACAGGAAATTAGTTGTCTCTGAATTTGATAAGGGCCAAAGATCCTAAAGCTATAATTGTAGTTGATGTTTGAAGTTTCAAAAGTATTTGTCATTTTAATTTTAATCCAAATTTATTAGACTCATATCTCATGCTCATTGTCTTAACTTGAAAATCCAGTGATGATCTTGAAATAATCCACTTCATAGTTAAAATGAAATGCTGAAACCATATGATGTAGATTATGCCTGCTTATTTGAACTAGAACTATCTTCTAGAACATTTTCTTATGCAATATTAATATCACATGATATGTGCACGACATTCCTGCTCTACTACATTCACTGTAAGATTTTGTATGTTTAGAGCAATCACTGTGGCCATTTTCGAACGCCAACAGTTTAGCCCACCCATCTATTTGCCATTTTATAGAAAAGTTTGCATAGAATGTATATAGAATTATATTATACAGCATAGGCTGCTGTTGTACATTAGAAATTGCTTATTATTGCAGAAATAAATTATTTTATCTCTTCCAGTGATTTATTTTTTCTCCTTTCTGTTTTTAATGCTTTAACATGTGTGAATTTTATTCGAACACAAAACAAAAGCATTATTGAGTTTTAGGCATATCTAAATTATTCATGTATTTTAATTTGTTATTAAAGTTTTGCGTCTATAATTCATAATTCAGTTGTCATTTTAGTTTTAAAACTTACTAGCAAACTAAAAAAAAAAAAAAAAAAAAAAAAATGTTATATAAAAAGCAGTTAATTGAAAATGAGACACTTAGGGTGGAAAAAAGCGTGTAAGCTGTTTATTATTTAAAAGTAATTGCCGAAATTTGTAATACATTTATCCCACTGTGAGACAAGACAGCCATTGCCTTTATGGAAAAAATGCTTGTGGTTTTCTATAGAAACATATCTAGGAGTGAGAATCTTCGTCCGAAAGAAATCAATAGCCATGGATGTCTGCCTTCAGATTTCCAAAAATATGGAAATCGAATGGGCAGGGATCTGATCTGCATGCAGAATGGGTAAGGGTGCCCAGAAAAACGGCTGAAGTTTAGTTTTAACAAGATATTTTTTTAGTTGAGTGGGTATTATGCTGCAACAAAATTTTATCAAGCATTAACCGAATTAAAGTTTGTTGCTCACCTAGGTCCATTACCATGTTGGAGTGTTTCTCTCAATAGAAATGACATCGCACTATTTCTTCCTAGCTGATTCTCAATAAAAGGCGCTTCTGTACGCTAGGCCCGTAATTAAAACCATTAAATTATTTTTTCAATTATAGCAGTCGAATGTCATTCGCATTTTCTAAATATCAAGTTAAAATGAATCATTCGCAAATTATTCAATAAAAAAATGATGTAGAATCCATAAAATCTCATCACCCCTTAAAATATTTAATTGGATCGGAGAGAAACGGTCTAGACTATAAAGCACTAATGCGCACACATTCTTCTTTATAATTTGTGGAGATAGCATCCAGCTGTGAATTAATTTTGGATAATAAGTGAAAAATATGAGATATCCTTGTTTGAATCAATAATTAATTTAGATATCTCATGAATCAAGATCAGGATTTGGCAATCCTTTAAAGGCAAAAAGGCATTTTTAGAATTATATATAAATTGCCATAAAGTGTTAATTCAGTAATTTAACAGAATTCTTAATTATTTCAAGAAATTTCTGATCATAATTTATCAGTTATTTCATAGAATATCTTGTTATTTCATGAGAAAAAAATGATGACACACACACACACACATATATATATATATTACATTAGCATACGTGGCACAGAAATTTTTCTAATTAGAAATTATCGAATGGCAACAATCAAATATAAGCAAATCACTGTACGGAAGTTCGCGACTGGCGTGAAATTTGTAACATTTTCATTGTTTCATCAATATACTTGGTCGCATGATTTTTCATTTTTGAAAGCTAAAGGGGGAAAAAAAGATTCTGTTTAATATCTGAGTTTTTTCGTAAGACAATAAAAAAAAGTGAAACAACAATACGGCGAAATTATGAGCTAGATGAAATCATAAGAAGATGCTTTTAATAATGCCACAATATCATGAGACTGGTCTCCAAAAAAACATTAATGTATACAATAATGAGAACGTATGAAACTCTTCAAAAGTGTAATGATTTTAATGTGTTACAATTTGATGATATCGTGGATAAGAAATTATGCTTAAACAATTTAACTGAAATTAATATCATCTGCCAACCACGGGTTGCCAAACATGGGTATAAAATTATATAAAATAAATATTAAAAGGTTATGTATAAAATAACTCTTTAGAATAACTTTATTTTTCAACAGTTTAATAAGAAATAATGTCTAAATAATTTAACTGAAATTAATATCCCTGATCAACTCACTGGTTACCAAAGGGGACTAACATATAACATAGATATAAAATGAAATAAAAATTAACAAGCAAAATTATTGTTTTTTCAACGGTAGCATCCAAGCATTTTGCCGCACAGAAATAATTTTTACACTTAAAATTAAGTTCAAAAATCTTAAACGTTTGAGGCGCTGAAAACAGTGCTATAAAGAAACTAAATGTTAAAAACTAAAATGAAATCTACGATCAGAAATTTCAAGTTATCATGTGAGAACATTGTTATTTTTAACTCATTATTTGTCTCAATTAATTTAAATCATTAACCAGTTTAAACCGGTTTCTCTACCTCTCTCTCTCTCTTTTTATATATAATTAAAAAAAATTTTTAGCTCATTTTCAATTTTTCTAACTGGCAAACAAAATTTTGGGACTCGACCGATTTTAAGATAGAAAAAAAAGCTATTCGTAAACAATTGCTATAACTAGACAATTCGCAAGCATTCAGAAAATGAATAATTTGAAAATCAAGTTGTAATTTTTGTTGGCGATATATAGTCAAATGTGACAACTTTGGAAAAGAAGCATACGTAATAATAAAGCGTAAAAGCAAATCAACCTTTTAAAAAAATTGCACCTGCTTTCAAAGAAGTATACATAATAATGCAATACTGGTAAAAGCAGATAAAAATACACGCGATTAAAAGATGTTGATGAACATTATGTTATATTCATTGCCTACGCAATTTTGAGCTTCAATTATTTGTTGCCTTCAATTATTCAAAACTCCCTAACGAAAAAAGTATCATGTTCTCACATGATAATAATAAAAGTTTTCATTCTTCGATTATTAGCATTTCATTTGGGATGTATTGGTTTTTAATGAAAATAAACTTTTATAGCAGCATGCTTTCTATTATCGTTTACTTGGTAGAAATTAAAGAAGTAGGATTACCTGCTAGGGCTTAACTGCAATAATTTAAAATGAAATTCTTTCCTTGACAAATCGGCCTTCTTAATGACTATTAAAAAGAAGTCAAACAATAACTTTATCATTCTTATAGTGCTGTACGATGTGCATTCTTTCTCCATGGCAAAGTTCTTTGTTTATCAAATTGCCATATAATAAACTCTGATATTGTCTCAATATCTACTTTTTCTAATTAATTTATTGTTTCATATAAATCGAACACTTTCCTGTTCAATTCTTGTTAAATGGGTTTAACTTTGTCTCTTACATCAAGAATCAATTACTAATAAAGACAAAGTCGACACTTTGTTGCCTCTTATTTTTTCCTGATCCAATTACAAGTTTGGAAACTCTTTAAACCTAAGCTCTGACTGAAGATTAAAGACAACTGATACAAACGATTGTGTCTTCCTATTACGATGAAAGGCTGCTATAAATAAACGCCATCGAGAACGCTAGAAGACTTTTCGTCACGGCTTTACCCATAATTCTTCGTTTCCAAGAGTTCTTGTCAGCTATCTCGACATCGCAGCCTTAGTAAAGTTCTCATAAGTTTGAATGAAGACCGGATTGGCGGTTCGAAGTGTCAAAAGTGGAGGCGAGTTTCTGTAGTTTATTGCTGCAAAATATCGACAAAATGGGTATTGGATTTAGAAAGTGGTAAAATCACATATTCTCAAAGGTGAAAATGTATAAAATAAACTATAAAATACAATCTACTATAACAATTTTCCAGTTATCTTTGAAAGTAAATTAAACAGGTATTAAGTGATAGCAGAAGCTGTGTAAAGTAAACAAAATTTTTCAAGTTTTCTCTAATAACTCTGGAAAAAGTTATCCTAGAACGAAATATTTTTAAACCATCTTAAAACATAAAATTCATTTTTTCTATGATATTAACATGAATTCTTTCGATATATATTAATTAAAAAATAATTAAGCATAGATTGTTCTGAAATGAGAAGATTTACAGGTACTTGTTTGGGTTAATTTATAGGTCGTAAAACTAAACTTCTTTGTAACTATTTTTTAAAATCAACACATATCAGTAGATAAATTTTTTGTTTTAAAGTAGTGATTTAACAATATTCATGAGAATATCTATCAATTCAGCAATGAAAACCTTTCATGAGCAAATGAAATATTTTTATTGTTGATGTATTCCCTGAGAGCACTCTACTGACTCCTTACGTACGAAAAGTTGTTGCCAAAACTCATAAATGAAATCCTAAGCGGAAACTTTAGAAACAGAGAAGAATAAGAATTTATATAAAAAAAACTATTGATTTAGTTTTTTATTTCAAGTTTCTGCTCATGAAAAATTAACTGTCTAATTAATTATCTATCAAAATGATCTTTAAAACCTTTCATACATTTAAGCATCTGTGAATAAAATTTTCAGGAACAAGTACAAAAAACCCCAACAGACATTAAAAAAAAAACTCAACTGTCTATGGTTTTTTTAAATCTTTCGCTTCAGTTGATATTTTAATTTTGATTAAAACATTTCAGATGATAAAAGAATTTTCTTACACTAGCACTGCGAAAAGATATTATTCTGATGATAAAAGATGCATAATGTTTTGTGGGAAAATAGCATCTACATTAAAAAAATCACACTTAAAAAGTTATTTAATTCCAGGCAGCGTTGGCTGTATCATCTAATATATTAATGAATTTACAAATTTCAATATTTGTATAAGCATAAATTATTCAAATTTCCTAAACTGGTTTCAAGAATCTTAATTTTCTTTTCTTAAAGAATCGATTAAATTAAAGAAGTAATTTACAATGTTCTGCTTTTATTTACAGATAAATAGTTCGTTTTTTGAAAATGGAACTTACGACTTGGAATTTTCTTTCGTATTTTTTATTGTATAGAAATGCGATAATTCCATTAAAACTAATGTAAATGTGATGAAAATACAGTAAAAATAACGTTCCACAAGCAGAATAAATCTTAAAAAGAGAAAATAGAAAGATTACAGTCTAAATTAGTGATACGTCTTCTGACACTTCCTAGTGTATTGTTATGAATTTGTAATATTGCTTCCCTATGCTATCACTTTTGTCGTAAGGAAGAGAGTTTTACAGATAACTCTAAAGTTAGTTCAGGCGTTTACCAGAGATCGAGTTTGTCTGTCATGTGAACGAATGAAGACTCATTGCGATGTAAGAGCAACAAACAAATCACCATTTGAACAAAAATGGACATATTGACAATAGAGAATCAATATACACACGCATGAGTACTAAATGTCTGTACTTTTGAATATTCATGTACTAAACGACACAGTAGCATCTTGAGCACTTGAAACGGACATGTGGTGAAGTGTTAAGTAGGTACAAGATTAAAATCCTTTAATCTTGTACATACTTAAGGTTACATACAAGATTATCCTTTAATTTGTGGAATCTTTTATTAAAATTTTACCAATTATCTACCAATAAAATAACATCAGTAAAAATATTATTTAAGGTGTAGGTACACATTAGATAATTTTTTTTAAAAATTTTAACTTAAAAAATCCAGGTTTTTCTACAATAGGTCATTAATATATGTTTAAACTCATTTCAGTGAGTAAAAACCATATTACAATATTTTTTATTTAATTAATTATGACACTAATGAGCTAGTAGTGTGTTTTTTTGAAACATATCTTAAATTCTAGTTTGTATTACGCCTTAGTCTTCATGTTGCCTGCCTCAATCGATTTATAAAAATATGTAGTTTTTTAAATAATTTTTTCAATGAATAGAAAAAGTGAGATGTTTTTTATAGTTTTAACTTTTAAATGTCTATTGAAATTTTATTTTTATAAATATAGCTTTGATTGAGGCACAAAACATCCACTGTTTCATACCGATAACTTTGATATATAAATAATTGTATTTGGTTTATTTCTTGTTGAGTTATGATTGTTTAAATGAAACAACTTAGTGGAAAAATATCAATCTTCATAAAATGAATTTAAAAAAAATGAAACTTTTCAGTTCCTGTACCTCATGAAAATCCTTATAACTCGAGAAATATTACGAATATTGACAACAATTTGATATCATTTCAAAGCTGAAAGAACAAAGAACATTTTGCTGCAATAAAACAAATTTTCGATATTTTGAACGTTTTTCGAAATTTCAAGTGTGTACGTAAACCTTAAATAAAATTGTTCCTTTTTTTTGTCTGCCATAACATTTTTATGCAATAACTGCTTTACAAGTGTGCGATAAAATAATAAATACTTTATTAAATCGGAAGGTAAGAGCGTTTCCAAAGACTTCCATAAAAGCGAAGATTATTTCAGCAGAATTAGTTCATGAGTAATTTCCCCCATAATAAGAGCTGGTAATATCGAAATGCCATTTTCCATCAACGCCTTTCCTGTAGTTTATACTTCGCTATAAAGATTTATATTAAGGAGCAACTTTGCGATGCCAAATACGGAAAGAGGCAATAAAAGTGAAACTTTTCTTCGTCCTTCCTAAAAGCCTTCAGCGTTTCCAACGTCTCCTCTCCGCCTTCCCCCAGTCCACCGCCGGGTACGTCAAAGTTTCAATAAGCCGTCGCTTCAGTTTTTCGAAAGTGACTATAAAATTCCTTGGCGATATCTTGAAAGGAAGGTGGTGCAGTATTTGGCAGGTAATCTAATTGATTAAATGGAATTTCTTGGCTTTAAAGGGAACTCTGCTGCCAGTTCCAAATCCTTGTGTGGACGGCCATTAGGGATAGGGGATAAAAAGAACAATGAAAGATACATTGGACAACAATTTTAAGAATGGAAACACGATTTTTAAGATTTTATTTAAAAGATGAATAAAAATATGTTTTCTATGATATTTTTTGTCTAAACTTATTTGTTTACTTGTCAAAATTCGAATTATATAAAAAAATTCTTACAAAAAAGATTTTAATGAGTTTCTATGATTTGAATATCCCTAAATTTTTTTTAAAAAAATGTGTTGATCGTTATCTGTCTACAAATACGATAGTTGAAGCAGCAGGAATGGTCTTCCTCAAACTTTCTCACCTATTCCTGAACTAGCGACTTCTGGTGATCAGCTGGTTCTTCAAAAATACTGTTTGTATTATTTTTGATTAAATCTCATTTGTAACATTATGTTCATGACTTTCAAAAGAAAATATTTTTAAGCATCAAATGGTGATATACATCATAACACATCGAGCGACTGTTAAGCTTATATTTTTGGGTCAATTGAACTTACCATTTGGAGTCTATTTTTCAATTCCTATTATTAGTTCACATTTTCCCTACATATATTTATTTATATATCGTGTTGAAATTTTCAATCATTAATAAAATACTTTTTATTCATCCATTCAAGTTCAAATACATTTTTAAAACTTGTAGTGGATGACACTTTTCCTTCAAATATGATGATTTTTCATTCGAATATTAATTCATTAATTAAATAAAATTAATTTTTAATACCTTAAATAGAGTTTAAGCAGTTACTAATGAAAATTAAAATCAACAAGTCGGTAAAATGCAAGGATTTCAATATTTCTCACCTGAAGGTGAAGAATACGAGCTCAATTCTTGCAAAAATAAACCATTTTTTGATACTTAATATTTTTTTGATAATCATTTATTAAAAATTAATTAATATATAATTTTTCTTTATTAGCTTAAGTAGGAATTGAATTAAAAATTTTTTATATTACTTGTTGAAAATTTCTTCTGGATCTTCTTTCCTCTGACTGAATGAACTTTTTGTTATACGGTAATTCCACTTCAAAATATGTTTAATACCACTATATAGCTCTATTGATTAACTAAACAAAGCACTCCATATGCAATTGTAAAAACTTTCTAAGTGAAGCTGTCTGAAAGTTGTTTGGTTTGTTGACATTTGATTGCTGCCATTCGACAGTAAGTAAAAGTGACTTCTCTACCACATATATTACCATTTTATAGATCTATTAAAAAGGTCCTACGAACCAATTTGAAATTCACTCAAGAACTCATTTACATTTGATTGCATAAATAATAAGAGTGATTTCTGTACATATATGTTAGCATTTTATAGCTTTATTAAAGAGGTTCTATGAACAAATTTGAAAGACATTCGAGAACTCCTTTACATTTGATTGTTGCCATTCGAGAATAAGTAATGAGACATTTCTGTTCTACGTACATTAACATTTTAGAACTCTATCAATTATATATAAGAAGCGCTGATCGCGACTTAATTCAGTTGTATAAACGTTTATTGAAACAGTCTGAAATGTGTACGATGGTTTGTTTACATTTGACTATTGCCATCCGATAAGAAGTAATAAGAGTGATTCTTGTATTATGTACGTTAGCGTTTTATATATTCTAATATTTTAAGTACATTTTCCTTCCGTGCTTTTCATTGTTTTGTTTTTGAGTATTCCGCGTTCGTAAATGTGATATGAAATATGCTTTTTGTGCATATATTATTCCAATTTGTAAATTTTAAAACAAAAAATAGGAATCAAAAGAGTCACGAAAATTTTTAATGTTAAAAAAAACCTGTCTGTTCTTAAAACTTGCGAGGTCTTTTCTAGGGAAATAAATGCTGAAAAGTTCCAGTTTTGTCTACGAAAATCGGACATCAATTTTATATTTTTAAGTTTAATAATAAACAAAATAATAAATAAAGAAATGAATAATAAACAAGAAGTAATCGATTTTTTTTAAAATGATTTTAAAAGGTAAAAAAAATTGTATTTATAAGATACCTTAGTATCATTTTTGAGAATTTTTGTGTCTTGTGTTGAACAAGAAATAAAATAGCGCTTGCAAAAAATGATAAAAGGCAATTTATTAAATTCATGAATGTGGTCGTATTTTATCAAATATATATTTGAGAAGATTGTGTTTTTATACCTTTGCACTAGAGACATATAAATTTCCTCTATGTTTCAAAATGAAAATAGGTAAAACATATTGCCCTGTTTGTATGGAAACATTTGTACCCTCCCTAAAGGGAATTTTGAGTAAATATAAAGCATTCGTATATATATTTACCAAATTGCTAGGCAGTGTTCTGAATGTATATAGCAGAATCATAAAATTTTGAAGCAATTTTTAAAAATAGGAATATACTAGTAACAAATACCATTCTGAAGTTTATGAGTATAATAAAAGTTTGACTATGCTTTTCTTAGAGTAAAAATATATTTTAAAAACAGCTGATATGAATTCATATTGTTTTAAATCTCATATGGTTTCTATTCACTTAAATCCACATCATTTTTCAATTCCTAGTATTCGGTCATACTCACCTTATATATATTTATTTATACATCTTGTTCAAATTTCCAATCGTTAATAAAATACTTTTTATTCTCCCGCTCAAGTTCAAATACATTTTTTAAAACTTGTAATGGATGACTCTCGATGTTAATACAGTTTTTTTAAATATCAGGTCATTTTTAATACTTTAAATAGAGTTTTTGCAATGAAACTTGAAATCAACGGGCAGCAGCTTAGTCGGTAAAATGCAAGGATTTCAGTATTATTTACATGAGTGTGAATAATGCGAGGTCAATTATTGCGAAAATCAATAATTTTTTTTGATAAATTAATTAATTTTAGTTTTGTATGAGAGAAAAAATCTCTTACATAAGATGTTTAGCCGGATATAAATTTAGGAATAAATACAGTCAGTGTCGAAGTGTATAGATTGCTGGAAAAAATTATTTTGCAACTTAATAATGTGATTCTGTCATATATATATATATATCTATATATATTAAAATTGTTTAGTAAAAAGTCACTAAAAATTTCTTTGCTGACATAAATACGAATTAAGTTGAATTTGTTTATATATATTACATGTTTTTTTAAATCTCATTTAAAGAATAGTAATGTTTCTGAAAACTCTATGTTTGAGCCAAAATCTATAACAATTTTATTGCTCTAAATTAATATGAGATAATATGTTTTTTTAGTGGATTGGAGTGAGGAAATGCTTTTTTCTCAGCCACAGTGATTTTCATAAATCCTGCCTTTTGAATATTTGGGATTATCTGTTAAATTACAGACAATTAGATTTCAGTAAATAAGTTGGTATATATATAT
>JAPMOQ010021468.1:133912-206758 GCA_026543055.1 Argiope trifasciata | reverse complement strand
TAATTGTCTGTAATTTAACAGATTATCCCAAATATTCAAAAGGCAGGATTTATGAAAATCACTGTGGCTAAGAGAAAATCATTTCCTTACTCCAATCCACTAAAAAAACATAATATCTCATATTAATTTAGAGGAATAAAATTGTTATAGATTTTGGCTCAAACATAATTATGAGACAAATTTATATTAATTTTTTTAGTATTTTCTCATTCATTTACAAAATTTTAATTGGTCGTTTAATCTCAACTATTCAAAAGATCTGAATTACGAAAGTCACTGATGCCAGAAAATTTCTTTATTCTAATCCATTATATGAAAAATCAGTTTGAAATTTTTTTCAGCAGTAATCTAAAGTTCAATTCATATTTATTCAAAAACATGCCAAACATAGATAAACACATTCATATATTTAAATTCTTTGGCAATGTACGTTCTTAACATGAGTTTCAAATCCATCTGTAGAAGCAGATTTGGCTACAGCCTTATAACGTATTCCAAACGGTCATAAAGGCTAAAGTGTAGAAAGTAACATTTAGTTCAAGAAAATGCTAAACTCCCGATTCCCTTTTTTTCCCAAAATAAATCTTTGTAGACTTCTGTCTTAAAAAAGGGGCGGAGGGGTTCTTGAGACAGCCGGGAGCTAGAACGTGATGTCTTTGGGCACGTGGAAGAGGGTAATGGGCGCGAAACAAATGAAACATAAAACAATGGGAAATGGAAATGCCCGCGGCAAAATGGTCAATTTCATCCCCAGTTTCATCCGACATGGCTTTTAAGATGTCAGGCGGATCGCCTCGAAAGTTTCGAGGAGAACCTGACGTTTACGACGAGCATTCGCGGATCTTTGGACAGTTGGTAAAAGGGAGTTCGGTTTTTGATGGGTAGAATCTTTTGTTCTTTTCGTGGTTTAGAAATATCTGATGTATTCTTATTTTGATTTTATGGCAGAGCTATCGTCTAAGAGTGTATCTTGTAACATATGCGTGAACAAAACTGATTCGGTTTAGATTTTCTGAGAATTATGTCTTTCGAATGGCATCAATAAAACTGACTAAAAGGTTCCAAATTAAGCTTTAAAATAAATTTGATTGCAAAAGTTGAGAACATTTTATAATTTTTTTTTGACAAAATGGCGATTTGTACATTAACGCATTCATTGCCACTGACGCGTTTGTGCGTTACAAATAATAATTAATGGTACGAAACCATCTATGTTATTAGATGATACCTTCTCTACTACTGTTAAAATATGGCAAAGAAGGGGGCATCTGATTAGATAGATAACCCTTATATAAGGCGTGGGTAGTGGCAGTGAAAGTATTAATAATCAACTAAAAACTGGAAGGGTAAATTTATTTTTATTTATCATAAATATCAGAAGAATAATTAATTTTTTTTTAAATTTTAGTATATATTATGATTTAAAATAAATTTAATTGCATACCAAAAAAAGAATTTTTTTTGTTTATTAGACAAAATTCCAACTTGTAGGGTAATAATTAACTAAAATTCAGAAGTGTAGAATGATATTCATTTATCGTAAATGTCAGTAGAATAATTAATTCTTTTTAGAATATATTATGATTGAAAAGGGATTTAATTGTATGCAAAAAAAAAATAAATATTTATGTTTTTATTAAATAAAAGGGCAATGGGTATGTTAATAATTAATAAACAACTGAAAGTGTAAAATTGTTTTTATTTACCTTAAATTTCCGTTGATTTTTTTTTAGAACAAATAACACTTAAAAATAGATTTAATTGTATATAGAAAAACCCTATTTAAGATTTTTTTACTTTACAAAATTACAATGTGTACGTTAATAATTAACTAAAAACTCAAAATGTAAAATTATTTTTATTTATCTTAAATTTCAGAAGTACAACTAATTCTTTTTTAGAACACATTACGATTTAAAATATATTTAATTGTATATCTGAAAGTATTAAATATTTTAAATTTTTTCACTACACAAAATGACAATTTGCACGTTAATAATTAATTAAAAACTTTCAGTGTAAAATTATTTTTATTGATCGTAAATATCAGTTGAATAATTAATTCTTTTTAGAATATATTATGATTTATAATAAATTTAATTGTATTTTAAAAAAAGAAAAATACTATATTGTTTTATTAAACAAAAGAGCAATTTGTTAGGAAATTTGGACGAGTTATTAGAGATTATTCCTTGGCATGCTTTAATAGTATCTAAAAATCAAATTTGTGTTTTAGACACGTTTTCTCAACCGATTATCGCTTGTACATGTTTCTGAAATTGAATGAATTTCTGAATTCAAAAATTGACTGGTATCTATACTATGCATTTTATATGAGTTAACTGAATTTTATGTATTAGCTCTCTTTGTTTTGTAATAATCGTGTTAACTCACGAGGACTGATCCAAAAAATTTTTACAAGAACCAGAATTAGGAAAGTAGATATCGTTAATGAGGATATTGTAACCAATAGTGGAGGAAAATGGGGCCAATTGCCTTTGAACGGTCGTTAAAGCAGATAGTATTAGTACTGAGACCTGAAACAGCGACAGTAATGGCAAGACGTCTAGAAAAGTGGCCACACACAGAGGTGGGTGCCGTGAAGCGATTTCTGTAGGCCAAGAATGTGTCCCCATCGGACATTCACAGACAAATCGTTGAAGTGTACGGGGTGAAGGCATGAGTTGATAACATGTGGTGCAATGGTGTCGTTCTTTTGAAGCAGGCAGAGAGGTTGCAGGAAACGTTTAGGTGGGGGATCTGGAGCCGCCCACCATACAGCCACGAATTGGTCCCTAGTGACTATTTCTTTTTCGAGGCATTGAAGGAACACTAATTCGAAACAAAGCTCATATAAAACGGTGATGTTCAAAGGGGTGCCGAGAACTCGCTCAAAATCCAGAAAGCTGATTATTACCAAAACGGGTTAAACAAATTGGTCCAGTGGTGTGATAAATGTCTCAACAGGTTTGGTGATTATGTAGAAAACTGACCGCCACATATTTCTCTTAATTACTATTTGTTTCCTGTATCTGTTGTTAATAAACCATTTTTCCTTTGTTTCGTAAAAATATTTTTGGATCACACCTCGTATATTCGAATAGCGAGATAAAATGGACTTCCTCTGAATAGATTTTATTCAAAATTTGATAGAATTATGCAAATTTGGGGTAAAGACCTTATACTGAATTTCATTCTTTTAGCTTAAAGCAGTATTTTTGTTCCCGACAGATGGATATTTCTAAAATGTAATTTAAGAACTCAGGGAGGTCTAAAATGTGGAGATTCTTCAAGTACAAATTTCTTTGAATTTGAATGTATCGACGATTACTATACTTTATACTATGTATAGAATAAAATAAAAAAATCGATTCCAAAGAGCATGTAACTCCTGTGAAAATAAGACCCAGCTTTTCTGTTTCAGTTTTAAACCACATTCTTTATCAAAAAACAAACAACCCATTTACATAAACATCGCAATGTAAATGCCAACATCGAAATAGTCAACATTTAATTAAAAATACCAAAGAAACTCTTCCTTTGAAAAAAATTCTGGCCTTAATCTTGTCGGATGGAAATGATATTCATTAGAAATTTCTCTCTGATTTAATCCATTCGATGGAACCAGCTGCTGAAATTTTAATTACTCTTTCAGCTTTACGAAAGTAATTTTTCTGGAAATCCTTTGTTTCCTTGAAGAAAAACCGTTAATTCACGAAAGGAAACTGCGAAAGAGAGGATTTTTACTAATTTCACCTGGCCATTTTGACAATAAATTATGGATGAAGAATCTGGCAGTACCATGTTTTAATTATAATGATGCGTTTCTTGAAATGAAGCACAGCGGAAAGAACTTAAAAGGCCGAAAGAAGTGAAAACTTTTTATTTAAACTTCGTAAGTACTTGCTTCATTATTTCTACATCTCTGCTTCATTATGGGAACTTGCATTTTAATTTGGTGTAATTTTTCTTTAAAGAAAACTTTTTCTGGCAATTTTTTTTGGTTAATGATAGTAAAAAATATTCGTGCCTATAATTAAAATGAAAATTCTCCGAAAAATTAGATTAATTACGTTAGAACGTGAATCAAGTTATTTATTTTTAAAAAATGAGCCAGTAACTAAATTCTGAAAGTGATTTTAAGAATCGTAGATTGCAAAAGTATGCAGAATTTGGGTGCACGAAAATAAATGTAATAAAATTCAATATTCATAGAAGAAACATTAAAATAATTTACATTTTTATCGTTAATTATTTTGATGATGATTAGGTGTGTGCCAAAAGTAGCATTATATCGGTAAAAACTCATAATTAAAATTTAGATAAAGAATTAAAATAGCTATCAAAGGACTAGCTTTTCAAAAAAATGTTTTTTTTATATTAAGCTTGTGTACTAAGAGCAAAAAGCAGCCAAACACAAAAAACAAACAAACCCGGAACAAAAAAAGAAGCAGGTATAAAAAGAAAAAGTGAAGAGGTCTAAATAGCTCAAGCAGAAGAGCTACATAATATTCCAACAGTATCATTAAGACGTGATTTGTAAATAACAAAATTTACCAAAGATAGACAATTTAAACTTAGAAAAAAGAAAAAAAAATGTGAAATAAAAAAAGCTAAGAGAAAAAACTAACAACAAATAAAAATAAGTATAAAGACGAAAAAAAAAAAAAAAAAAGAAAAAGAGAAAAATAAATAAATACAGTGGCTCAATCTGAGGTAGAGTCAGTGATCAGGAACAAAAACCAGATAGTGTTCTTTTTGTATTTTTTTTCTTGTACTCACTAGACATTGTCTACTTTTAACAGTGCTTGGCAAACTAGGATTAAATTATTGTTCAATTTGGAAAATTATATTTTTATTATGATATAGGAAAATATTAACTTGAATATTATTATACTTGAATATATTAACAGAATTTGGAAAATATTAACTTGCGGAACTTAATAAATTTTCTCAAATGATGAAGAATGGGGCAATGTAAAATATAGTATTGAATGTCATCATAACCATTACCACATCTACAAATACAATTTTACAGACTGAACCTTTTAAGATAATGAGGACTAAGTCCACCGTTTATAGTTAATTGGGCTAAATATTTATAATTGATATCGATTTCAGTTTACCTGTGAAAAGATAATACAAATAAAGCCACCTTTTCCATTATTTTCTCATCTATATTGCCATTCATCGATAAGAATTTTAGGAAGACGAGTTTTGATTGTTCTTTCAGATTATCCAAGGTGATAGTTTATTGTAGGTTTAAGTGAAGCAATTTCGGCAGCCAGATCGGCGAGTTCATTTCCTTTGATGCCAATGTGGGCTTTAACACAGTGTAATGAGATATTAACATCTATCAGATTGTTAACATCTTCTACTAAATTATTTCTGTGATTGAATTTTTGAAGAGCCTTTAATACACTCTGTCCGTGAATTGATGATAATGCAAATACGATTTATTATTAACCATAATAAATCGTATTTGCATTTCTCCAATTTAAATCTTGCCTCATTTCAAAAAGTTCTGTCTGAAGAATTGATTTCAAGCCTCTTCTTAAACTCTTCAATTTTACTTATTATAAAGAATACGAAAATTTCATAATGTAATGAAAATTATATTAATGTAGTTGAAAATTAATTGCAGTCACCACAAGCAAAAACTTTAGCTGTCTTTTCTAAATGATTTCATTAAATATGTAATTTATAATTTTTTGGTATGCGATATATAAAAAGAGAAATAATTGAAATCGTTAAAAATTGCAAATTCGCCATTTTGAATAATCCCCATGGTTCACATTTCAGTGTCACCAAAAAGTACATTTTTAGAATTATGTCTTAGAATTTACTGTCTACCTATCTGTTTGTGAACATATTAATCTAAAACTTTTGAGGTAGGAAAACGAAATTCAGTATGCAGACTTTACATTAAAAATACAAATTTCGAGAAAAATCTATTTAGATGAAGTTGGTTCATTTGTCAGAAGTCAAAGAAACATAATAATTATGAAATATTAAAAGGCGGATAAAATTTGATGCATAGTTTTGATATTTAAAATGCATATCGAGTCAAAATTTTTACCAAATCGACCAACAGGTTGACTTGCTGTCAATCTGTTCATTTGCATACATCTTAAAAATCTCTAGCAACTTAGATAAATGAATTTTGCTATCTTTTTCTGATCCCCGGCAATTGTAAATCTGAACCAAATTTTGGTTTTAATCAAATGAATTGGTGTAATCAATTCCAAATTTTCTTGCATGCTTTCAAATAAAGACGTTTGGCTTAGGTGTTGGCGGAATTGTGCCAATACGTAGGTTGAATTCCGCCAAGGATCGAACCTGCGATGTTCGGGCTCGAAGTCCAGTAACTTATCCACTATACAATTAACTTATAACTTACAATTACTTAGTAACTTATCCACAGTGTTTAGTGGTAGTTACTGGCTTATTAAGATGTCACCACAATACTCCCCTACCAGTGAGTTCGCTAGAGAGACGAACGATTTTATTGCGCAAAGCGTTATGGCTAGTGTATGAGCGTTGCTGCTGCGTCAAGTGAGTCTGACGACTTTGCGTTGCTGTTGGAGAGATGGCATCAAGAGAGCTGTTGAAAATTCATCACGTCCGGGTCACCAATTTGGCGTAGGTGTTGGCGGAATTGTGCGAATACGTAGGTTGAATTCCGCCAAGGATCGAACCTGTGATGTTCGGATTCGAAGTCCAGTAACTTATCCACTATACAAAAATGGCCACCAGTGTTTAGTGGTAGTTACTGGCTTATTAAGATGTCCCCACAGACGTTTCCCTCTTTCCTCTGTTTAAAATCGGGAAAACCTTTTACTGCAAAATGCTCAGATTTTTATTCTCAAGGTCATACAGGTGAAAATTGTGCGATAATTTATATAGTAAGGAAAACCAGTACTTGATTATCAATTGCATGGTGCTCGTGAAGGATAATTATGAAATATCTATCATTAGTGTGAATCTAGTATACGAATATCTGGGGATTAATCTTTAGCATTCAGTCAGTACACAAGTACAGAATTCAGCATTTATTTTGTGCAATTTTTTACAGTAAATTGAACTGAAAATTGACAGCGAACTGCAATTGTATCTAGAAGATCACATATCATATTATATATCATAATATTTAATACACATAATACTTATATTATATATCATAATATTTAATACTCATAATATTTATCATATATATCATAATATTTCTCACATATAATAATTATTTAATTCATAGGATCTATAGACATTAACAACCAAACCTAACAGTAAATTGCTAAACAGAAGTGTTCAGCGTAAACAAAAGCACTTTTTGCGATCAACATTCCTAAGGGGAAAATTAATTTTCCATGAAAAATTCGCCTTCTTATTTCGTTTGGGTGTGTCGCTACAAGGAATTTTCTAGAAGAATCCTCGGATTCCTTTTTCTGATTGTGGAAAATCAGTCTTAAGGTAGTTCTTAAAAAATTCTAGAATCTTTAGTTTGTCACCAAAGTCATTAAATTCATCGTCAAAAAGGGTGTCAATATCCGGCTGAATATACATTCCTATAGACCTTCCTTACAATAAGCTGAATATAGAAAAATATCTATATTATGAATTTGTAATGATGCTTATATTAGAAATTAAACTAATCTTTGTTTATTTCTCAAATATTTTTGCATTTTACCTCATAGTATTTTGATATATTATCGCAGTTTTTTCACTTAGTTAATACGTTAAAAAATACATTTGAAAAACATGAAATTTTTCGAAAAAAAAATTAGTAATCAGCTGTTAGTAGAAAGTGCACTTTTTGAAATCTGTACAGTACTTTTATCAAAAATTTTTAACACATAAAAAAATAAATTTTGGCAAAAAATATATATTTATCTGATGGCATTAAGTAGATAGTGGATAAGCATTTTACCAGATAGTATTTTGATATATTACCCTACCTTTTGAATTCTCCGTAGTAAAAACAGTTAAAAAATATATTTGAGAAATACTGTTTTTTGAAAAAAAAATAATAATTACAAGTTGTTAGTTCAAAGTATAATTTTTAATATCTAAATATTATTCGATTTCTACTATTAGTTCATACTCTTCATATATATATAAATATATATAAATATTTTTTTGACATTTTCAATCGTTAATAAATTACCTTTTATTCACCCACTCAAGTTTAAATAATTTTTTAAAACTATAGTAAGTAACAATCGATGTTAATACAGTTTTTTTATTCAAATATTAATAAATCAATTAAATTTTTCAATTAATTTCTATTTTGTCGCCAAATCCACCAAATCGATCACCATATCACCAAATAGTAATCCAGCTTATCGCCAAGTTCTGATATTGTTGAATCGACACCCGATCATAAATAATGATATATATAAATTGTATAAGAAATAAGAAGGAATTGGATTTAAAAAAATTATATTATTTGCTTTTATCAATATTGTTAACACATAAGAAAATAATGTTTGGCAAAAAAATATAAGTATTTTTGAAATTGCTATAAAGCTAAAAGAATAAAGCATTCGAATTTTTTTAGCGACATTTCATCTCAAAAGATTTTCCAGGAAAAAATGGGACAGCTTCAAAGATGTTTTGAGCATTAAAAAAGACATTTTAAAAAGATTTCATCTCGAATTCTTTTAAAGTTATCTTTTGAAGACGAATTTCGACTCAATTCATACCATTTCTAACCAATCCAAACTTTCTCTCAGAAGGGAATAAAACAATTGAACGATGTTTTGTTCGCCCAATAGCCTACATATTAACACCTAAATATCTGAAGTATTGGTCCAGCACTTAAAAGGAAATGTACCTCACGTATCGTAGAACTTTATCAGAAACCCATCCGACATTAGAGCGAGAAAGCTTTTTATGAAGTAAAGATGAACGCTCCATAGAAAACCTTTTTTCAGAAGAAATCATTCTCGTCTGCTATTTGGTATCGTTCCAAGGCGCCAAACGATATTTCTTTCTTGGAGAGCAAGATCATCATCTCGAGAAAGCACTTTAAGCATAGAAAAGGAAGAGCAATGAAAACACAATGTGTTTCCATCGGCGTAGATGGGATGAAAAAAAACTTTTTTTAAAGAAAAATTCTCTTCTTTTTTTTATTCTGGACGAGCATACTTATAGCACGATGCTTTTGATTAGTTGTTATGAGAAACTAGAATTTTTTAAAAAAAATAACTGTTTTAAAAACATCTAAAGCAAAATAGTTATAGAAAGTATTTGAAGATTAGAACAAAGTTACAGTTACAACATTTTCAAAGAAGGATAAAAATGATTTTTATGGAAGTATTTTTAATTGAGTTTTCAGAAGAATGTTTATAAATGAAACATTTTATTAAACTCTATCAAAATAAATATTTTTAAAGCATATCGTTGAAAATTTTTCTTGTACATGAAACATTTTTATTGCAGAACATTAAATGATGATTAACTTTTAATATTTTTCGTTGTGATGGCGTTTTACTGATATTGTAGTATTGCTTACTATTTTTAATATCATAAATATTACTACTATAATACATCACTACTTAAATAACATAATTACTATTACTCTATAATATATTATACAGTGTGGTTATAACTAAAGTGAAAGTGATTGAAACCTGTAAAAAAACTACTTGGACTAAATTTGGTATATGTTTTATTTACAGCATGGGGAAATGAATTACACAATAAGAAATTAATTAACACCTTAAAGGTCGCATAATTTTAAAGAAAATGGTCATAAAAGAGCCTATTTTTTATTCGCGAAAATTATAGGAAGCTGAGTGTATGTAAAATATTTGCATTCAGTTTTAATTTTTTAGTTACTTTTTAGCCTGAAATAAAAAAAAAATTGGAAAAGCCAGCATTCAGGGTTATTATGACTGAATGTTAGCTTTCCAATAAAGAGAGAAAATAAAAAATATGTATTTTAAGCATTCAAACATAATTTTATTGCATTTACACATATTGTAAATAAATACTAGTCATTTTTTCTTGTGTGATAAATTTTAAAGCATGAGATGCATAGGCCAACATCACAATCAGGACAATAGTACCGAGTTTCCTTTCTGCTGACATCTAGTTTAAAGTAAATGAACTATCTCTAAAAACATAACAAATAATCTAGGGCAGCCATCTGGCGTACATTTTGAGAAATAAACATGATTCTGGGCATAAGAAATAGATTGTTTTAATATTTTTGGCTCATTACTTTTGAATACGCCAGCCCGGAAATATCACGGGCACAAGAAATAGAGGCAGAAATTTCACCCCGTCATTTTCACGGGAGCGAGAAGGAAGGGGTTAAACTTTTTGTCACTGGTGGCGCTTTTTCATTACAATATTTTATACATTGTAATTGTAACATTTTTCTTTGTCAAAATATGAAATACGCAATGTATTACAGCTTTTGTTCAACATGAGATCTTTCTGTCCTATCAAATGCTGTAGAGGCAAAACAGCATGGTCTATGATAGCACCTAATGTTTCCTGTTGAATTTCGATGACATGTCTAGTTAATGCTACTTTTTAACGCAATAACAGAGTTTAGTTTGTCCTTCCAGATGCCATCTTTTAAATATCCCACATCCAATTATTTCCAAAATGAGTACCCACCTCTTTCACCTGATTTAAATCCCACCAATTTCTGGCTATGGGATATTTAAAAGATGAGGCTTACAAGGATAAACCAAAATCTGTTGTTGCTTTAAAAAGCAGCATTAACCCCTTCCCGTAAAATGACGAGTATAGCTCGTCATTGATTTTTCATACCATATAGCACAATGACGAGCTGTACTCGTCATTGTGCTAAATGGCATGACAAGCTATACTCGTCAGGCGACTAAAGTTACTGATGAATATAATAATATATTGGATTGAATAAGAGTAACGTAGATCAAGAAGATCAAAGAGATTCAGAAAAATAAAAAATAAGCATAAATTTAACTGATACTGATATTGAAACTAATGATAGCGAAATATTACCAAGAAAATATTAACGAAAATGCGCATAGTGATTAATAGGTGAATTTTGTGAACACTCTGGAGTTGTAGACACATTATGTGCCTAAAATTATTTTTTTTAAAAAATACCGGAGTTCCTAGAGTAAACGCGAAAACTAGGGGCTAATCAGAAATCACTAGAGATTTTCGAAGAAATGTTGAACGTGAACTTGCAAATTAGAAAAACATTCACACCAATAATATAATTTTTATTTAATAATTATAAATTAGTTAGAATTATGAAATAAACTAAGGCTTCTTAAATAAAAATTAAATAGCTATTTCACACATAATATTTCTTTCTTAAATCTTACTGGAAGGGGTTAACTAGACATTCCTCGAAATTCAGCACATTCAACAAAATTTGTAATACATTACGCATTTTTTATTTTGAGAAAGAGAAAGGTTACAATTACAGCGTATAAAATATTGTCATGAAAAATTGCCATCAGTGACAAAAAGTTTAACTAATTTTGTATCATGTAATTCATGTCCCCATGTTGTAAATATAACATGCTAGCTGCCTTTGGTGACCATCTGGTTCGCCATGTGTAAAGCGTTCTAAAATTTTCAATTAAATCTCATATTTATTAGCCTTGAAGTAATTCCGGGCATTGATTGACCTGAAATTAATATTTACTTTAAGATGATGGACGGAAAGCTCTAAGAGTACACCTTTTCCTAAAAATATTCTTTAATTTTATTAATCAGTCAGTTTTAAACATCGGTTATGCTTCCAAAATATTAAAAAAAATTTCGATGATGTTGCCAAAATATTAAATTTTTTTTTTAAAGAAAGTGAGAAAGGAAAAAAAAGTATTAAATTTATGATACAGATATTGCAAACGATTACATAAATACGCCAATAAGTCGTGATTTCAATGCATATCCAGTCTAAATTCAATCAGGTTTACCGTAAACAAAGAAGATTTATTCAGTTAATGATATAGATATTGCAAACGATTGTAGAAACCTTTGCTTTGCATTTATTTTTTTAGAAAATATCACATTTTATATTTTTTTTATTTTATCCAGTCACGGGCTGAAAGTTGCATTGCGATGATAATTTTTTTTTTATTTGAACTTCCGGCATTCTTTTATTTTATCTAGTCACGTGCTAAAAACACATGGTTAAAATATATCTTTGAAAATTAGTTAAAAATAGAAGCTTAAGTTATACATTAAAACACTGATACCATTAGAAGGCTAATTTTTTAATCTTTAAATGGATGTAAAAATCATATTTATGCGATCATAATTTCGGAAGTTATAGCGAAAAAACGTCGAAACTTCGCTTAAATTTTAATTAATTCAAATTCTAATTAAAAATTTGAAAAAAGGGCTCCGAGGTGCACATTTCTGACCTCCAAGGTATACATGTACCAAATTTGGTAGCTGTAGGTCCAACGGTCTGGCCTGTAGAGCGCCAACACACACACACACATTGAGCTTTATTATAAGTATAGATATCAAATTTGCACCAAGTAGTTTTCCTTTTACAGTCCTTCAAACTCATGCACTTTAATTATACCCACCTTTTACTACTATTAGTAACATAATAGCAAGCATTCCGCAAAAATTAGAACTCTGTAAATCTTCTACTCTTACTATAAGATTAACAAGATAGAAAAAATATATTACAGATATGTAATACAGTATACTCCCGAGTATCGGTTCGTGACTATCCAGCCTAGTTTTCTTTTACCATAATTAAACGAAGCAGGTAAGACATTGCATTGGCAATACTTCCAGGACATTAAAATTGCGCATCTTGCGATCCTCCTACGAGTCGTATGCAAAATACAAGCTATCACAGGAAAAGAGCAGTGTTCTGTTCGTTGTTCATCGTTTTTTTTTCAGAATGTAACGGACCTCAGTTATTGCCTCTGCTCCTGATTAGAATTCCACATTATGTAAAGTATTCGTAAATGGTTTTTTGGATATACATAATTTTTTAAGTGTACCAGTGAACATGACAGAATTAATATTAAAATGTGAATGGCTTCTTCCCTTTAAATTACTTTTTTCTCTAAAAAATTCTTGTAATGTATGGTTCAGTATATAAATATATATAAAATAATAGTACCGAGTCTTTCAACTCGACATATTAAGCAACTGCTTCTATGATTCATCGGATCACGTCTGTGTTCATATTCTGCGTAGCTCAAAGTAAATGGATGGGTTAATACCAATAAGAAATAAGAACATTCATTTTATAACGTTTATGCTATAGAATATACGTTTTACAGTTTTGGTATATTCTTTTGTGTAATTCAAGTGTTTATTGATGTGTCCAACTTCTGTGTGTATATGGTGGTCAAAGAAATATATTCATTAAGCTCCGACTTATCCGGCTTTTTTGTTATATGGCCTATCCTTCCGCCACATTAGGCCGGATACTTAGGATTGTATTGTACTACTAGCTGGAACATTTTTATGCAATTCTTATCAAAACTATAGTCTAACTTAATATTTACAAGCTAAATAGTGCAAGATTTGATCTGAGACTATATATTTATGTCTCTACGCCACATAATTACTGCTACGGAAACTATCCGTAGGTCATAACAAGGAAGATGTTCAGCTGGAGAATTCCCTCTGCGATCGTTGTTCCAATGTGAAAATTGACTCCATCTTCTTTTGTTAATATAAAGAAGATGGAGTCAATAATAAACGCAAATAGTTTTCCATAAAAATCATGACATGCAGTTTTTCATAAGAGTCATCTTATACTTTTATCATTGATGAATATAAAGATAAAATTATTGCATTTTCCAGAATAATCATTTTGCCATGATTGAGGATTATTGATCTAGCATCCATTCAACGAACATTAGAATTCTCTGTAAATCTTTTCTTCTTACTATAAGATTAATGAGTCAGGAAAGCTATATTACAAATGTGTGATGCTATTAGTTGAAACATTTTTGACGTAATTCCCATAAAAATACATAAAATTGCAGCAATTATTCCGGACTAAATGGGTCAAGATTTGATTTGAGGAATCGAATAAATATATAACTACCTTTCTTAAACCACAATGATTCGAAATTCACGTTTAACAATTATACACAGTACAATATCAGGCAGTATTAAAACGACACTGATTAAAAATATGTGAGTCTATACTTACATAGCATCTACTCAAAAGTAAAGCCCAATTCCATAAACTGTGATTATTTTTTATTCATATTAATATTTTTATATCCATATTTTAAATTTTGGCTAGTAATAAAGATGAAAGCGGATATGTTAGAGCTCTACAGATAAACTCTTTTAACTAACAGCTACCAAACCTGGTATACATATCTACTTTGTAAGAGAATTTTGTATTAGAATTCGAAGTACACCTTTTTTTCCCAAAAACTTCCAAAAATATTGCACAAGAATGCATTTTAAGCTATTTTAAAATATTAAGAAATGTCTTTTTAATCGTACCAATTTAATATTTTCCGAGGTTTTTTCTGAATTTTAATAAATTTCTAAAAATATTCTTTTTATAATTTTTATTTATTTCTCAAATTTTTACCTTGAAATTCAACCCATTATCATTGTTTCATCAAATATTTAATCATGAATTACCACTGTTGAAAGGCCACTGAGGAGACATAATCCTGCTCAATGTCTGTTTAGAGTGATAAACGAATTTTAAAAATGTTGGAAATATTGCGAAATTTAGAATGTAAATAAACAGATTGTTTTAGTTTTTAGTAACATTGTCAAGGTATGGGATGGTCTCAATTAAAATTACTCATGTATTCATCAGACGATCACACCAGTGATTGATTTGATTCAAAAATTATGGTTCTATATGTACTAAATTTTATGCATCTAACTCTTTTTATCATGGTACTTGAACATAAAGATACACAATTTCTTTGCGAACTGATTTCGTTCAAAATTTGATAGAAATCCAATTATGTTTTGAAATTTGATACCAAATTTCATCCTTGTAACTCAAACTGTTATAGAGTTTTATTTACAGACATTCAACCATAATTACAAAAATACGTTTTCTTGTGCTCAGAAAGATCTCAAACATGTAAATTTATAAAAGTCCCTTGTTTACAATTCGAACTCGAATTACGAAATTGTTCGAATTGTTTTTTCTTTCTTCCTTTCTTAGGATTTAATAAAGTAAAAATTACGAAACAAGTTAAACAAAAACTTGGAAAGTCGTCAAATTTTCCCAATTTCACCTTCAAAATCGAAGTATGACAACTTTGCCATTAAATAAAAGAAAGTTATTTATTTGAAATCAGGCCGATACGTCCTAGAAAACTTCTTCGGAAAAGGAATCCCGGTTTTTTTTAGAAAAAAAACCCAATTAAATCATACCAGTGTTGCTCGACAGCAGGCGAACGACAGTTCACCCTATCATTTATGTGTTTATTTGGCCTCAAAAAAGGAAGGAAAACTAACGATAACAGTTTTTTTTTTTTCCTTTTTGAGCTGTTCTTTACTTTTGGAAGCAATTAAGGAAAAACATAAGCTCCTCTCTTCGAAGGAGCTTAGGAAGTTCTTCTCGAGCTTATATATATAAATAAAAGGTACAGAAATAAGTTGGACAGCAACGAGGCACGGCTCGTTTGAAAGCTCCAGAGTTGTTCTTCTCCTGAACTAAAAAATAGTTAAAAAACTTTGTGAAATACTTTCTTCGATATGTGTTCTTTTCTTTCTGTATTCTTTTTTCTTTTGTACGATTGTTTCAGATAATAATAATTGCCTCCGCTTCTTTTTTGGAACAAGTTAAACGAAATCGTTTGTTGTACAGAGATGAATGATATTTTAAGGATGACGTCAAAGCATTATTCGACATCATTATCGTCGTTTTTGAAAATTGTCTTTTTAAAAAAAGATATTTCATGATCCTAGCCATTTTGAAAAGTAGAATTAAATAACTGATTCTTATAAAATTTAATTGAAATAATTATAAAAAAGTCAAGCAAGAAATTGCATGGTCTCTATAAATAAGCTGCGCAAATTTAGATTTTTTTTAAAAACTTGAAAATTGCATTAGGTAATAACAGATGTTATTCAATATGTGACAACAAATAGACTCCCTTGATTATCAACTGGCTCACGGGCAGGGTGTTTAGTTCCAGTTAAATTTCTTATGCATAATTTGATATTTAAAATTATTCTTCTAAAAAATTCTGTTATAAAAATCCACTCTTTGAGCTCATAAGGAGAAATACCATAGACTCGATAACGGGTAACGATGCTTTATTCAGCAAGCAATTATGAAAGCATATATAACAAAACTGAGCCAAAAGTTATTCAAAGTCAGCTAGTTCAGTATCCAAAAATACAATTGCTAGCAGCAGACCTTTTCTAAACAACTGAAGCGGTAAACAGGTTTCAAGAACTCATAGATTACATTGCAAGAGCAAGAGCAGATTTTACTCGGTTACTCGTGTGCGTCCCTTAGTTTTTATAGTTCTAGGAACATGACATCGAATGTTTGAGAAGAAACTATTTCGAATCTTAATAGAGATATCACTAAAATTTTCGCATATTCGTGAATCTGCTATTTTGCCTCTAAGTGGTTCTCAAGTTTGTCAAGGACAATAGCTTTTTATCTGATATAAACTCATCATAAAATGGAAAGTATTTTGCAGTTAGAGCTATCTATAAACTCTTTTTCTTGCTATAAAACTAACTGCGCAGGGAAAAAATATTACAGAATTATAACTATTTAAAAAATTAATAGCGGTCCAAGAGGATACTCAAATTTGGAAAATGTATTCGCAATAAATCCGGTAATTATGGGTCAAATAATAAATTCAGTCCCCGTTCACTCTCTTTTAAAATCCGGAGATTTTTTGCATTATAGGACGAAAACTTATTCTATTTTCTTTAAGAAGTTTATAGTTCATTTATTAAAAATGGAATCAAAGGAAAGATAACAAAATAATGATAATATCTTTACTTCGACAACAATTTAATGTACGCTCTTGTGACTGCAATCAATTTGAAATAATTTATTTACAGTTTACAAAATATAGAAGCAGATAACATGAAAAGAAATTAATTTCTCCTAAAGCTTTTTATTGTTCGTTTGTGTGAAAACAGATTAAATACAAATATTTTTTTTTCTTTCACAAGTATCTCTAGAGAAAAAAAGGAATGAAAAGTTTGTCTTTTGATTGCATTGAACAAATGAAAAATTATAAAAATAAATTAAAAACATTCACTTTTGGCACCCAATTTATTTCAAAAATAACAAACCTTTAGGGCTTAGTTATTACAATCAAACAACTCGAAAAATTCAAGAGAAATAATTAATGTTCAAAAAATCATTCTATTCTTTTGTTTCCTTTTAAATTCCATAAATATTTTCCTTTTTCAACGACAAATATACTTTTTTTACTTTTTTATCAATGTATCAATCTGAAAAGTTTTAGCGAGAATTTAATTGTTTCTTAGTTTATCGTTTTTTTCTCTCTTTTTAATTATTTGTTTCTCTGTATCATAAAGTTCTAATTAAAAACCAACTTTTAATATTGGAATAAGCAATGAAATTCATTAAAACGAGATTTTGTTTTGTATTTCGAAAAACTAATTCCAGTAAGCACTTAATTTAGAATTCATCTCTATTGTCTTTTTCTACTGCATCATGTGAACTTTAGTTTACTTTGTTTTAATTTATGATGCAATGTAATTTAAAGAACGGTATAAAATTTATTATTTGTTTTTCATAAAAATTAAAAAAACAGCAAGGTTTTTAATGGCTATTTTTTATCTTAAAAGTGAAAAGGAGAGTTAAATATGGAAAATAAAATTGATTTTCCTTTTTTTATTTAAATGGAAAATTTTTTTGCTAATGTGTGCATTGGTACTCTACAGACCAGATCATCTTGTGGTAGTAGATTCAGTACACATATATTTTAGAGGGTGGTAATAAGCCATATTTTTGTAATTTTTAACTAGAATTTAAATTAAAGTAACATTTTTCGTGTTTTTTCGCTTTAAAATATCTTTAGAATCATTGTTTAATTAACACACACACACACACACACACACACACACACACACACACACACACACACACACACACACACACACACACACACACACACACACACACACACACACATATATATATATATACACTGAAGTGACAAAAGTCATGGGATGACTGTTAATATCGTGTCGGTCCTCCTTTTTCCCGGCGAAGTGTGCAACAACTCGACGTGTCATGGAGTCCACAAGTCGTTGGAAGTCCTCTGCAGGAATATTGAGCCATGCTGTCTGTATAGACGTCCATAATTGTGAAAGTGTGGATGGTGCAGGAGTTTGGGCACGAACTGACCATTCGATGATGTCCCATAAATGACTCGATGGGATTCATATCTGGCGATCTAGGTGGCCAGATCATGCGCTGGAATTGTCTGGAATGCTCTTCAAACCAATCGCGAACAGTTCTGGCCCGGTGACATGGCGCATTGTCATCCATAAAAATCCCATCTTTGTGTGGGTACGTGAAGTCCATGAATGGCTGCAAGTGATCTGAAAGCATCTGAACATAACCATTTCCAGTCAATGATCGGTTCAGTTGCTCCAGAGGACCGAGTCCATGCCATGTAAAAACAGCCCATTACGCATCCACCACCAGCTTGAACAGTGCCTTGCTGACAGTTTGGGTTCATGGCTTCGTGGGGGTCTGCGTCAAACTCGAACTCTACCATCAGCTCGTAACAACTGAAATCGTGACTCATCTGATCACGCCACGGTTTTCCACTGGTCTAGGGACCAGTCGATATGCTCACGAGCCCAGGAGAGTCACTGCAGGTGATGTCGTGCTGTCAGTAAAGGCACTCGAGTCGGTCTTCTGCTTTCATAGCCCAAGGAAGACAAATTTCGCCGCACAGTCCTATCGGACACGTCCCTCGTACGTCCCACATTGATTCCTGCAGTTATTTGACGAAGTGTTGCATGTCTATTAACATTGACCATTCTACGGCGCTCTCGGTCGTTAAGTGCAAGTGGTCGTCCACTGCGCTGTCCATGATGGGATGTGATGCCTGAAATTTCATACTCTCGGCGCACTCTTGATACTGTGGATCTCGGAATGTTGAATTCACTAACGATATCCGCAATGGAATGACCCATGCGTCTAGCTCCAACTAACATTCCACGTTCCAAGTCTGTTAATTCTCGTCGTGCCGCCATAAATCACGAAAAACCTGTTCACATGAATAACTTGAACACAAATGAAAGCTCTGGAAAACGAACTGCGCATTTATACTTTTTCGCTGCGATACTACTGTCATCTGTATATTTGCATATTGCTATCCCATGACTTTTGTCACTTCAGTGTATATATATATATATATATAAATTTTGAACTATATTATTTTCATATTGAGTCACACATTGTAAGAAATGTCTTTTATTAACGCAGATAAGACATGAAGGAATTCGGAATATATGAAAAATAAATGGCAAAAAACCAAAAACGGGAGATGCCAATGAAATTCGATTTGGATATTTCCTGCATTCTATATTATTTTGAATATTTCATAATAACATTTCTTTCTTATAGTTGTCACTGCCTTAAGTTTTTGAACTTGATTTTTTCTTTAATTTTGGTATGAAATCTGGATCCTCCCATTTCCAGAATATTAGGCAGTTTCCTATAGGAAGACTACCTATTGCAATGGCTCTAATCACAAAACTTTGGGATAATTTTTTGGTTCTTCTATCATGGTCCTCATAACCCGAATCCACCCGCCGTTTCAAAGTTTATAAATACATATATGTGTGTGTGTGTGTGTTTGTGTGTGTGTGTAAATACATTTATTCTAAAATACTCTCTTATTTCCTGATCCAATTCCACGTTATCTACTTAATTCAAGAGAAGCTTCGTAAAAATGCTTTAGTAAGCGGATCGCACTCTCCGAGAATAAAAATTGCTAACTTGAATATATACTTTTTAAAAAGATCCCTGTGTTTCCCTTACCTGTGACTCAAACGTGGAGAAATCCTTATCAGAATATTAATAACATATTATCACTGTGAAAAAAATATTTTCCCTATCAATACTTCATGTTATATAAGACGAGGGACAATTAATTTCTGTCTCTTCCCAAATTCTGCTTTTGTTTTGTCCTGTGGTGGACGTGTCTTGTCCGCGCCTTCATTAAAAAAATTATGCCTTAAAAACGCAAAGCCTATTTTCTGTCTTTGAACTGATTCCTGCTTTTTAAAATTGTTTGATCACACACACACACACACACACACACACACACACACACACACACACACACACACACACACACACACACACACACACACACACACACACACACACACACACGTGTGTGTGTGTGTGTGTGCGTGCGTGCGTGTGTTTGTGTGTGTGTGTATATAATTTTTTGAGCAGGATAACTAGTATTACTTTGTTTGGATTTTAACTGTTCATTGAAAATGTTAAAGTATCGAGTTGTTGAAACTGTAACAACTAAAGTTCGTAAATGGACGATCTGCCTCAAGTTGCTGAGGGGCGAAAATTTTCATTTCGCTGTAAATTTCTTAATATTAAAAACAGAAAATCAACCATATTAATAAATCCAATTAGTCTCTCATTAAAATATATCCGTATGACTTTCATAGCTCAATATAAATTGGACAATACTTAAAATAATACGTTGAGAAACACTTTGAAATACATATGGTTTGAGAAACACAGACATTTAGCTGTATAATTAGTTGCTGAAAAATCTAACGCGTTTATTAAGCCTTTAGCTACCACCATCGTGTTTGGGGCATTTTACAATTTTATGTTTACCATTCGGCAACAAAAAATATATTTGATACAACTGACAGTTTATATTTCATTCTCTCTCTATATATATAAGTCAATGGTGTGTGTAGCAGAAAATGTGTATTCAGTGCTGCACTTCTTTAAAACAAGCGAATGAATTTTAAATTCATCTGTAAATTAAACGAACGGAAATGCCATATTTAAGTATTAGATTTTTGGTTTGGTTTTTATATTATATTTAAATACTGTACATAAATAAGTAATTTATCGATTATAGTAACAATATGTTATATGCTCAATCTTTTGTTTTTTTAAATTACTACCATTAGTTCAGATTCTCAACATATATATTTTATTCATACATCGTGTTCAAATTTTCAATCCTTATTAAAATACTTTTTATTCATTCATTCAAGTTCAAATGCATTTTTTAAAACTTTTAGTGGATGACACTTTACGTTAATATATATTTTTTCAAATATTAATATTAATCAAACATTAAATTAATTTTTTATACTTTAAATGGAAATTTAACAGTTTGTAATGAAAATTGAAATCAACAGATAGTCGCAAATGCTAGGATTTCAATATTTTTCACGTGAAGGTGAATAATACGAATTAAATTCTTGCCAAAAATCAATAATTTTTTGATAAATTAATTCATTTTAGTTTTCTACGGGAGAAAAAAATCTCTTATATATAAAATATTCAGCAGGATATAAATTTAGGAATAAATACCGTCAGTAACAAAGCATGTAAATCGCTAGAATTTTTTTTTTTGTGATTTAATATTGTGATTCTCTGGCACACGTATATATATATATATATATATTAACTGTAATTATTTATTAAAAAATTATTAAAATAAAATTGTTTTTTGTTGACATAACTTGGAATTAAAATATTTATATCTATTATTTGTTTATTGGTTCCTTTTATAATGATACTTTTCTCTCAAAATAATCAAATATTTTCGAACAAAGGATAATTTGAAGGTTCTTTCTGGTACCCACCATTTTGTGCAAGTACCTAATTTATCCAGTCAAACAATTTCAAAAACTGGTTCGGCAGTTGATGTATTTATACAAAAATACGCAATTTGCTTTAATAACCATAATATTACATCAAAACTACGTTGAGTGTTCCATAATCTCTATTTGTCACATGCATCCAATACCTTTTCTCAGGTCTCTCCTTTCAACAAGTCTGAAGGCATCCCCTGCAGCGGTTGCTCTTGCCCAATTTGTGGGGTTTCTCCAATTTCCGCGTGGGGACCGGAGTTGCTCCAATTCCTTCCGGAACAGGCAGGGGTCGTGGGCATGCATCTTGTAAATCTCTTGTGTTCGTCAGCGAAAAAAATCAGCAGTTCCCCTCTCTTCTTCTAACTAGTTTTCCATCGCCTGCAGAGCATGTTCTACTTCCCCTCCACGGCACTGCAACTGCCAGTCTTCATCTTTGAAAAAAAATATGATGCCAAGCACGCAAGTCTTGGAAATACCTCTCTCAAGAGGAAAAAACAAGAATCAGGAGTTTGAATCATTGATATTAATATTACAAGTTGATGATGCATGGATGGATGTGTCAATTTTCTGGTGCAAGATCCTTTTCTAGAATATGCTGCCTGAAAGCACGGTTCACTTGTTGATTTTTCCCATTTTGCATATAATTCCCCGTAAAAAGCTGGTAAAACAGTAAATAAAATAAGAGTAAATTTAAATTTCAGTAAAAATTCCGATTTTTTTTTTTCTGGAACGAGAATAAATTCATGTGAGGTCTTTCTCCGAGAAGGAAAGATAAGTCAAAATCAGATGAATTTAAAAAGTTGATGCGATCTCTGTAAAATTCAGAACATTCAATCAAAGCATGACGTATAGTCAGAGGAACATTACATGAGCCACAAACAGGCGGTGATTCTCAAAATAGTAAGTGTCTGTGTGTCATACGTAAATGGCCGATACGCATTCGAGTCTGCAACTTGATGAAATTTTGTTCCTCCATGATATTTTTGATAATCGAGTGGTACCGAATTTTTAATGTAAACTATATACTGACCTACCATCACGAGAAAATCACTAAACATGGTTTCCTTAAGTAGATGAGTCTAAGTAAGGAGGGAAGTAAGCATTAAAACAGACCACAACATTTGGCTAACTAAAGGCCTTATCACACGGCGAAATATCGTCCGCACTTACGTCAACAAACGGCAACGAAAGTGACATCACTATCAAAGTTTCACATGATTGGTTAAATTACATTTGCAAACAATATTTTCGTCATTATCATAGGCATTTTCAAGCTGGTTTAAAAAATTTGACTATGACGAAATACTTGCCTGAGGATAGATGCGGAAAATTGCTGGCGGAAAGTGAGGACGATATTTCGCCGTGTGATAAGGCCTTAAGCGCTCTTTGTAAGATAAGAAATTCATTTCTCTTGTGTTAATGCAGGAACGAAAAGAAATACAGCCTTTTCCTTCACCCTCTAAATGTAATAGAGTATCACATTTCCAAGCTGACTGATTCATACTTTCAGGGTTACTAAAGTTTTTCTCGTGACGGTAGGTTTGTACTCTGTTTCACCCTAATTTGGCAGTATCGTAAAAGGCAGAAAATGTGATGTCTCGCGTTGGGAAAGAGTTCTCAATCAATTTTGACTTTAAATTAGCTAAAATTGTCAGAAATTTATTAAATAATATCATAAGTTACATGAATCCTTTTTTTTATATCAGTATGCGATATTGACATAACGAATTCCAATATGGCTAGAACTGGTATTCAAGGTCAAATATTTAACACTCTTTTCTTTCAAAGCCTACCGATTCTGCTTCATTTACTTCACAACTGTTACTATCATTACTCGTACTTTTTTTATTCTCGCTTTTTGATCTGCTGGTACTTTTTGACACTGTTAAACACATTACTAGTTATTAGTTTCGGTTGTTAAAATTTATTTTTAATTTTTAATTGATTTATTTGAAATTTATTTAAGGTATTATTTTTATTTACTTCTAAAATGTCTGAAAAAGTCTTATCATCGAGTACGCTGTACACACCTTCAAGACGAGTGAAACCAACAAAAAATACAGCACGCAAAATCATATTAATTGCTTATTCTCGACTCCGAGAAGAATACACTCAAGATTCTATCAATCAAATCGTCGATAAATTTTCCTATCCTACGAGTGTTTAGCAAAGAACCTTTTTCCTTTTGAAAAAAGATAAAAAAGGCATCGAGCCCTTTAAGTACCCATGGAAAGAAGCTACCAGGCTCAATAGGTAAACATTCAAGACATCAAATATGACTATTTCACATTATCCAGTATTCGAAGAATAATCCATGCATTTTTTTATACATTTCATTTTTTTCATAGCTTTACAGAACATTGAAATATTTGGGGTAATCATTTAAAAAACAAGGAAACGAAATGAAATAACTTTAATGATTTATTAAAATCGTGTATCAATAATACTGAACAAAATAATAAGAATAAGGAAAGAATTAATTATCTGAAAATTAATAAATATTTACTGCTTGGCGAAAACTTTGCGAGGAAGTTTCGCCACGGATCTGCGTTTCCATTAACTTTGTACTTTAAAGTCACCCAGTTCTTGACAATGACTGTGATTCGGCAGGCCTAGAATATACTCTACAGACAAATTAGGGTGGAACAGAGTATAGCGCCTCAAGAATATTTACTGTCTTTACTGAAATTCAACTTTTTATGCTTTTGATGTTTGTGATTCTTTCAATTATATTACAGTTTTAAGCATATATTAAAGTTTTAAAACTAAAATTATGACCACATTTTTAACCAATTTATTTTAATATATTTTCACTTATTCCTGTTATAGTGCTTGCGTTACTTATCTGTTTAACTCAAAGCGTTTTGAGTTATCTTGTTCTTGGATAGTGTACTGACTAGCGCCCTCTATGGACGAACTAAAAATACACCTGAACGACAGAAACCAGGATGGAATGACGTGAGAATGGTGTTGTAGTAAAACAGAATGTTTGATGTGTTTCGAGGAATATGACCTCCTGTTAACAAATTATCCATTTAAATGCTGAAAACACTTTATAACTATATATGTGTGTGCAATTAGTTACCCATTAAAAATATATTGCATAAAAATGTTGTTGACCATTATTGCTCTTAAGAAAAGTCACAACTTAATAAATGGTGGCAGCCCTTACATTCCATAGATTATTTTTCAAATGGATGAATCTCATATGGCTTATCTTCAGTTTGGTGCTTCAGCTAAATAGTACCAAAATTTTTCGTACGGAGGCAAAACCAGATGAAATAGCATTGTGTGCTTCATATCCTTATTTTATTTTATTTTTTAAAAAAAGAACTGGCATATGTCAATTCCTAACAAAAATTTAAATTAATTTTCAAACTATACAAAAGAAATAATATTGAAATACTAGTTATTATTTCGAATTGATAAAATATTGTGCATACTGTGTTTATATAAAAGTGAAATCAATAGTAGATTGATTGTATTTTGTTTTGTTAAAAATTTCTCCCTTATTTTCTGTTCGTACGCCAGTACACATTTTCGGAAGATCACTTTCAAGTTATTTTATAAATTAACACTCCAGTGTTGTTAGAAAATTACTACTTCTGAAATAAATGGTACGTCAGTACAAATATAATATCAAAATAGATCAAATTATACATTATTTTTCAGGTACGTCAGTGCTTTGTTAAAGTTATTTTGTATTTCAATTAATATAAATTAGTATTAATTCAAATATCAATTTAAGAATTATATATATGTATGCCAATGCTTAAAATGAAACAATAGTATTGATTTGTCAATTTAAAATTACCAGCGGGTGACTGAGCTCCGCTCGGAGAAAACAGGTATCGAAGCTAACTCGAAGATTTAAATTTTCAATTGTGATTTATCAAAACAATACATGCCATAAGAAAATTTGTGAAACCATTGGTGAAAAGATAACCGGTTAAACCTCGGCTTTTCATCGTCCACCAGCGATGTCATGTCTTGATGTTCCATTGGAAATCCCCATCTGCACTGGTCTCTTCCATGTTTGCTGACCATGCACGGAGCGCTTGGGTTCATATCACCACACGGGTTAGGGATCATCCATTTCGAGATCAGTTCCGGATCATCTTCTGGAAACTTTATTAGTTCGCCATATTAGCTATAGATGGCAGCACGTTACCGCTTGAAACCTATTAGCCATTATGGCGAACTAATAAAGTTTGAAAATATCCTATCTGTAACTCCGAATTGCTCGACCGTAGCGCTTCAAAACCGGCGCCAATCGATTCCTCGTGGCCAAAAACCCCAGACCCCCAAGTTTACCGGAGTTTATTAATTCTGAGGCGATTTTCGACTTGGCAACCATTCCTCGTATTATAGTATAAGATTTATTGAGTACGTCAGTACCATTTGAAAATTAAAAGTAATTAAAAAATTAAAAGCTCTTAGGAAAAGTCACAATAGGCACAATGTAAAAAAAAATGTTGTTTTTTGATTCGAAACATAATGTTGCTTCAAAACCGTGAGTTCATTTTCGACGATTCCCATGTTTCCTTTATATTTCGAACTAGCAGGTAACCGGCGCATTGCTGCCGCCGAAAGAATAATATTAAGTACAATCAATCAATAATTTGGGAATATTTTATCGAAATAGGATGAACGGTACGACGATATTTAAAATACGAAGAAACATACATTCATTTTTATATATTAGATTCGTGTATTCTTTTAAAATTAAAAAACTTCATGTTCTTTCAGAATGGTCATGAAAGAAACTATTTATGGTATCTCATGATTCGTTTAATATTTGTTCGATATTCTCAAGTTTAATGTTAGAAAAGAGGATTAAAATATTTTCTTTTAAAATTCATTCAACATGGAAAATATATTTATACCATAAAATCGTTAATGTTCTTGAAAATTAAGATGTTCCAAAATACTTTGTACTACAATATTTTGGTGATTACTGAGAAAATTGCTAAAATTTAATTAAAATTTAAAACCCAAGGTTGGTCTCCCAAAATTTTCTAGGATAATTTGCAATAAAGTTGTTACTTCTGAGAATGACTTGCATGGCATCTGTGTTCAATATCTATACGCTATACAATATTCACTTTTAACTTGTATTAGTATTAGGATTTAGTATTTCTACTGAATTTATTGTCTCCTCGGCGAGCTATTTGGCGACTAATCCTTGGTAAATAGATGCAGTTTACATCCGAATTTTTGTTTATTTTTTTAATTTTGGATCATTGTACTATGCCTGCAATCATCCTATAGATGTAAATAATAAGCTGACCAAATTTTCTCGCAATCGGATGAAATGTTTAGGAAGGCATAAGAGATTAAATAAAAATGAATGTTTGTCGGTATATAAGATATGAGAACATGACCAGCGTGAGTTGTTGTCTAGCAAAAACCTTCTCGCATACTTCTGTAATAAACTTGTCATTCTCAAAGAACACCTTACATGGATTCACGTACAAAAGTTACAAACGAGCCACGTTGGCTTAGTTGTAAGATCTCGGCTTTGAAACCGGCGGATTTCAAGTTCTTGATCAGATTCCATCGAAGAACATTTGTGTAAGGGAGTTTGTTGCACGTTAAATCCGTTAGATCAAGCGTCCTCCCTCTGATGTAGTGTGGAGATAAGCAATGGTGTCGTCCTCGTCATCTGACCATTGTTCAAAATCACGAGATCCGTTCCAAAATAGCCCTAATATTGCTTTAAAACGGGACGTTAATATCATATAACTAACTAACCAAACTCACAATAATTACGAAATATTAGCTTCTAGTGTGGATTTGGCATTTTTACTGAATCCGTCGTGTCATTCTTGGAAACTAATTTGGCAAGCATTAATACCATCCAAAAATCAAATCAGTGTTTTGGACACGTTTTTCTGCATCAATTGATACAAAAATTTGACAAAAATTTTCACATGTAGTCATAAAATCCCATGCCAAATTTGATGTATTTAAGTCATTGTGTTCTTAAATTATGTAGTTTCCTGATTTTTGAAAGTACAGACAGAGAGACAGTGAATCCGCGATTGAATTTGGTTCAAAATTTGGCAGGTATCTAAACTATAAATGTCAAATCAGTATACCGGATCTTATCTATATAGCTTTCTCCTTTTTGCAGTTATCCAGGTTAAATTATATTCAAACAGCAGCAGAGACAGAGTTTTCTGAAAAGATTTTATTCAAAAGCTTTTTTAAATCTGCAAATTTGATGCAAAGTTCGTATGCTAAATTTTAATTATGTAGCTCAGAGCGTTTTTGAGTTGTCTCTGCTAGATACAGGTAAATATTTTCCAAAAATGTGTTTTTCCGTCTCAGAGCTCAAATGTTTTGACGATTTTTTATACTTTCTCTACTCTTCGTATGAGAGAAAGTGAAAATTGACAATACGTATGTCAGCCGTAGTAATATGCATGAAGTAGTATAAACACATTCTTTTGTGCTAGTGCTTTGATTGATGACTAAATACTTCTAAAACAATCAGAAACATAATTATGCACAGTTATGAGGAAAAAAAATCAAATTGCTGTCCCATTTACCGTGATAACCAAGATTATTTATCTGCAATTTCCTACTAAACTAACAACCTTGGAACCAACACTACCTTAACTAATGTAGGGAAAAAAAGCTATTCCTTAATACCCTACTGCAATAATTAACCAAGATTCCCTTCTTCTCATCCCACAAGAAACGGCAACGCATTTTGATCGCTCTTCCTTCCCCCTTCCCGTGACTCTTTGACCAATCAGAAGGGGTGCTGAGGAGGACTGAGAGGGGGGGGGGAGGAAGGGATGTCATTACCGCATACTCTGCTTACTGGTCCGGCTAATCAGGGTTCCGGATTATCTGGGCAAGAAGAAAAAATCAGATCAGGGGAAGAAGAATCCGGCCGATGAAAGGAAAGCAGGATGGGTGGGTTGTTAACTGCAACTGTAAGGGAAAGTTATCATCGGTGACTATATCGGGAAGATGTTATCGTTCGTATAATAAATCAGGTTGTTTGTGAGTTTGTTGAAGCGTATTGAAAGGAACGGCATTTGTAGAAATAATCTGGATTTAGGGCTGGAATTCAGAATTCATAAGTTCATGAAAATAGAAACTAATGCTTAAACATTGATGATTTGCCATTAAGATTGAATAATAAACTTTTCAAAAATTGTTTTCAATTATTCTTTATCGTATAAGAATGCCATAATCGTTTATCATATAAAAAAACAGTATTGTCAATGTTTAAAAATTTGAATTCGATATTTTGATGGATTTTCAAATTTAAGACTTTAATCATAATTAAAAATGTTGCAATTATATTAAATAAATTATTTTAAAAACAAAATAAGAGAAAGTTTAAAAATATAAATCCTGAGGAAAATGTATTTCTAAAAAATTAACGAAAAAGGAAATAAACATAGATATAAATTTTAGAAATCAAATTACCAATACTCTTCCATGTTTTGTTGGAAAGAATTGATTTCGAATATCCAAATTGCAGTTTCAATTTTTCATTACATTTTTAATTAATTCTGTTAATAATCATACTTAAATTTAATAGAATAAAAATTATTGCTTATTCCTTCTTAGTCAATCAAATATAATTAGCTTCATAAATTCTTGCATTTTTATTTAAAGATTTATTCTTGTTATGAATAATTTATTATTATTAATCATAATTTATACTATCATAATTCTCTTTATAATTCTTAACCTTTTAAATCTGTTCCCCTGCAGAGACTCTTTTGCTTTTACTGTCACAGGAATTTTTTTTCTAATTCTTTGGAATCTTCTCAGCCGCAAAATTACTGCTACTGCAACTTTTTTACTTTTATATTATATATATAATATATTCTTGTTCAAGTTTTTATTCATTCACTCAAGGTTCAAATACATTTTTTAAAACTTGTAATGGATAAAACTTGAAGTTAATACAGTTTTTTTTCAAATATTAATTCATTAATTAAATTTAATTCATTTTTAATACTTTAAATAGAGTTTTAGAAGTTTGTAAGGAAAATTGAAATCGACAGGCATCGGTAAAAGGCAAGAATTTCAGTAGTTTTCTGGAGAGGGTAAATAATGCGAGTTTTTTTCTTGCGAAAATCAATCATTTTGGATAAATTAATTAATTTCAGTTTTATGTGGTAAATTTTTTTCCTCTGATATAAAATATTCAGCAGGATGTCAATTTAGGAATAAATACCGACAATGTCGAAGTGTAGATCGCTGGAACAAAATTTCATTTGCTACTTAATATTGTGATTCTGTCATATGTTTATACATATTTATATTAAGTGTAATTACTTAATAAAAAATAAATATACAATTTTTCCTTTTTGATCCAAGTAAGAATAGAATTTTTTTTAAAAATTTAACTACTTGTTTCAATAATCATGTCTGGAAATTTATAATACTCGGGACTCGAATTATTACGACATCAATTTTGCCTCTATAGTTCTCTAAACAAAGGTAGGTCAATTCTAAGGGGTATTTCAATGTATGTATAAAACTACTTTATTTCCTTTATTATTTACTAGCCGCCTTTGGCGACCAGCTGGTTCGCCATGTGTAAAGCGTTCTAAAATTTTCAATTAAATCACATATTCATTAGCCTTGAAGTAATTCCGGGCATTGATTGACCTGAAATTAATATTTTCTTTAAGATGATGGACGGTAAATTTTAAAAGTACACCTTTTCCTAATAATATTCTTTAATTTTATAAATCAGTCAGTTTTAACCACCGGTTATACTTCCAAAATATTAAAAAAAAAATTCGATTATGTTGCCAAAATATTAAATGTGTTTTTTAAAGAAAGCGAGAAAGGGAAAAAAAGTATTAAATTAATGATACAGATATTGCAAACGATAGCATAAATACGCCATTAAGTCGGGATTTCAATGCATATCCTGTCTAAATTCAATCAGGTTTACTGTAAATAAAGATGATTTATGGAATAAATGATTTAGATATTGCAAACGATTAAAGAAACCTTTGCTTTGCATTTATTTTTTAAAGAAAATATCACATTTTATGTTTCTTTTATTTTATCCAGTCACGTGCTGAAAGTTGTATTGCTTTAGATTTAATTACGATGATAATTTTTTTTTATTTGAACTTCCGGCATTCTTTTATTTTATCTAGTCACGTGCTAAAAAAGCATGGTTAAAATATTTCTTTAAAAATTCGTTAAAAATGGAAGCTTAAGTTATACATTAAAACACTAATACCATTAGAAGTCTAATTTTTTAATCTTTTTAAATTGATGTAAAAATCATGTTTATGCGATCATATTTTCGGAAGTTATAGCGGAAAAACGTCGAAATTTCGCTTAAATTTTAATTAATTCAAATTCTAATTAAAAATTCGAAAAAAGGGCTCCGAGGTGCACAGTCCGGACCTCCAAGGTATACATGTACCATGTACATACTACCAAATTTGGTAGCTGTAGGTCCAACGGTCTGGCCTGTAGAGCGCCAACACACACGCACTCACACATTGAGCTTTATTATAAGTATAGATAATAAAAATATATAAGAACTAACAACAGAAGTATTAATCAATACGAAAATAAGCCTAAGTTACTTTTAATAGTAAAATATATGAGACTGATCGAATTAAATTTCAGCATTTAATGACCAACCATTTATGATGCGTGGTTATTGATAGCCTTACACTGCTCTTGTAAACCTGTTCGATCAATTAAGACTGAAATGTGACGCATATTTGTAATTTTCAGTAACAAGACGATATTTTAGTTTTTATCCGCCCAAGTCTTAGCGATTGGAGTTACCTTACAGAGGAATGTAAAAACAATAAAACGCTCAATTTCATGATGAGATTTGATTCAAGATTTTCCAAAATTGCATTGTGGATGTTAAATATGGGTCGAGATAGCTTGATTGGTATGGCGTTGGATTCGCATCTCTTGCGTTGCGAGTTCGAACTCCGACTGCCGTTGAATCTTCGTGTATGTGTGTGTGTGGTGGCTGGCGCCCGTATAAATCTACATTAGTCATAAAGTCCTTCATGTCGAGAGTAATACCACTGGGGATACTGGTTCAGAAATGATCGTTCTCTGACCCAGGTCTAAATTACGATCTGTGAATGAATGAATGTAATGTATGAATGAAGTCTGCCTGTAAAAAGGATTATAACGCGTGAGTAGCTAACTCGAATTTTTGGGTCCAGATGACACTACTGAAAAACAAAAAGACGCAACCATTTCGGCTTAAAATCCCTGACTATTTAGTCAGCGGTGCCATTAGAAACAACAGTAGATGTTAAATTTACATTCTAAAATATTTCTCCTTTTAAATGTCGCAGTTATTCTCTTAACCTGTATTAGGGAACCCAGAATGTTTTTCAAATATTAGAATTTGTTCAAATGTTAATAGAAATTTAACCATATACTAAATTTCCTCCGTCTAGTTAGTTCAAAGTGGTTTTGAATTACAGTGTTCAGAGACAGATTATTAATAAAAATAATAATTTATCAGGCATGTCCGTGAGTCGCAATTATCTGATGGTAAGGTTTCTGCTTCGGAACCGGAGGTTTTCAGATTCGAGACTCGTTTCCATCAAAGCGTCGTTTAAGTAGGTTTAGTGCACGCCAAATACGTAAAGGCCATACATCATTACGTTGTTGAGGTTCGGAGACTAGTAGACAGAGTTCCAGCTCAAGATATTGTCATGACTGTGATTCAAAAGGCGATGTCAGTCCCAAAAAATAGTTGACTTAAGCGACCAGCTGGTTCGCAGGAAGGATTGGTTATATTTGATTTCAGATAAATCGTTTTTTTATTCTTATTCTTATATTTATTATTCCGTCAAATCATTTTGAAATTAAAGCCATATTATTTTAATTACTTTAGTCAATGCATAAACTATCTAATGTATACAGTCCACAAACATTAGAGTGCTATTAAAAACTTAAATTTCTGATTCATATATCTTCTGAATTTCATAATATTGTCACTATTTTCTTATTTGTTTGGTAAATTACTCAGATATTAAGCATAATTCTTCTTTTGCTTTCACCAACAGTAAAAAAAATCACGATATTAAAAATTGTATGAAAAAAAATAATAACTCTTTGAAATTCTGGGTGTGTGATATATTTTTGGAAATTAGGTTAAAAAATATTTTTAAAAACTGTCGAAATTCAGCAAAAATTCTCAAGGATATTAAATTTATACAATTAAAAAGACAACTTTTAAATTTTGAAATGATACGAAATTTACTTTTGTAAGTTACACGAGAAAAATGACAAAATTCAGTTTAAATTTTAATAAATTAAAATTCAAACCAAAATTTTAAAAATATCTCTCCAAGCAACTCATTTTGAATTTCTAAGGTACATTTGAACCACATTTGGTTATTATGGAACAAATAATCTGGCCTGTAGAGAGATGCACATTCATCTTAAGAAAAATGCATAATACAAAAAACCCACCCCTCCAATAACAGAGTAATACATGCACGCAGCACTAATTAACACAAAAAAAATCTTTTAATAGTGAATGGCAAGAACTAAATAAAATATATTAAACAATGAATGTGTTTATGTAATCAGTCTTGAAAGACATTACAAATTTAGACGTATACAAAGACGTTTGATTAAAATATATTAAAAGTTACGGCGTTGTGGTTCCTAATGTCTTAACGTTAAAATACTAAAAATAAGTAGGAAATTTAAAAAAGCTAGTATATTCAATCAAAAGTAATCAGGAATACATAAGTTAAATGTAATTAATTTTAAAACAATTAAAATTTCAACAATTAAAAAACAAAATACATTTGATCATTAAAAAGGCATTAGAGAATTAAAAACTGAATGCATCAATTTCATAAACTTCATAAAATACATAAGAAATTTAAAATCTGCAGGCAAATGATTTTGAAAATAGCAAGCGATATATTAAAAATAATAAATTTGTTGTAATATCCTGCTTTCATCAAGATGACGTCACAATTTAAGCTGCGTACTCTTGCAAGTGGATTAATCGCGCGATGCTCTTGTCATTGCAATTGTATCTTCTTTCTTTTCGGAGATTTATATTGATACCCTTAACTAACAAAAATTTCCTTCTTAATGTTTCTGTTAAATAAAAATGTTTTTTTAAACGGTCGTTAAATTAAATGTTATGGACAACATCCAAAAGTATTCCAGATAATTTATTAAATCTATATAAATAAAAATGAAGGTTTGTCTGTGTCACTCATGCGTTACCGCACCGCTTATCCGATTACGATGAAACTTTGATTATTTATTACTTGCACTTATTTCTTTCTGCTGAATATGGAAAAACAAACAAACAAAAATATTGCCAACCTTAAAGTCTGGAATAATAAAGTTTAAAAAAAGTATATTTAATATTATTTACGCTTTTCCTTTCAATATTACTCAATTTCAATTAAGTTATTCATTTCCGATACGAAAATAAATATTCTTTCTATCATCTATACTTATAATAAAGCTCAATGTGTGTGTGTGTGTGTGTGTGTTGGCGCTCTACAGGCCAGACCGTTGGACCTACAGATACCAAATTTGGTACATGTATACCTTGGAGGTCCGGAATGTGCACCTCGGAGCCCTTTTTTCGAATTTTTAATTAGAATTTGAATTAATTAAAATTTAAGCGAAATTTCGACGTTTTTCCGCCATAACTTCCGAAAATATGATTGCATAAACATGATTTTTACATCAATTTAAAGATTAAAAAATTAGCTTTCTAATGGTATCAATGTTTTAACGTATAACTTAAGCTTCTATTTTTAACGAATTTTTAAAGAAATATTTTAACCATGTTTTTTTAGCACGTGACTAGATGAAATAAAAGAATGCCGGAAGTTGAAATAAAAAAAAAATTATCATCGCAAAATAAATCTACAGAAATGAAACTTTCAGCACGTGATTGGATAAAATAAAAGAAATATAAAATGTGATATTTTCTTTAAAAAATAAATGCAAAGCAAAAGTTTCTACAATCGTTTGCAATATCTATATTATTAACTCAATAAATCTTCTTTGTTTACGGTAAACTTGATTGAATTTAGACAGGATATGCATTGAAATCCCGACTTAATGGCATATTTATGTAATCGTTTGCAATATCTGTATCATTAATTTAATACTTTTTTCCCTTTCTCGCTTTCTTTAAAAAAACATATTTAATATTTTGGCAACATCATCGAATTTTTTTTAATATTTTGGAAGCATAACCGATGGTTAAAACTGACTGATTTATAAAATTAAAGAATATTATTAGGAAAAGGTGTACTTTTAGAACTTTCCGTCCATCATCTTAAAGAAAATACTAATTTCAAGTCAATCAATGCCCGGAATTACTTCAAGGCTAATGAATATGTGATTTGATTGAAAATTTTAGAACGCTTTACTCATGGCGAACCAGTTGGTCGCCAAAGGCGGCTAGTTCCTAATAAAACAAGAGTTATTTTAAATTTCAAACGATTATTTTCAAAATTATTTCTTCTGCGGCAGCAACGTGCCGGGTGCCAGCAAGCCTTTTATAAAATTTATATAATGAGAATTTAAATATCTAATTAAATTTGACAAACGCGTTCTTGAATAAGCTATTGATTCTAAATGTTCTGACTGATGCTGCAAAATGCAAAAGCTTAATGCATCGGCACAATTTACCATTGTACTAGTCTCTCAAATCTCATGATGTTAAGTTTATTCTACACCAGCAACTTCTTGATTATCTTATTTCGAGATATATTTCATCATTAGAGAATCCTCTTTGATATCCATTGAAATTTATTTGCAATACCGCATATTTTTAAAACAATATTATAATAAACAATCGGATAAAATATTTCTCCAGAATCTGAAACTGTTATGATAGCAAACAAAAGAACTCAAATGCCTTCGTTCATTAAAAAACTAAACTGGAAAACGCAGCTTGCAGATTTTGTCTTATAGCCAAATAATGGCTAGAGAAAAAAAATCGTCTGCTTTACCTCCGCCACCTTATTAGCTATCCACAGGTGAGTATCGATTTTGTCCTCTCCCTCTTCCTCAGCACTTAAAAATCCGTTAATGATCATCTTTACACTTCATTTCACTTCCACCCCTGCGAAGGGTTGTGCAAACAAAAGAGAGATAACAAAGGCCGAGCGAGGGAGACGACTGCCATCGAGTTTTCGGGTTGTTAAGGAAGAAATCGAAGCCGATGTTACTTTCGTTTGCAAAAAAAAAAGAGGGTGATAAAAATCGTTTGCTGCAGTATATGCATGAAAACGGGATAGATATGAAATAAAATATCTTTCCTGGAAGAATAGAATTTCGAAAATTGTGAAATATACAGGGAGTATTTCTGCTGAGAAAATCAAGCAAATTCTGAAATAATAGGGTAATACACCATCACATGCTATTCTTTTTTTTTAACATTTTCATTAGAGTGAATTTGCTGAGATCGGTGGTTTATAATATAAATAAAGTCAGTTATTCTTATATTTAATTACTTGAACTTATAAGATCAAAATGTTTGGATTTAAGAAAAACAGATTAATTTTTAATCAAAAAATAACTTATTTTCTAGATATTCTATAAATACAATGTACCTTTTTAGTAGTTATTCATTGCATTTAATATAATTGGAAAAGCCAAGTAATCAGCGCTATCTGACATCTCCAGTTTTTATCAAATATGATCTTATGATCCGAAAACAAGTCTGCTTGGTTTCCAGTTTTCATCATGGTTTATCAACCGTTGACTGAACTTCAAATTAAAGATTTGTTACAGAGTATGCTTTGTGACTTGAAATGTGCCCCTAAGATTTCAAAGGAGATTTGCAAAGAAATTATTCTTCAAATTTTGTTAAACATTTCACTGTAATTAAAAATATATAAATAGAAATAAATTTTTTTCTAATCCGTATTTTATTATTCAAATTGTCTATTGAATATCATTGTTTATTGAATATTGTCTATTGAATATTATAAAATATATTTCTTAAATATACTTTATGCTCAAAACTTTCTACTTCTTAAACTTGAAATTGAATGATCTTCAAAATTTTAAAACTTTGAATAATTCATAATATTTATGCGATACTGGATAGAGCGTGAGATATTATTTAAAAAAATAGAAGCATGTGGTTTTGTGATACTTCCTAACGTACTTATAATGGTTATAGTTGAAGGAATTTGAGTTCGATTGAAAGTTTCTTCAGCAGTTGCAAGATAATCTATCAGTTTATTGCAATATTCTCTTAATTTCTCTTGTTAGTTTTAGATAGTTATCGCAGATTCATGGTGACTCACATACTTTAAGTAAATCCGAATCATTATTCTTTAACTATTAGTGTCATTGTTGGTCTGGAAGATGTAATCAGCTTAATATTTTCAATATATTGTAAATTTCAGCTATTCATCAGTTATCACATTTTCATCCTTGGGAACGTATATTTCTTACTGTTCGTGCATACAAAATGAAAAGGCTTGAACTCATTTCAACTTATTACAGAATTAGAGCACTGTAGATGTAATTTTATAATGCAACAACCATAATCTTTGCATCAGATAGAACAGTTGCAATTTTCTAGTTAATTTAACTCACCCCAAATTTGAGTTGTTTTTGTGTTTAACACAAATTAGTGATGAAAAAATGTAGTAATTATTGTAAATACTGTCCAATCTATCTAAACTCGAACTCTGATTATATTTTTAAGCCTTTTAAACAAAACGAATGTGCTTGCACATGCTCTACTTGATTGCAAAATCAATGCCTCTTCATATGTAATTTTGGTTGTAACAATCGCAATCGGACAGAACAGTTGTAATTTTGGTTTACTTTAGAATTGGGTATAAATTATCTCAAGTTGATGACAAGAATAATTCATCATTGTAAATATATACCTCTTTTTCTAAACTCAAACTATGATTTTAATCTTAAATACAATTTATTCTTTGTACAGCAGAATTATTCTGCCAAACATTTTAGCCCTCAGAAAATGTATAATGACATGTGCAGCTTTATTAAGCCTTCCGACATATATCTCCTTTAAATAAATGCATATTGTTTTACGTTTCCTTTTTAGATACATATTTGCATTCATTCCGGCATGAATTCTATAGCAACATGCCCATGTTTTACAATAATTCAAATACGTGGCAGAAGAATATTTGTTCTAATCTACTATGAAAACATCATCATTAGAATAAATATTTGTAAAGTTGAAACATTTACAGCCAAGGAATCAGAAGTAATAAGGAATCTGGCCTGAGGACTTTCTCAAGGGTTATCCTTAGACAAAGATACAAATCAGGGATTTTTTCTGTGATGGTTCTGACTTTGGTCAAGAAATTGAATCCCCGTGACCTAAAAATCCAAGCATATTAAGATTTTAGAGATAAAATTAGTATAACAAAAGAAAAATAAAAAAAATAATACAATAGTAAGTCAAAAATATCACAGTGAACCAGAAAACACAAGACCATAAAATCAAATTCTTCGACATAAGAAGGCAGAAAGACCCCTAACTAAATTAAATCCTTGCATATCACATATTGTAACACATAATTTATACAATAGTAAGGTAAATCAATTTCAAACAAAAAAAATTCACAGAAAACTTGACATTATAAGAACCTAAAATCAATTTTATCAACATCAGAAGGCAAAAGAACATTCACCAAATTGACAAAGCACCTTCAAAAGATAGAAAGAAGTAAAAACCTGTAGGCAAAAAGTGTACTTCCTAATATTAAATTTAATTTTACCGTGTTAGTAGTTAAATACGCCTACCTTGTTTGGTCATATACAGCGTCATCTACTGGAGCGCCATCTATTGAGTTAAACTGTAATTGAGTAAGAATTTATATAATTGTTTTCTAATTAATGATTCGATATTGCAAAAGTTTTTGGGAAATTCATTAGTATTTAAGTTTAAGTATTAAGCAGATACTTTAATTAGTATTAAGCAGATACTTTGTTATAAGAAATTTTGTTATTACAATTTTTTTCTGTTAAATTGGGAAAATATTAAATTTTTGAAAAATTTAGAGTTTAAATTTGAAGGGTAATTGCAGAGTTCTATTATTTTAAAGTTAAAATCATCCTTTTTACGGTAAATGCCTATTTAAGTTTTTTCATTAGATATTTCTATATTTAAATCTAGACAGTTAGCTTCATGTTGATCTTCATTTGTTTCAGTTAAAACTAAATCTTTTGGGTTACAATTAATAATTACATTAGGATTATCTAAATTTAACAGAAGGAAATCATCTATGTATCTCCATCCTCTAATTGAGTTGTGTTTAATTAAATTTGTTCATAGTGATGTAATAAGATATTAGCTAACGCTCTAGAAAAAGAAGTTCCCATTGGAATTCCCTTTACTTTTTTTATAGAAATTAACACAGTTAAAAACGTAATTTAATGTTAAATTTACATAACTCTAGCCAATTATTTTTCCTGATAATGTCTTTATCTAAATATTCGTCATATATAATAATAATAAATACATCTATTAATTTTTCGGGATGGAGGTTAGTGTACAAATTTTCAAAATAATAATAATTATTTTTTTTAATATTATCTTTTTAAAAGTCTGAAATATCTTTGTTACTATTGATTATAAAGTTTTTTCATCTTTAATTATATTTAAGATAATTTTCTGGTATTTAAAAAAGTGTTTTCCCATATAGTAATTGTAACTGCCTATGCTACAAGTTACGAATCTAAATTTTATTGGGATTTTATGAAATTTTATTGTTGGGAATAAATAGGTATAATTTAAAGAGGAAGTTTTAATTTTTTTTAGAGAATGATAGCTTCCTTTTTCGTGGTACTAATTAAATTTTAAGTCGAATTAGAGTTATATTCTTTAATTAAAAGTTCTTTATAATAAAATTTACAAATTAGAAATTATTTGCCGATTTATCTATTACAGTAATAATGAGATTCTGTTTTAAGTTCTTTATTTCTTGTTTTAAAGATTTATTAAAATAAATTCTAACTTTACCCGCATTAAATTTTGCTTCAATCTCTTAAAATCTTCACTTTCCATTCTCTGAAACCGTCTGGAGACCAATGGTATTCCCAAGATAATTTAGAAATAAAAATATCCAAATTTTGTCCAATTGAAATTTAAATTTTTTAATGTCTACCTTTTCTATCGTTCTAAATTTTGTTCCTCCTTCCATTAAATCTCTTACAGAGCTGGAATCTATGATTTTTAAGTTCCCTGTTACAATATGTCCTTTGGCAGCATCCACATAATCTCTATAAATTTCTTTGTTACAATTACAGTCTGTTTTTGGTTATTTTATTTAAATTTTTGCTATAGTAATCATAGTTACAAATTATTTTCCTTGAAGTTGTTGAATAACTAAATGCTATTGATGCAATTATATTATCCTTTACAGGAAAGAAATCCTTGTTATTATGCATAATTTTAGGTAACTTTAGGTTTTCGAAGCTTATATCCAAAAATCTCACCATACAGAACTCTTTATTTTCTTTTTAAATAGAAAATCATTTTTCCAATTTTAAGGTTGAATTGGATTAGACCTAGAATTATGAGTTTTGTGAAAGAATTTTTAAATATTAAATCTTCTAATTTATTATTAATAAACCATTTAAGTTTATTTTCCCTAAAGCCAAAAAGATATATATTTTTTTAATTTTCAGAATGTTCTTACTGTTATGTTCCAAGTTACAATAATTCTGAAATTCTTGAGATATAATATTGTAATTGCCACCTCTACCTTTGCCTCTCTTAAATCTCTTACTATAGTGTTCTTTATCTAGAAAGTCTTTAAAGATGTTAAGTTTATCTTAAATGCAGATGTTATCGAAATCTCCGTATCCATTTAACTTACTGTTGTCCATAAAGGAACAAAGTTTTTAAGTTACAGACATAAATGTTTTCTAAATCTAGTCTTCTACTTAAATCAATGATATTACCTTCCAGAATGTAAATATTAATTTTATCAAAATTATGACATTGAAAGTGTGATAGTTCATAGTCATACGATTCATTTTCCATAAAGTTCTCAACACATTAAAGGCGGAAATCTTAGTACTACGATTTGATCCACGTTACCTAGCATCGTTACCGTTTCAAGATCCCCCGCCTTTAATGTGCTAATAGCGGACCTGCGTCCATTTACTCTTTTATTTAGTTCCGTACAGGTTTGTCCTATATAATTCAAATTACATTCTTTACAATTTAACAGGTAAATAAGGTTTTTGTTTTTACAGAAAAAAAATCCAGATTTGATATTCCGTTTTCATTTAACAAAACATCCATAGGATTTTTTGCAGGAGTATTTCGAAAGTTTCATTGTCTTTTTCAGTTTGAAGAGTTCTTGACATCTTATATACTTTCAGCTTGTCTTTGCTCATCTTTGATTTTGTTAAAAGTTTTCAGTCATGTATGGTCCATATGTCAAATACAAAACAACCGTTTGTTCACTGCACGAATCTTTCTTTGTCATGCATTATAGAATCAATGTTCCATATCAGAAATAAAAAAATGTTCAATGACTAAAGTTTTTTTCTTTGATTTTGGACAAAAACAGTGCAATCATATCTTCATCAGTAGGATTTGAAGTAGAAAATGCTTCCAGAAATCTTTTTTGGATAAATGCACTACCTCAAAGCAGCTGTAACAATTCATTCCAAGTGTTTCAGCCGCGCATACAATATCCAAGTCACATTTCCTTTTCTGTCATAATTATTAACACATAATCTTCATCCTTACCTGTAGAATTCTATGGTTTATAATATGGTATACAATTATCCTTGCCACAATTTTGCGCTTTCCTAAAACTGGAAATAGCCATTGACAACATCATTGATGTACTTTTGGCCTGATGATCGTAAATTGTATATTTTTTCAATATTATACGTCCTTTTGGTTTAAAAGATGTATTCTGTTCAATTTCGAATCAGATATATTATCTGATATTTCATCTAAGATATCATCAAATGGTATCTTGACAGCAATTACTTCCATTATGTTAAGTTAAAAGAGAAACATATGACTTCATTCCATACCCACATGTTTATTCCAAAAATAAACTGCATTTTTTCCTTCAGAGGATTTAATATTTCTGATGTTAGCAGGGCAGGAAGAATTTATTTTACTCGATTCATGCATTTTAAATTGGTTATATGCACCTCTCACTTTTAAATAGTCAAAGCAATGGCACTCTCAATAATGAGTGGTCCCATTTTTGAAGTCTTTAAGTCATATGGCTTGATGAACATTGTTGGTACACTTTTCCATATCTTCGTTGCAACTAAAAAAAAATATCCAGATTTGAAAATTCTAGTTTTTCGAAAGTCACTTCAATTCTGAGATCCATTTCAAAATGCAAAAGTAACTTTGCTTTTGTTAATTGTATTGCACCTTTACGCATCTATTTGTGCTAGATGTTCCTTTGCTTTGCGAGTTTACAACAAATACAAATACAATCAGTGAAAAGACATACTACAAGAATTGCATACATATTCGATAGTTTCTACCCGATAAAATTCACCCAATTGCAACATGTTGTTTCAAATCTTGCTAGTATTTGAAACTTTGCGAGATTTCCTTATAAACAAATTTAATCGATGTTATTTCATCATGAAATTCAGTAACATTATTCAATGCATTTTCTTATAAGGTGCCATTTCATTTTAAATCTCTGTAGCTCTAATACCATTATGTACGTCCATGTCAATCGTCTCTATGGCAAGGAATTCTTTGAAGGTGTGAAAAGAAATTAATTCTTAATAAAGAATGCAAAACTAATGTCAGAAAATATCTTTGTCATGTTTATTGATGATAAATCAAGATACTTAGTAATAAATTTCCTGAAAAACCAAAGATGAAATAAAGCAAACCTTCGTAATCTTCAAAACATTCGTTGAAAATTGAACCAGGAAGAAAATACAAACACTCCGAACTAAATGTATTAGAATTATTACGGTACAGAATTTGAAAATTTTCTTCTGGAACAAAGAATTTGAAGAGAAAATTTTGTTGTTCAACAACGCAACAAAACAGCACAACCGACCAATCGAATCACACACTTTCAAACTGTTAGATGCCTTTTAATTCTAAATGGATCATCTTACCTTTGGGTAGACACAATCAATCATGCCATTTATATTCACAATTGTTCTTCTTCCAAAGGCATAGTGGGAAATACCATACAAAATCTTTTTTAGAATCAGGCAAAGTATGTAGTATGCTTCAAAATCTTTCGATAAAAAGCACATATTCTACATTCTGAACAAGCATAAAAAGGGCTAACTCTACCCAAGGTCAAACAAGCACATATGCCATGGATATTCTACTGAAGTATAATTCCTATATGATAAAAAACAAAGAAAGTAGAAATAAGCCGTGACATTCGTTTTTATTGACGAGTTCCAAAACCAACTGCCATCCAAAGACGTAATATTTGTGAGTCATAGGGAAAATAAAATTAATCTTTCTACAAGTTCTAAAATCAGAAAGATAGTACGTCATTTGATCTTGACGAATCAGCAATAAAAAAGAAACTTCGAAAATGATACCGGAAACGCTAATATAATTAATATCTGCAGATGCGAAAGATATTCGATGTATTATAATTAGAAGACCAATTCTTTTAAGATCCGGAAATAATAGGTCAACCGATGAAGCAATACAAAATGCAATCATAAACAGAGGAAGTTTCATCAATTTCGGTCTGTCTTGAAATAAATCCTACTGTTGAGAAAGCTTTAATATGCCTTAATACCAAAATTGATTCTTTAATTATATATGAACCATGGACATCAGTGTCAAGACCAAATAATAAGAAAGTAATTGGATCAAAATGAATTTTAAAAATAAAGTTCAAAGAAGGTAGAACTGGTGAAAAATGTCGGCATCCTGGCATAGGGGTAGCGTGTCTTTTCCGTGATCTGGGCGTTCCAGATGCGAGTTCTGTGTTCTTTCTGTGAATATGCTCCCCTGTAAAAAGGGGTTATGCAAGGGAATGTCAAGTATGAAGTAGCGAAGTCGTAGTCTTGGCCCTAGTTGGTGCTATTGAAAAAAACAAGGGACACTAATTTCATATGGAGTGTGATTGCCAATACAGTTGAAAACAGACTTACTGGTTATCAATTGGATTTTGTTATGGAATATGTAAACACAGATTTTGATAAAGAAATCCTCTAAGAACAACCAGAAGAGTTTGGTGTAGTTTAGTTATATTAACGTTCCACTGAAAGCTACACTAGGGCTATTTTGGGACGGACCTCGTCATTTTGAACGTAGGTCAGATGACGAGGACAATACCTGAAATAGCACCCCCTCTCCACATCACACCAGCTGGAGGACGTTTGGCCTGACAGATTTAACGTACAAGAGACCTCACATGTCGTTTCTTCGGTGGAATCGAGTCTCAAACCTGAAATCCACCGGTTTCGAAACGGAGACCTTACTACCAGGCCACCGTGGCCTGAAGAGTTTGGTGTTTCCTTTAATAATAAAAAATTCTTTATTAAATCGTGCTCATTATGGTCTCAAACAATCAGGGTGACAACGTTATAGCAACCAGGATTCCAAACTAAAGTCTTTTTTATTTACGTTATTAAATTGTAACAAAAGTCTTTGTCATATGAAAACATCATCAACTGAAGTCATCACAATTTTTATATTCTTTGAGGATTTAATGATATTTGTAAACAGCAAGACTGTTTATGAAAACATTCGTGATGATTTATTCTTCAAAATGAAATATTTGGAATTATTGTATTGCTGCTTAGGAATTCGATTTCAACAAGATGAAAACAGTTTAACGATGTCCCAATCTAAAATATACTGATGATATCTTGCACCATTTTAAAATGCAAGATGCAGATTTCTTTCAACTGCCATGGATACCAGCATCAGACTAACCCAAAATATGTTTCCTAAGAATAAAAAAGAAGAATACAAAATATTCCATTTCGTTACTTCATTTGATATATGATGTATTTATCTGTCGCCATAAAATCAATCGTCAATTTTCAAAGCCAATTCAACAGTAACCTTGAAAAATGTACCGAGATACATAAAGAGAATTAAAATTAAAAATTATTGTTTAAGAAATTAGCGAAATCATTGATAGAATAAGAGGATTCTAATTGAAGGTTCTGACATCACTGATAGAAAGACATTCACAGGATATGACTTCAAATAGGCTGGAGGTGCTATTCATTCAGGTTTAATGACATAATAAATAGAAAAAGTGCATGATTATTAAATAGTATAATATGTTTCTAATGCCCATCACAATTTGATGCTTAAAAATTAAGCGCTGGCTAGATCATGACATTGATATTATTTATGTTGAGCCACATACTTGTTAATTAGACTCAAGAATGGGCGCTCAGTTTTGTTGAAATATTCAGTTTAAGCAAAATAACAAATTTTGTCGTGAAATAAAAGGTTTTTTTTATATTTGCCGATAATCTAGAGAGTTTTTTTCTACAAACTGATAATAAATGTTTGTCCATTTAGTCTCAAAATCACCCCAATTTGTTGTCTATTAAAAAACTTCTTGTTTCGTTTAATTGTTTTACCACTTAATTGTTTTGCCTGAATACCATAGGTGCGAATCCATTTATCAAATAAGCAAAAAATAAAAAATCCATACCGATTATAATTCAGAATTAAAATTACTTCAAACACATAGATAAGCCAAGTACTCAATGGATTCCCATTTGAATAAAAATAAGAAAATATTATCAAAATAGAAGATTTCATCTTATTAGTAAAGAAAGCAAAACATTTAAGTGGTTAAATCATTCCAGTAAAATTTATATCCATGTGGCCCATCCAAATTCTACTTTTTCACTGCACTTAACATAGTTTATAACCATTTATCATACGACATTTTATTTGTCTAGTTTTGATGAAAATTGTATCACTTGGCAATTTAATTGATCGTCAAAGGGAACTAACTTTGATTATTAAAAGAGTACGCAACCTAAGAACAAAAATTTATATTTTGCATTATTTATCTATTAAATTTATTTGTGAGAGCATAGATAGTTGACAAATTAATGTCACGATTCGAATGTACAAATGATAATAAAGGTTATAAACTCGTTGCATCAAAACTGATCATTTTTGCTTCAGATTCTAATAAAAGTTGACATTCGATTAATGAATAAACTCAATAATAATAATAGTGCTTATTTCTGAATCTACATAAAAGAATTTACGAATTATTCTTTAAGTGCAGTGACAAAGACGATTCAGAGAAGCTTTGAGCAATTGCAAGTGATGTGTTTAGCTCTTAAAACTTTAAACTTGTCATTAACTCAAATGAACGAATCCCATCCGCTTCTGTAGAGACAAAGAAATCTGCTCGTTGGAATAAATTAAATCCGGCGAGCATAAACATTCGGAGGCACAATCAGAATTGTTGTCAATGAATCTTTGTCTGTGAAAAGCGAATTTCAACTCTGAAGGGGACCGTCTGGTAATTTATATATTTAATGACAGTTCCATTGTACTATAGAAAATTTAAGAAAAAGAAATAAGTTAAAATTCAACGTCTTGTATCAATTCATAGCATCTTATGAATTTTTCTTTCTGCATTTTAAAATGGATGCAATATTATTAAAGTAGATGACTACTTTAAAAAGTCTATTTCTGGCGAAAATATAAAATTTGTTTTATTTAATAATTTGTATGTTTGAACGATTTTCTTCATAAAACCATTAGAATTTTTGTTTAAAAGAATTCACTTCAAAATGTGCCTGCGTTGAACGTGACTGTAGATGATGCACTTAATTAGTTCAACTAACTGCTCATTTACCACCATATTTCTCATTAACATGTGCACGCAGGATGTCTAACCAGTTTGGGAATCAGCGTGAAGAAAAATAAACTTTTACAAGAATTCAAACAAGGATCCTGGTGCTGCTTTAACAAGATAACAAGGTTCTTTTCACATATCTAGGCTCTAATTAATTAAACCTTTTATTTACACTTATATTAAATTTAACACCATCGAGGTTTCAATGATATTCCAAGATTTTTCCTCATGTAAACTAACCTACACGTCATATTCCATGAAGTCACCGTATTTCATAAACTGCATTCTTTCTCATATAATCTACGATTGTAGAGATGTAATTTATGATTGCATTGCAATGTGGCTTCTGTTACTATTCTTTTTCAATAAATTTTCTTACGTATATTCATTCATTCATTTGTCCGAGAACCATATTGACTGAGTAACGATTACATTGAGATGAAAAGAAATCTCTTGTATATATCTTTGGATTTGTTCAAAATCTCCACTCACCTTTTTTCCTTGGCAAATTCAACTAGAGCCTATATCCAGTCTGATGCAATAGCGTTATGTAAGAGTAACTGTTCAAAAATTCAATTGATGAATCTGAATGATGAGTTTTGAACTATCCCGTGTTTTTAATTGAAGTGTTTCGACTTTGAATTATTTGAATTAAGATTAGGAAATTGAGAAACGATGGTTAGATTTTGTATAACATACTATCACTATGATTAAGGGGTTACATTTCAGAATCACCTTATATACACTAATCCAAAAGTTCTTCAATCTGAAATTAGGAGACGATCCCCAAATAAGTCGCTTACCCCGAATTCGCTTTCGGATGCGATTGTTACGCATCCTTTCTCTTCTGTTCAAACTTTTGCAAACTTTCAATTCCTAAAGCGTTCCATAAAAGAAAAGGATTTTCTTAAGTGCGGATCCTTTCTTCTTTTTCAGAGCCCCGGAGAAAGAAGGCAAAGGTGTTTATGAACCCTAAAACAATCTTTAAACTGGGAAAAAAAGAAGCTTTTGAATGGGAACCTCGTCCTCATCTTCCTTGGTCAGCAGTTTCTCCAAGAAATGAAATTTTGGGAAAGAAAGGAGGTGAGTTTACTTTTGCTCAAGCGCGTTTATCTAGTCATTAATACGAATTTGCTCAAAGTTATTTTTTTAATGATACACAGAACAATGTTAACGTAGAGAGTTATTACATTTTTAAATTAATGGAATTAAAAAAATTCTTTAATTGGTTATTTACTTTGGTTTAAGGGCTTCAAGGTTTACAAACATCCGTTTAAAATGAATGTAATAGAAAATTCGTGTTACGATGAGATAAGGGATTAAGTTTATGAAAAAAAAATCTTTTAAAAAGTATATCTTTCAGAAATCAAATAATCTATTCTTAATAATTTAGCACAATGTATTTTCAGAAAGCCACACTTTTGTAAATGAAAAGGAAATATTCGTTTCATGGGAACGGAAGCTGTTTATAAAAAGGAATTAACTACCGTTTTAAGAATTTTGAATTCGCGTCTAAAAAGTGTATGTGTTTTTAGTTTGATTTCATTGAAATTAAAATTGATCCAAATACAATAATGAAGATTCCAATGTGTAATACAGGAACTTTTTTCTGTAACATTTCCAAAAATGCTATTATATTTCAACACAAATAGCTTCAAATGATAATTACAGTTGATTTTCCCATTGAATTTTTCTTATTCTTTTGACAAAGTATGGAATTTAAACCCGTAGTCTATGTATTATTCAGCCACGATTGGCATTTTGGATTAACCTAATTTAATTAGATATATAATGCAGTAGTTTTAGGGATTTTGATAAAATAATTAACTCTTTGAATGAATATATTGTTCACAAGCAGATGATTTATCGGTGGATACTTAATATTCACTTCATAGCTTGCAAAAACTTTGTAAGTGGTGTAAGATGTCTTGAACACGTTAATAAAATAATACATTATATCTATATGAGGTGTGATCTTTGTTCATCTTCTCTTAGCTTACGTTAAATGCAGTGTTTATAAGAAGATGTTACTACATATTATCAAAAAAGGAATATATTCATAGCATTAAAAAATATTAAAGAATAATTGTTACATCTGTAGAATAGTTTTATTAGTGAGTATATTATTATTTATCTTTATCCACAGGAGCTTATATAGCGCTGAAAGCTCTTATTAGAGAAAACCATTCTTTCCTACAATTTAAGTGCTTTATACATTTAATATACTAATAAATTTCGATTGTGATCTCCTACAATGCAAATGCAGCTGTGTCAACATAAGAATTTTTTAATCTATATAAATAAAAAGGAATGTAATGTCTGTATGTCTCTTATGCCTTCCTAAACTGTTCATCCGATTGCGATGAAACTTGGTCAGCTCATTTTTTACACCTACGGGATGGTTATAGAGATAGTATAATTATCTAAAATTTAAAAAAAATCGAATCATACCCACATCTATTTATCAAGGATTAATCTCCAAATAACTCGCCGAGGAGAAAATAAACTCTGTAGAAATGCTAAATCCAGGTTAATATTTTGTAGGTTAATATTTTGATTATGATAATAGGTTAATGTTTTGGTTAGAATGATATTTTAATAATTTTGGTTATAATAATAGGCTAATATTTTGTAGCTATTGTAGCAAATGTCATGTGAACCACTCTCAGATGTCACTACTTTATTACAGAAAGCTAGAAAGTTTTGGGGAGACCAAGGTTGTGGTTTTTAAATTTTAATAAAGTTTTAGCATTTTTCGCAGTAACCGCCAAAAATATTGTAGTACAAAAAATTTTGCATCTTCTAAATTTTCAAAAATTATCTTTTAAACTACACTAAAGATTTTAAGATATAAATATATTTTCTTTGTTTAATCAATTTTAACAGAAAATATTTTGATCACATTTTCTAAAATTAACTTGAGAATTCTGAACGAATATTAAACGAATCACGAGTTACAATAAGTAGTTTCTTTCATTACCATTCTGAGAGAACACCAAATTTTACAATTCTAAAAGAATACTCAAATATAGTATATAAAAATGAATATTTGTTTGTTTGTGTTTTATATAATGTGGTATCGTTCCTCCTATTTCGATAAAACATTGCCAAATTATTGATTGATTGCACTTAATAATATTTTTTCTGTGGCAACAAAGTGCCGGGTACCAGAGAGTAAGTAATAAAAATGTCCATTACTGATACGGTACATATTGCTTCCAAATGGTTGAGCTTCATATAGTCTTAATGCAGTCTACATATAGATTTAATAATCCGTTTCAGTCTATGGAAATTAAATTTAAAATTGTGCTGGCCTGGAATCGGATTTTAAAATCTAATGACTTTTCACTTAAATTCTTCACAAATATTTAATACATTAATGCCCCAAGAGTAGATATTCCTTGTTTAATCCTTAAAACCACACGATGAGGTAAAGATATCTATCTCAGAATTTACTGTAAATTATTAGGTTCTAAAGTGATTAACCAATTAATATCGAGAAATGACAATCTCTGAATAATTTCAGTCGAAACTTTTGTCTTTCGAACTTTTCAATTTTAATAATTAAAAATTCTCAAATACAATTTCACCCCTTATACAATGATCGCACCAAATGTAAATATCACGGACATCGTCCGTGGTACGACAATCATGGCTTGTAATTTGTCCCACCACAAATAGCATAGACAAAGCTTGTGATAAATTCTTATTACCATTTCGTATCGTAATCAGTTTCAAGATATTCATGGTCAAAATATATTTTCATATTAGAGAAGCATCACCATAAGATCTTTTAAAGAAAAAGATTTTTTGATAAAACCATTAAAGATTGTGATAATAATTCTTTTTGTCACGAAAATGAAAATAATAACAAGTCATAAAGTAACAAAATATTAAGTTTAAACACTACAATGATGTGTCTGATACGCGCATCGAATTATTGAATTTTCACTATTTAATCTGAAATTAAGTGAAAAGTTTTAAATAATTTAAAATGAAAAAGTCACTTGAAACGTATTATTATTAAAGGAATCAAAATAATAGTAAATATTCCAATCAGGAAGTTATTAAATTCGCCATTTAATTAGGAAGTTCGAATTAAATTCGAATGTCAAGTGGTTAAGCCACTCCTAACAAGTAGGCCAAGAAAAAAAATGAACCCACTGCTCAAGGAACTCCAAATTTAAATCTTCACAAAATATTCAGGGATTATATAGAAATTTATAGAAAGATCTAGAAGCTTCTATTACATTAACAAATGAATAACAATGAATTTAAATTAAAATCCAACAAATATAATGTCGCGTGGTGGAGATTTTAACCGCGGACATCATGCCTTGTGCACACTTAGCTCAGTCAGGCTATGTGCAGATCTTCTTTTTTGAGACAACATCTACCACAAAGAATACATCAGTTTGTAATCACTTATCGAATTCTCTCAGAATTAAACCTATTGTGTATTATACACAGTACTTGCATTTCGTTAGTCGGACGCGTACAACTTAGGGCCCATTTGCCGAACCGTGGATTAGCTCGAAGTCAGTTTGACCTTGTTTACGTTTTCGACCCAAACTTTTGGTACGTAAATCCTAAGTTAAGGGTTTAAGAATGGTTTATCATTAGTAAAATTATGATGAAATATATTTATCTTTTAAACAAAACATGTATTGAATTTCATGTTCTTTATGTTGTACAGGTGCAAGAAACTTTATCTTAACACGTTCACTGTCTCTAACCTCGCCTGATATCAGAACCATCTCTCTAATTAAATGACCCCTTCTTTGCTATCTTTTAACTGTAGTAAAGAAGGTGCCATCTAATAACATAGATGGTTTGGTCCTAGAAAGGAACGCAATCTCCGAGTTTATCTCGTAGTTTGCAGTCAATGTGTTAATGGGACACTCTTTAACATAACACATTGCGGCCGTTAAAATTTGATTGGTTAACAGATATTTAAAGAAATGCTTTTTCCTATAATGGCTTAGTAAAGTAAGCGATTACATAAGAAATATGTTTTTTAACGCTGCTATTAGTTTTGGATTTTAACCATAAAATCTATATTTATCGGCCGTTAAAAATTCAATTAAAGCTTATTCTGAAATCTTGATTTCAAAATAAACGGTAATGAACCACTACACCATCACATGGAAAGTACTCTATTTAACACCCTATAATCTTTCAGGAAATAGCGTTTTAATGAGCAATCAAATATTAAACCGGGCTTTTCGAAAGCACCTTAAATAAGTCTGTGCCCTCATCAGAAACGCATTTGCTGCCGATGCTTTCAATCAATGGCGCCTGAAACGATTATCGTAAAAACGAACCCCTTTTCAAATCATCGCCTAGTTAAAGCACTCGATGAATAGCGGCTCTGAGCAGAAGACCTTTTTTCTTCTTATTTCGAATTCTCTCTATCGAATATTCTGAAGTGCGATGGTTCTGTCACCCCTCGAAGCATTTGGTTGTGGCAGAACGATTATGCCTCCGCAAATAAGAGTTCCTCCCGTCAGGTCTAATTTGCATAAGGGGGACCTTTTTCCCTTTCCAAGAGTGGGGAGGAAGAATTTGTGAAGCATTCCGCCGTCTTTCGGAAAGAATGGAAACGAAAGGAAAAAGGAAAGGATTCGAATGAAATCCAGAAGTAGAAACAGAAAGTTTTTTTTTCTTCCTTTTTTCTTCTTCTTTTCTGATTAAATAATTTATGCAATATATATATGTAATGATTTAAAATTTTAGTAGCAGATGGCAGACTCTAAGACATTGAAGAAGACTTTTGAATTTTTATTGCATCTTCGGAGAAAGGCAAGCATAGTTACAAGCAGCGCGGCCAAGCAAAGTAACGGAAAAAAGCAGAAATTAATTTTTCCTCATGTTATATAGCATATTTTGATAGGGAAAATATTATTTTTAGTGTCAATATATTATTAAGATTCCCATGAGGATTTCTGAACATGTGACTTTAAAAGCAGGAGAAACACTGGGATTTTTTTTTTATATAAAAATATTTGTCTAGGTCAGCAAATTTTATCAATCGCTCTCACCGTTGTAATGGCTAACTAAAGAACTTTACAAAGCTACTCTTGAATTAATAAAGTAGAGAAATGAAATTGGATCAGGAAATAAGAGAATATTTTAGAATGAAGTTACTATGGGCTAAATTAAGTTAAAATTTCGAAAATTAATCCAGTTTAAGTTAAATTTTAAAAGATCACACTCACACACACACACGTTTATCAATTTAGTTCATGTATCTCGGAAACAACTCCTAAGATTTGGATCAGATTTTCTAGGTTTCCTGACAAAGGAGGTGCTTTTACACACACACAAAATTATAACCCATCCTTTTATAACTAACCATTAGAATAAGAATATTTTATTTGCTGCTACGAAGTGTGTGCAGTGCAATGTAGTGATGAGAAGAACATGAATGGCGTGTGTGGTGCTATTCTTTGGATTGAGTCGCGGTTTTACTTTAATTTTTTTACTTATATATTTATATTTAATATTTTCTCAGTTTGAAAAAATGCGATTTTACACGTAAAAAAAGCTTTTTTATAACTACCTATAAGAGCCGTTTTCCTTCTGCTCTCATGCTGACAACGTCATATAACGTCATCTCAGACCCGATTTCAGCATGGTAAAACTGAGTCTAAATTCGAAAATAGAAGTAACGATAGATAAATTGTAAAATGAAAAAATACTGTGATATAACAGATTGTTTGAAATAACATGTTAAACCAAGCTCATTCATGATTTCGGTATTTAAATGACCAATTCATATGAATCTAAGATTGAAAGATATTCATGTGTTATCAGGTATGTGATACTTATCTAAATATTTTCTGCAAAACAATATTATTTTAGCAAAAAAAAAAAGTTTATTAAATCGAGCTCGCTGGTCCAATTTTCTGATTTCAAATTGCGCATCAAACATGAAACATTAAAAAAAAAACTAAGTCAATACCTACTTAGGTTCAACGAATTTTTATTTTATTTTAGTTACTTTGTATTTAATAAGTACGATTAATATAAACATGTATATACATATGACAGAATCACAATATTAAGTGGCAAAATAGAAAGCGAATTTCCTCGCAATTTTTCATTTTCTATTTGGTGTTGGACCATTACTTGTTTTTGTTATTATTTATTGAGTTTTTTCTTCGTTTCAAATTCATGAAGCTGATGGGGTTCTATAAATTCTGATCGCAAGAATTGAACTCGCATTCTTCACCTTTACGGGATAAATACTAAAATCCTTGCATTTCACCTATTGGACTACTGTCTGTTGATTCAATCTTCATTTCAAACCATTAAAACTCTATTTAAACTAATAAAAAATAAATTTAATTTAATTAAAGAATTGCTATTTGAAAAACACGTTATTAACACTAAGTGTCATCCACTAAAAGTTTAAAACAATGAATTTGAACTTGAGTTGATTAATAAAAAGTATTTTATCTACGACTGAAAAATTGAACAAGATATATACACTGAAGTGACAAAAGTCATGGGATGACTGTTAATATCGTGTCGGCGAAGTGCAACAACTCGACGTGTCATGAAGTCCACAAGTCGTTGGAAGTCCTCTGCAGGAATATTGAGCCATGCTGTCTGTATAGGCGTCCATAATTGTGAAAGTGTGGATGGTGCAGGAGTTTGGGCACGAACGGACCTTTCGATGATGTCCCATAAATGCTCGATGGGATTCATATTGGGTGATCTAGGTGGCCAGATCATGCGCTGGAATTGTCCGGAATGTTCTTCAAACCAATCACGAACAGTTCTGGCCCGGTGACATGACGCATTGTCATCCATAAAAATCCCATTGTTGTGTGGGTACGTGAAGTCCATGAATGGCTGCAAGTGATCTGCAAGCAGCTGAACATAACCATTTCCAGTCAATGATCGGTTCAGTTGCACCAGAGGACAGAGTCCATGCCATGTAAAAACAGCCCACACCATTATGCAGCCACCACCAGCTTTAACAGTGCCTTGCTGACAGTTTGGGTCCATGGCTTCGTGGAGTCTGCGCCGCACTCGAACTCTACCATCAGCTCGTAACAACTGAAATCGTGACTCATCTAACCACGCCATGGTTTTCCACTGGTCTAGGGACCAGTCGATATGCTCACAAGCCCAGGAGAGTCGCTGCAGGCGATGTCGTGCTGTCAGTAAAGACACTCGAGTCGGGCTTCTGCTGTCATAGCCCAAGGAAGACAAATTTCGCCGCACAGTCCTATCGGACACGTCCCTCGTACGTCCCACATTGATTCCTGTAGTTATTTGACGAAGTGTTGCGTGTCTATTAACATTGACCATTCTACGGCGGTCTCGGTCGTTAAGTGCAGGTGGTCGCCCACTGCGCTGTCCATGATGGGATGTCATGCCTGAAATTTCATACTCTCGGCACACTCTTGATACTGTGGATTTCGGAATGTTGAATTCACTAACGATATCCGCAATGGAATGACCCATGCGTCTAGCTCCAACTAACATTCCACGTTCAAAGTCTATTAATTCTCGTCGTACAGCCATAAATACCGAAAACCCTGTTCACATGAATAACTTGAACACAAATGAAAGCTCTGGAAAACGAACTGCGCATTTATACTTTTTCGCTGCGATAATACTGCCATCTGTATGTTTGCATATTGCTATCCCATGACTTTTGTCACTTCAGTGTAAATAAATATATATAGGGAGAGTGTCAACTAATAGTAGGAACTGAAAAAGAATAAAAAATTTGCTTCAATTTCAATCAAGAAACTGAAATCTTTTCTTCTGATAAAACTTCAGCAACAGAAGGTTTGAAAGATAAGGAATTTTATGGGCAAAAGCAATATTTAAATCGAAAAATGTTTTATTTTTCAGTTCTCAAAATATTTTTAGAATGAATACGCTTTCTGGATTAGTCGTTCATTTCAAAACATTGTTTTAAAAAATTAATCTCGGCTTTGTGGATATTTTTAAGAAGAATGAAAACAAAACAAAAAAGAAAACAATGGATTTGATTCAGTTTTAATCAAGAAGTTGAAACAGCAATTCTTTTTCTCAGATTTTAATAAAAATTTTCAACGACAGGGTGTAGAGCAGGTAAGGAATTTTATTGGAGGAAAAAAATCATATTATTGAGAAGGTTACTATCAAACCAAAGTATTATACTTTAGAATCAGAGTTTTAAAGGAGTTATGTAATTCAATAGATGGTTAAATTAGATGGATTATCTAAAGTAATAAAATAATTACATAGAAATGAAATTGCTAGAACTGAAAGGCTAAATTTTTGAATTTTAAAAGGGAGTATATCTGTTTAAATATCAATCATCATCTATAAAAGCATTATACAATAATATGTTCCGAAGTTATAGAGATAAAATGTTGAGCTTTGTTTGATTTTTAATTAAAATTCTATTTAAAATTCAAAAAAAAAATTCTTTTTGTGAGCTCTTTTACTTAATAAGTAACTTCGAACCAAATTTAATTTTTCCCTGTCATCTGCATTGTGATCGCATGATGTGGGTTTTTTCATGCCATGTATCTGAAGTCACTCAATTTGTAGATCATATGCTGATCTATAAATATTATCACGTTTAAAAAACAATTATTATGAACAACCCATTTCCTTTTCAATTCCACTTATTTTTCTTATCTGTCATTTCAAATGTATTCCACTACTGAATCTTTTAAGTAATATTTCAAAAAAAGACACATATACGTTCAGAAAAATGTCATTATCCAATTTAAAATTCCAAATGAAAAAAAAAAAGGGAGAAAAAAAAAAGGAATTCCTTTTTGCCTTTCTTTCTCTTCTTTCTGGTTTCTTCCGTGGTTCGTGGTTTCGCAGACGACATATACTGTTGCCACCATGCGGAACAAATGAACTTCAAAGATCATGAATACCAACACCACACCCCTGTGAGCTGGGGATCCCGCTGATGTTATTTTGTCTCCCTTTCCGGTCCATAAAAATTCAACAGCTGTCGAAACGCCATTGACTTTCAAGGAGTCAACCATTTTGTTTTCGCCATTTTCACCGCTCGCAAATTTGTAAGTCATAAAGCAGGCCCGGGAAATTTCAATCCCTCCCCCCCCTCTCTCTCCTTCGAAAAAGAAGAAAAGAACGCCGTGCCGAAATTGGCGGGAAAATTCAATTTGTGGAGAAATGACGCATCCAGGGTAAATATAGCAGGACGGTTTTTCCAAGATGGACTCTGGGTGTGAGTCATGTTGGTCACAAATTCGAAATGGTGTTTGTTCTTAGTCATGACCTGGGGTCGTCTTGTTTAAGCAAAGGTGACAAGGTGGAGGCAAACAAGGTAGGGAGAAAATTAGGGCCCTACGTCCCATGAGGTTAATTAGAAGAATTTTCTTCCTGGAGATGCAAAGCTCTGCGTATGTCAGTATCAAGTCCAAAAACCGATTCTTGGAATTTTCCACAAGAATAATTTGCAAAATCTTTATTTTAAGTACAGAGATATGGAGTATTTTAACTCTTTTTGTTAGAAAAAGAGTATAGAAATTGAATAATTTACTTAGAAAAATGTAAAGAATTAAATCGTGGAATGTTTTGGAAGAATCGCTATATCTGTGTTCCTAATAAAGATAAGTTCATGATTCTTGCAATTGCAAGAAACTCAGTTTCCCCCAGTTTTCTCTCTGTGATCTGGTGCTGCTAATCTGGTATTCATCCAGCCTCCATTTGGGATTCTTACAGATCATTTTTTTTCTTACTGCAAAAAAACATGTTGCAGAGTCATTATATAGATTTGTCAAATCATCTGTCATTATCCTCTATTTCATGGATCCCATGAAATAGAGGAAAATCCATTTGCTCATGATAGGACATAAGCTTCTATGTTTGATATGTGTATGACTTCCCTAAATTACCACTGTTTAAGAATAAGACACTTTGGAAAGGTTTAAAATAATTTGCGAAATCTTTTATATGAAGCTTACTACACAAATTTATTCTCAATTATTCATGGTTTTGATTTTATACTTAGTATTTAATTTCTCGTTCGATTTTCAGAAGATTATCTTAATACATATCATACAGTTCTGAGGAATGACTTATGTTTTAAAACAATGTCCGTTTGTAAAGATTTGGATCCAAATCCATTTGTGAAGTTTGGCACCTTTGTAACTAAGAAACAATCGTTCGGAAGAAATTCAATCAACGGGAACTGATAGCAATTAAAAAAAAAACTTCCACATTTTTCTATATAATGTGAGACATATGTTTTTTTTTTTAATATACCAGAGGTTTAAGAGAAGGTACCCCTCATTTATATTTGTTGATGCAATTCGAAATATCTGAAAACGTTTTTTCGTACTTCCCTAGCAAAGACGTTATCTGCTCCCCTTTTATACGCATAAAACCGTGAACTTTGAGTAAGGCTACGAAATTGGCGAACGCTTTTTACAGGAATATATATAACTGCATATATTTTCTTAAAGAATTGACATTAAGTTAACAGGTGAGGTCTCAAAAATTGAATCGATATATTTTTTACTGAATGGGGCCAAATGAATCTACAATTTTAGTAACAAAGTGACATACAAAATTTTATTAATTCAAATTAATGCACGTTGTAGATTTTACACTGATATTAACTTTTTATATTGATATGCATGCAAAAGTATAGACCAACAGATATTCAATTCTTTTGACAGATTTGATAACAAATTTGCTAAAAAATTATATTTTAATTGTTAAAAATAGCGAATGAAATTTCATTTACCAAAGTTGCGCTTTTTAATTACCACATTTACATACTTATAAAAGTTCAATTAATAGGTGGTCAATCCTTGAAGGATTTGATTTCAAATTTGATATAAGTCCATATTTTAATTGTCAAACTTATGCACCAAACTTTGTATATCTAGTTCTTACCCTTTTAAAATTATCGTGTTCACTTGTACTAGGGCAACCGGATAGATAGATTTCTCTTGAATAGATTTCATTTAAAATTTGGTAGAAATTTGAAAAATTTATTTAAATTTTATAGAGCACTTTTCATTCATACAGTCCAAAACATTCATATATCTTGTTCAGAGACAGACATAATTAAGAAAATGTATTTTCAGAACTCAAATCTGAACTAGGTCTGAAACGCGGAACTTTATTAAGATCTAAGGTTCTCATTTTTCGTCGATTAAAATATTTTCTGTTTGTATGCCTGGTGTGCAAAAAAGTAAAAAGTACTATACAAAGCCAACGAAGTGTTTAAAATTCAATTTTACTTCCATTTTATTTTATTCAATAAGCAATGAAAAAAATCTTTTTATATAACAACGTTTTACTTCTCTTTTCTTAATACGAACTTCGACCAATCCCAAACAAGAAGTCACTGATTAAGTTAAACAAGATAATTGGTAGAAGTTGTTTTTCAAGTATATGCAAATCACCGTTGCCACCAAACTTGCTAAGCTTTGCTGTTTCTGAACAACACTACCGCCTTGCAATGAATTGAAAAGTCATTGCAACACTGAATGTCAAATGTCCAAGCGAGCAGGTATTTTGACTGTTCTTCCACTTCTGTTCTTCAAGGGTAGATTTCTCTTGATCTCTTGTGGCTCATCTCGCTTGATCTTTCGTGGTTAGAACCACTGCTGGTGAAAAGCTAAGGCTAGTACAAAATTTATATCCTCTAGAAGTAAGCAATCAAACTGGGTTTATTATCAAGAAAATCGATGTCTATAAGATCAAGACGTGAATGAGAACACTTCAAGATCACAAAAATCTCTAAAGAAATAAAGTGAGATGAATCACAAGAGATCAAGCGAGATTCACCTTTGAAGACCAGAAGTGGAAGAACAGTCAAACTTCTTGCTCGCTTGGGCATTTGACATTCAGTGTTGCAATGATTTTTCAGTTCATTGAAGAGTGGGAGTATTGTTCAGAAACAGCAAAGTTTAGTTAGATTGTTGTAGCAACAGTGATCTGTATATATTTGTAAAAAGACTTCTTGTTTTGGTTTGCGTCGAAATTCGTAATAAGTAAAAAGGAGTGAATAAAACGTTGTTATTTAAAAAGATATTTTTCATTCTTACACTGAAGAAAATAAAATTAATATAAATTAGAATTTCAAACAAAAAGATATAAATTAAGAAATGAAGAAAAGAAACTCGCCATTTTTTGAAAATACAGAAAAAGAAGGTAGATGTTTCATCTTTGTTTTAAGCTGCAACTGCAATTTAAAAGGTTGGATCAGCTTTGTCTTTTGTCTATGTACGTTTGAGTGGATTTTGTTTTTCGACAAATTTTTATAACAGCACCTTGTTATGGAAACTTCTCCCAAATTCGTCACTAATTTATTAATTTTTAAATAATTATGGAGGAAATAACAGATTGTAAATATTCTAATTTTTTATAAATTTAGTTTCCATAACATCAATATAATTTACTCGAATGAATATTGTCAAAAAGTTTTTATCTTATTTTTTTGTGGCAAAATGAAAATAGATAATAATAATATTTTCTTTAGCGTTTTCAATAATAAGCTCTAACATCAAATAATTGAACATTTTTAACTCTAATGTGAATGTCCAAAAAATTGTACATTTGATAGGATTGTCATAATATATTATTATATCATGAAGGAATAAAAAAGTAATTCTACATAGAATATTTATCCCCCTCAGAAATGGTATGATTGCATTATTTACTTGAAGGTAGGGATATACGTCAGAAGTATGACCTACATTGCAATCATGCTGTCACTAAGTATACCAACGGTGAGGGCTCTTTTTTGAGAGTCACTTAAAAATATAGGTCAATCCTCATTTTTAAAGGCTAAATACGAAAGCAAACATTTTTCTAGGACGAATCAAATTTTCGATTTAGAGCCCAATACCTATGAAGGATGCTTGTGCATTTCCCCTCAGAATGATTCATAAGATGTGAGCATTCAAATACTACCTTAAAACCGATTCACAAAAAAGCAAACATATGTCAATTTTTACTGAGAGAAATTATCAATAAAACTGTCTTAAGAGTTTTTCTACTAAATGTAAAACACGAGTTAAACATTTTAACAATATATTTAAATCCGTGATACAGCTTTTCTGTCAAGTTAATGCTTTGGCTAACTTGCATTAATTTAAAATAGATTTGTAACTAACTTGCATGAACTTTTAGCTACAGATAGATTTGTAACTAACTTCGATTAACTTATGGTTATAGATATATTTATTACTAACTTGGGTTGTATTATGGATAAAGGCAGATTTGTAACGAACTTGCATTTACTTATGGCTACAGATATATTTATAAGGCTTGATTAATGTTTTAACCAAGTGGATATAGACAAGGGCATTTTAGGATTATTCTAGATGTTTTGGGAATGGGTTGCTGGACATTGAATTCCATAGATTGATAGATCTAAGAATGCTCTTGGATACCAAGAATCATGATAAAAGCCCCTGCAATACTCTCCTCGTAATTTTCTGGTATACTTTTTAATAAAAGTGTTATCCCCCATTTTTCAGCGTAAAAGAAAAAAATCTTTTCAAGACTATGATTGCATTAAACAAAGGTATTATAATCTCTACAGTCGCATAAAAGTCTGAAACTTGGCCAACATGGTGACAGCAATGAATGCTCAGCTTTATATTTTCATAATCTCAAACATGACAATTTGGGGCTTTAAAATGTAACGATGAAGATTTAATATGTATTTTGAACGTCTTTTTACCAATGAAATTAATTTTAGTATTAATATCAAATATCAAATTTCATTTATCTAAGTTGTTGCTATACTAAGGGCTCACTTTTATATGCAAGCGAAAATGCTAACCGATGAACAGTGAATTCTTAAAGCGATTTTTTTTTCATTATTTGATATAAATGTAGATCTAAATCTTTGATTGTATAATTATTAAAAGAAAATTATATATATTCTCACTTATACGGGGTCACAAGGGACCACAAAAAAAACCCACGAAAAAGTGAAAAGCCACAAAAGGGAGCTTAAAAATAAAACTTCAATACAGTGTGTATACTTTGAATAAAATTATTATATGTTTACTACTGAAAAATGTAAATAAGATTAGTTTCAAAATACAAACTTATATTACTTTAATTATTTATTTAAGAACACAATGAAAATGGAAGTGCTTACATACCTAAATTTCGTTTCACTCGTTATTTTTTCAAAATATAATTTAAAATTGAGGATTGTTTTTGTTTTCCAAAATTTTCTAAAAGTCTTTGCAAGTTCATTGAAACGTGAAAAAGCTCCTTCACTTCCGGAATTCAGCTGAAAATAAACACGCAGAGTTTCTAGGGCTTCTAATGCTCAACATAACGAATTATACTAAGATCTAAAGGTTGAATCTTGCTTGTGTAATTCGCAGGAAAAAACAAAACTTTTGTGCTATTCAAAGTTGGAAGATCTCTTGAGTGAGCGGGACACTGAGCCATGAATAACAAAACGTCCCGTTTTTCTTTTCCCATTTTCCTGTTGAATTTGTGAAGGAAATCAGAGAAAATGTGCGTTGTCATCCAAGCCGTTTTGTTGCTAGTTGCCGTCGCAAGGAAGCTTCTTCACGTTCTTAAAACAGCGAGGTTTTCTTATTTGCCAATGACCAACAGCGGGAATTTTTCCGAACCATCAGTATTGTACTGTAAGACAGTTAGTCTTTCTATACTTTTTTCCTGCATGATATGGTTTACCCTTGAATATTAAGGTTCTGTCTGGAATCATACTATTAAAAAGTCCACTTTCGTCACAATTGTAGACTTTTTAGCTTCATGTCCGTTTATTAAAATAGCCAGGTCCTGATCCCATTGTTCTATAGTTTTCTATTCATTTTTCTGCGGGTTGAAAAAAAAAACACCAATCCCGATAGGAGGACGTGACGTCATATCAGATGTTTGCTTTTCTGCGGAACTAAAGGCGAAATTAATCCGCCGGCATGTTTAAGAGCTGTTTTGTTATTTTTTTCGACACGCATAAATGAGAGGTGCCTAATTTAATGCCGCTCATAAATGAATAACAGTTATCATTATTTTTCTATATCTCACTGGGACCTCGTGAAAGAACGCGAATAAAAGAGAGCGCGTATAAATCAGAGATCACTGTATATCATGTTTTTTCAGTTTTAACATCTTTCATGTATGCTTTTACTCTGACACACAAAATTTTCGGAATGGAATTTGCTCAACATTTAATAGAAATTTATAAATTAAGTATAAGATAGCACATCAAATTTTATCCTTTCATTCCAAAACGTTATTTGGGTGGATGCGGATTTTGAGTAAATTTTTTTATAGTGCTCACTGATAGGCTGACAGACAGATATAATACTAAAATTCCATTGTTATTGTTCAGGAAGATCTAAAATGTTTACATTAGTCAAAATTTCAAATTCAATTTTCTTTTCTTTCTTTTAACTTAAATTTTATGAAGAGCTTTTTCTTTACATACTTTTAAATGAGAAAATAAAAATGAAACGTTATAGAAGGAAAAATCATATGAAATTTCTATCAAAATTTTGTTACTAGAATTTCAGAGTGATATTGCATGCGTTGTCAAACTTAATAGGTTTATTTACCTTCAGATCCGTCTATTCGGGAGTATGCGCATCAAATAATTCAAAGAAATGGGTAACTTTTGATGTATAATAACATCAAAATTGCAAATCCGTATCAAATAAACAGATTTGCAGTTTTGCAACATTCAAATTTCAGATTCAATGAATCATTGAGATTTAGTCAAAATACGAGTTTTCATGATAGTACAAAATTAGCACATACGCAAAAAAATTAAATGTACTGAGGAGTATACAGGGTGTCTCATAAAATTTGATTGCAGCTTACACTCCTTAAATATCGATCAGAGACATATACTGTAAATTACAAATCTGCGCAAAAAGAAGGAGCCTAAATGTTATGAAGTAGATAAAAAGTTTCCGGGCATTAAACTTTAAAAAATATATAATTTAAATTTTTATACGATCCCAGTACAAAAAATTCCCAGTGAGTAAAATGTGCTCCATCTTATAATAAAACCCTGTACAAATGTGTAAAATGTGCTCCCTCCTATAATAAGACCATGTACAAAGTTTCAGCCTTTTATCATGGAATTTCCCAAATATATAGTAAAAAAAAACTAGTGAAGAGTCAATCAGAAATTAAAATGCAAACGTATACTACTTCAGTGCAAATGACGCTTCGTAGTAATGTATCATAAGAAAATAAAATATGCTTCATATCTTTAGTTTTAAATACAAATTTTAAAATCTATATTTCCTGAAAAATAATTTAAAATGTTATGTCATGAATGACAGAATATAACTTAAAAATAGCACAGTCAATGAACTTATTAAAAAAAAACTCTTGCAATCTTTCTTTAAGTTAGTATTTCTACAAATTTTAATACTTTTGTACCACTAAATAGCAAACATACAATTTATTTATTCAATCATTACTTTCTTTGTTAATTTGTGTACGACCCCTAAAACTCGAACTTGTGACATGATTTTTCTTCTTAGCGATCTCATATCCTGGCTTCGAAAAGTTTAAATCTGCATTGATGTAGTTTCATATATTTAAGACTTTTTGTAATAAAAGGCTGAAACTTTGTACATGATCTTATTAGAGGATGGGGCACATTTTACTCACTGAGATTTTTTTGTACGGCATGGGTATAAAAATTTAAATTTTGCATTTTTTAATGCTTAATCTCTTGAAAATTTTTATCGACTTCATAACATTTTGCACCTTTTTTTACGCAACTTTGCAATTAACAGCACATGTCTATGATCAGCATTTAAGAAATAAAAGCAGCTGTCAGGGTTTTTGAAATGCCCAGTATATGTATGCATGTTTTGCATACATATACATATGTACGTATATAAAAGCAAAAAATCATAAATGCAAGTCAATTGTAAATAATGTCTGGTATACAATTTGAGAATTCGAAATATTGATTTCAACCAAGTTTTAAATTAAAATCCGTCAAAAGTTTTATAATCTGTTAGTCTGCAATTTTCAATGCATGTAAAGGTGGTAGCTCAAAAACTCAAAAGTTTAAAGAAATGAAATTTTTATGAGAAATTTTTAAAATTTCTATTTTGTGTTGAATTTTGACTTTAATCCATCGAGAAAATTACTCTGTAATCGACAAAGTCACTCAAATTAAAAATGTCTACTCAATTTTCTTTGGTACATTACGTCGTCCTAGTGTTGCTTCAAAACGGGACGTTAATATAACTAAACTAAACTAAACTTTGATACACTACGAAGCAAAAATAAGAAATGAGTCCGAATATAGAAAAAAAAAATCTGACCATTCGTTGGGTTCACTTCTTTAATTATGGTCTCCAATTTAATGCAAGATGGGAAGAGGATAATATATTTAATAGAGAATATGAGAAAGTTTCGGGAAGACCATTACTACTGGGTTTGACACAAGTTTAAATATTTTATTTAAAATGAAAAACAGCATTAACTCCTAATATTCTGACTTCCTGAATTAAATTTTAAAAATATCAATGTGCTTTCTTTGCAGTAATGATATAATGGGGAAAATAATTAAATAATTCATAATATACATTTTATTATCAGCCTGTATTAAGTTATCAAAATTGATGTTCACAAAAGTAATTTTCTTCAAGTAAAACAAGCCCTTTCTAAAAATAATTATATTCTAGTAAAAATGTGATACTCATTTACATCAAAAGTATACTTTTATTTTCCGAAAAATGAAATGCGTCAAAGATTTATCAAGCTGAACTTTTCCTAAAAATATGTCACTCGTTAAATACTTTAGGAAAACAAATTATCATTTTATTTGAACAATTTTTTAAACTGGCTTTTATTTTTTTAGCTATTGTTTAAAAGAGCATTATGTCATGGTAACATCCATGCAGGTAAATATTAAAAATAAATCCATTGTTAGTTTATTCGATTTGAAATTCCGGTATCAAATTTGAAACTTAGGTCATTTAAAGGTTAAATATTTCATATAGAATAATAAGCTGTATTAAGTAGGATTTATAGATATATTCTTGGATATGCATAGTAAAAAAATAGGTCTATGCTTTCTGTTTACCGTACCCTAGAACAGGTAAGAGATATAGCCCGCGGTAGCTTGGTTGGTAGAGCGTCAGTCTCGTAACCGAAAGGTCGCGGGTTCTGTCCTCGTCTCCGCCAAAGACCGCCGTGTTGGCTAATGGCAGTTGGGGCAAGTTAAATATGTCGAGCCTGCAAAGTCCTCCAAGTTCCCATAACAAAACGATACCTCTGGGGGTACTGAATCAGTGATGAGTCGTTCTCTGATTTGGATCTAAATTCCGACTTGCTGATGGATGAATGAGAGTATGAATGAATTCGACCACCCCCTGAAAAGGGTTGTGTCGTGTGTGTGAGCTAGAAGTCAGACTTCTGTCCTCTGGGTGCTCAGGGGTCTTTACCCTCAGAAGCTACTGCACCCCCTTTCCGTGAAAAAACACGGACACGACAACAACAACAGCAGGTAAGAGATTTATTTTGCTGAACTTTTTCTAAAAATATGTCACTCGTTCAATACAGTAGGAAAACAAATTATCATTTTATTTGAATAATTTTGGAAGCTGGCGTTTATTTTTTTTAACTATTGTTACAAAAAAAGATCATTATGTTATTGTAACATCCATGCAGTCAAAAATTAATAACAAATCCAATGTAAGTTTAAGATTAGATAGGAAAGTTCGATATCAAATTTGAAACTTAGGTTATTTAATGGTTCAATATTTTATACAAAATATTTAGCAGTCCGGTAAGTCTAGATTGCTTATTATTCTGTATGAAATAGAATATCCATTCTATTATTATTCTTTATGAAATAGAATAATAAGCAGTCCAGTATTAAATTTGAAACGTAGGTCATTTAAAGGTTAAATATTTCTTATAGAATAATAAGCAGCATTAAATAGGATTTATAGATATATTCTTAGATATTTATAATACAAAATAGGCCTATACTTTCTGTAAGAGCAGGCCTACTCAGTATTGATTCCCTAATTCACAATAGCAGAAGAAAACAACCTCAATCAATACTGACAGATATCGGCGCAATAGACAAGAGCCGTTAAGCTTAGTGAATATTTATTACGTCTTTTCGGTTAGTTTCGTGAGACGAGGGAGAGCGTGGCAATCAGAGGACACAAAAGCCCTGCGCCATTTCCATCTTACTTAATAATTGCGCAATTCGACTCTATCCACTCTAAATTCCCCTTTCTAGTTTATCCATTAATTACTCCAGTCGAATCACTTTTCGCGGCGATTGTCGATCAGTGTTGATCCCGCACTGAATGCTGAAGAGAGAAACCGTGGAAATGAAACCCATTGTGCTGGCGACATGGCCGTCGCAGTTTCGGCTCGACATTTCGGTGACGTTCAATGGCAACGCTTTTATCCAAAGATCTTTTGAAAAGACTTCCGGTTGATGTTTAGATGGAAAGACTGTTTTGAAATATTCGATGAATGATTGGTTAATGAATTTAGACTTTGTTGTTTTAAAGATTTTTCCCTCCTGAGGGATTTTGCATGAATGAATATTGAATGGAATTGTAAAGTCATACTATTAGGTTTTATTGGATGGTGAATGTAAAGTTCTTTGCAATTGAATTTGTCATTTTTAGACATCTAAATCTATTAGTTAAATACTTAATGAAACAATTAACCAAGCTATAATTATTGTTTAAAAATAATTACTGTCGTTAGTGATCTTGTTTCAATTTTTCAATGGATGAAAAGTTTGTTTTTATTTTTGGGGCTATAAACTAAAATTGAAGGGGATAATAAACTACAAAATCGATATAAAAAATTCAATTTTTGCTTAACATGTTATGATACAGAAGATAATTTATTAATGTTCCCCATAGCTTCTTTCTAAATCATTAGATATAGGCATACAGCTCCGATTGGAAAAGACCGTTAAATGATTTAAGGAATTACATTTTTCTGAGCCAATATATTGTTATTGAATTCCCCGCCGGGTTCTTTTGTGTAGCAGGAATATGGTGTGAGAACACAATTAGTAGAATTCAGTAAGAAACAACTACGACTTTCGTTTACACGAAGACAGGACAACACAATGAGGACAAATATTGGCAGCCGAGACCAACACAAAGCAGCACATAACTACAACAGTAACCCAAAAGTAGTAATCGACCTCAGAACTCAAAGCGGCCAGATAGAATTCAGAAGGAGAGGGAATCCTCGGATATTCACTCTCCGATCTCTACAGACGGCTGAATTTTCTGACTTTCTCTCGATTTAGCTGTATAACTACCAGAAGACTGGCTACACAGGACTCGATGCAGCTTCCACAATAGAAAGATGCTCATCTCATTTCAGTGCTAGCTTGACTCCGCCTTTGCTTCCTTATCCTCTTGACTACGATTCCCCATGACTCATTCACAACGAAGCAGCTTGATAATGCCGGCCTTTTATAGTTCCCGGGAAGAGGGACATGGAGCATCTAGACCAATCAGGTGTATATCGGTTCCTAATGGACAGATAGATAAAATACTCGAAGATGCGAGAATTATCCATTTAGTCACCAAAGTCGCCAATTTCATCGCAAAGTTGCCAGATGGCCACCAAATTTGTCTTCAAGCTCTGGGATCCCTGGCTCGGCATCCAGCAGCATGCAAAACAAATGACTGTAAATTAGTCTTTCTTCTGATGATACTATGAGAAACAAAATTACAGGCTCTTAACAGTATTGTTACGAATATATAATGCCGATTCTTTTTATAGTTAGCATTGCAGTGGATGAAGAAGTAATTATTATCAGCATTATTTTTCAGTGTTCCGTTTTGATCATTTATTGTATTAAAATTAATGTTTTTCCGGAAAAAGTAACCTCTGATGGATATTTTTTAACTGAAAATTTTTTTTCCCAAAATTTCGTGCGCATATCTCGTATATAGACAATATACCAAAATTTCGTTGAAATCCGTTCATCCATTTGAGTTGTCTGATGCTATTTATAGGGTAAATTTAATTATAACTATATATAAAATAATAAAATCGATAATAAATATAAAATAATAAAGCTATATATAAAAGCGATAACTCAAAAACGCAATGACTGAAACATATCAAATTTGTTTTGAGAATTTGTTTCTGTACATGCAGTTTTGTGTCAAAATCTTGTTTGAATTAGCTGAGAAAAACATTCTATTTTCAGATACTTTTACCAGAGATTAATCACCAAAAAAAAAAAAAAAACTCACCAAAGACGGTATGATAGATTCAATAAAAATTCTAAATGCATTCTTTATCATGGCAGTTTGTATCTTGGAAGTTTTGTTGAGACTATTCCCGCTTTTTTAATATAGAAATATATTTGCAATGAAGTATCTCGTATTTGGTATATTATCGTGATATTCATTACATATGCAACAAAACTGGCAAATAGATCTCCCAATGAAGTATTTCATCTAAAATTTGACTAAAAAAATTGCCATTTTTGAGTTTAAAAAAAAAACACCTCAGAATATATTTTGAAACCTCATATCAAATTTCATTTTATAGCTGACGAGTTTGCTGGTTTTCTTTCAGAGACATTTCAGACCTATAGACATATTTTCCACTATTAAAGAAATATTAATGATCTATAAGCGTCTTTCTAAAGTGTTAATTTTAAAATTATGGTATCGAATTTTATTTGCTGATTTATATACTTTTAAATGCTTCTTTGACGATAATAAAGATAAAAATTCCTTGAATATAATATATCGAATATAGAAATAATATTATTTTTTCAAGCAACTCTTCAAAAACTATTGCTGTCACTATTTAATGGTGCAACTTAATCTCCACTAAAATCTAAGAAATTATTTTATGCTTAGAATCCAATATCTAAAATCTTCCTTACAAACCACTTCCAGACAAAAGAACTACCTAAGACTTCGCAAAAACCTCATTTATTCATTTTCACCCCTTTCAAGGACAGACGAATAAACTAGAAATATATTCCTCTATATCCCACACTCAGCAATTCCCATTGTCTGGACAGCAGGAGAAACTCTCCACACCTCGCCCACCCTCCTCAAGATATCCGCTCCAGGTTGCCAGGGAAAGGATTGTTTCCGGGAAAAGTGTCTTTTTGTTCCTCAGCACAAAGGCAGAACCCTTTTACCTTGGATGGGGCTTCCTTTTCTAGGAAAAGGAAGCCACGTCAGAGTACTCATTCAAGTGTTTACTTTGCGTTTCCTTTTAGATTATGAAGTTTCAGGGACACCAGAGATTGTTTAATTTGGACCAGGATGGTGTTTGGAGAGACGCCGTTTGATGTGATTAAGGGATGGAAGGATAAGACATGTCCTGCGAAGGATATTAATGTTCTTCGTTGTTTTATTTATTTATGTCCCAGGCTTGTATTCGGTTTGGATTTGTTTGCATTTATTTCTGGCTGTAAGTTTGGTGCAAATCTTTGGTGGTTTCATATGCATCCAGTTCGTGAGCTGTCTGGTCTTGGGTTTTATTTTATTTGTTAAATCAACAAGAGGTTGTTGCATGTCAAATCCTCTATTTAAAGTTATTTTGAATTACGAATTCTGATTTAAGATTCCTTCTGGCTTACAAATAGGGCTTACGTATGTGGCTTATAAATATGGCTTACATATGTGGCTTATAAATGTACCTTACATAGGTATATAAATGTGGTTTATTTAAGAGGTTTATAAATTTAACTTACATATGTGGCTTATAAATGTGATTTGCAAATTTGGCTTATAAATGTGACTTACATGGTTTATAAATGTGACTTACTCAGGTGATTTATAAATGTATCTCACATATGTGGCTTATAAGTTTGACTTACGTATATGGCTTATAAATATGATTTACTTATGTGACTCATAAACATGACATGTAAATGTGCCTTATAAATGTAACTCACATATGTGGCTTATAAATATGGCTTAAATATGTGACTTATTATAAGTCAAAAACAATAGAGATTATTATTTTGCTTTAAAAGATCTCGATGGATTGATTTAAGTAAATTTAAGCAATAAAATAACTTCTTAAAAATAGTAATAATGTTCATTCAATATTTATTTATTTATTTTCAGCATTTGTCTGGGTTTGGATAAATTTTGGAGATTGGGAGAGGGATTGATTTCCTTTAAAAGAGGGGTCGAGAGATTGCTATGTTTGATATAAAGCACTGCCAGATTTTCGATTACATAATAAAGTTCCTACGCATTTTGTTTTTATTGTTTGATTTTATTTAATTGCACGTCAAGAGATATTGCTATGTTTGACATTTTATTTCAGATTTGTTCTGATAGCGACCAGTTGTTCACCAGAAATATTGGTTATGACGATGCATTTGGCCGTGTCACTTGAACATGATTTGATTCTAATAAATATATTCCTTCATGAACTAGAACGATTGAAAAATACAGTTGTCATTGTTTTGTCAGAAATATTATTCACTAACCACAACCAGATTAGGAATAGATTTCTTTGCTGTTCGATAAGCCTTCTTTGGTGGCTATCTTGTTAGTGTTACTTTTTATTTTGAGAGTACGTAAAAAATAGTAATCAACGATTATTATCTTATAGAAATATTTTATTTTTGAAATAATTTTTTTTTTCTTCTTGAAATTTATACTCACTGATGGATATAAATTTTTGTTATTCTAGTTTCTCTGAGGTTGAATTTTTTATCATTTTCATACTAGAGCCTTTATTGTACTTTTTCTCCAAGAATACCGAGAAGTCTCAAATACCCATTCAGTAAAACTTCAGCATGTGCTCGAAACGAATCTCACTGCGAAACTTTCTTTCGTTGAGCGTGATTGATTGATTGCCAGTTTTCCCTATTTATTCCCACAGAAAATCTCACTCAGTTTGGTTCGAGGGTCAGAGAGGGTTTTAGAGAATTTTCAAAAGATTTCCAGGCATGATAGCTAAACGGAGCCCTTTATTATATATTAAGCCCTTAAAAACGCGAAGCATCATTGCTGTTTTTGAAGGCGCTGGGAAATTTTTCAATCTTTGAAAGCGATAATATGTCCTTTACTTATTCTGAAATACCTGAAAAAGAATGATCTTACAAATGAGAGTGCTCATACACAAAATTATAACTAACATTATATTTTAATTCGAAGCATTATGATGTGTGATTTATTGTATTCCGCTTCGTAAATCTGTTAGGCTCTTTTTGTGTTTCAGTATGTAGTGCTTTTCTTATTATTTCATAAGTGGATTTCTAGCCTTTCAGACATACTTGTTTAATTAAAAGTCTATATCTTTCTATTAATAATTTCCATTATAGGCAAAGTCTCCTAAAGTATGAAAAATGATGGAGAAAATTGATCCTAATCATGCCGATCTAAGTTCAAGATTTTTCGTATGAAATAAAATTTGGAGACAATGATACTTTTGTTGTGAGTAGGGGATTTCGCTAAAGTAATCCCCTTCGATAGAAAATGGTAAATGAGTTAGTTACTTTATCAATTTCAAAATTTACTTTAATTACTTAAAACAAATTTTCCGAAACCCAGAATGTATTGAACATCTATTGGTAATATCGAATCAGTAGTTTGAGCTGGAAAATAGTTCTTTTTTTAGGATTCTTTTTAGCTGTAATATTTATTGAGGAAATACTAATTATTTGAAAGAAAGTATTTTCAATCGTTTCAAAAATATTAAGTTTTAACATCCTGATTTCTTTATATATATATATATATATATATTAATTAACAAAATAAAACAACCGAATCAAAATAATCAATAGAAAAAAAATAGTCAATAGAAAAGGAATCCGGCCTGAAAACTTCGTCATGAGCCACTTTCAAGCAAGGATTCTTAATAAGGGATTTTTTCTGGGAGGCGTCGATGGACAATGGTCAAAAGTATTGACACCTCGTGGCCCGAAAATCCCCCGAAAGTGAAAGCAAAAGAGACATACCAATTTTAACAGCAAAAGACAAAAACAAAGCAAAACATTAAAAACATCAACAAATGAAACAAATATATATATAAAAAATTTCGTTTCCGTTGTTACTTCTGTTTCTGTTTTCGTTTAAATAATTCTTTGAATATAGTTTTGTGGATTTGTTTCATTAATTGGTTCTTATTCATTTACCTTTCATTGTGTGAACTTTTAGCGTGTAATTCTGAATTGAGTTTTAATTTCGATTTCGACCTAGTTGGTTTCGTTTTAATTTTGTTGATCAAGAAATGGGTTTTGATTGTTTTAATAATTTTATGATAT